>JAOTBA010000005.1:11873848-11898431 GCA_025629845.1 Erythroxylum squamatum | reverse complement strand
GATTTCTTTTCAATCTAAAAACACCTGCAATAAATTTCTTACCAATTCTCTACATTTTATTATTATCAAAACATTAAGGAATTTATTTGTCAACCACCATTGGTCCAACAATAAAGGCATATGAGTTATTGTTTTGGCAAAAGCTATATTCTTGTGTATCTTCTTGAAGACATCTTAGAAAATTTTGAAATTGTGTTCATTTGTCTTCTTCTTCAGCCTCTAAAGAAATGAGGTTCATGGAAATGGTGGTTCATAATGGCTATTGCTCCTGATTGATACCAATTAAAGATGGAATTGGAGTTAGTTCCCTTATGTCCACATCTTTCCAATTATTCTCCTTAACCTATACAACTTCCTTACTTTTTTTCTCTAGCAACATAAGAATTAAGTTTTATACCAATTTTTGGTGTAATGGCTAACACTTGATCTTTATTGTTTACCTCAATATTTCTTATAAGCTTGTCCAAGCCTCTTTTACGTAATACCTTAATTAGCAGGCTCATTTATACCTCTAGGTTTGTACAATTAGACTGCACCACCTTTTAATTATGCTCACTTAAGACTTAAGTTTGTCCAATTTCTTTAGTTTACCTAATTTTGCATCCATATAAGACTAAAGGCCAAAGGTATCATTTGTTCCTCAATTTTTCCCAAAAGATCTATGTAAGCCTCCATCATTATTTATGGTACCACTTTACACCCTAACATTACTAAAATAGTACTCATTAATTCCTAAATAAGGGCAAATTTGGTAATTGAGATAATGATAGGAGCTTATTTAGATATTTTGTGAAACTTTAAGGTGAAAATCAACTTTTTAAGTAATGTTAAAAGAAATCATTTTTAAGATTAGATGTTTGGTTGGTCTATATTGCCTAATTGTGACATCACATTAGGTAAATTGATGAACTATATACTAGAAACTATCAAAGAATTAATTTTTTTAGGATTTAGGATGCTATTAATGTTATTTTAAAAATGCTAAATTGTAATGTTATACAATAGATAACGTTAGTGACTAACTTAGACTTTTTAGGAAACATTATGAGGTATTTCATTAGACTTTTTAAGAAATGTTATGGGGTATTTCATAACTTTTACTGAGACATAAACTAATTGATAGTCTTTTTCATGACATTATCTTTGAAAGTGATATCTGATGAAATTGAGGTCTATTCTAGATCTTAAGTGGTTTTACAGGTCTACTTGTTCTAGATCCCTACTCCTTCCATAAAACAAAATTGGGTGATTACTCTATCCTGAATTATAATTGTTGGAAAATGAACATTATTCATAGCACGTTTTCCCATGTATAAGAACCAATGTTGTTCACTTCTTTATTGCAATTTAAGTTTGGCTCATCATTCTTGCACATATGGGAAAGATGTCTATATATGTTGTACTGGTAGTATGCCTTCATATTACCTATACATCGATTCATAAATATCATCTTAGCTACTTGTGGTGGCAAATCTGAAGATGCTAACACCTAAAAAATGGAAGGTTTGACTTTTCCTTTACCACGTTGGTTGATGAATTCCTTGACAGTATTTGATGAATTCCTTGACAAAGTATCAATGATCTCATTAACTTCCTTAATAGTTTTTCTATAAATAATCCATGGGTTGTAGTGTTAACCAAAGTTTGACATATAAGTGTGAGGCCCTTATAGAAGAATTGTATCAACAACTACAAGGAATATTGATGATGTAGGTATAAGCGGAGCTCTCTATCTTTCCTAAGCTTTATAGAATGCTTCCACCTTTTTTTGTGAAGCTTTGAATTTACATGCTTAGCTTGGTGGTCTGATATGAAAGGAAAAGTCTCGACATTAAGGCATCATAAACTTGGTTCCACTCCTCAAATGAGTTCACCTCGATTGTGGTAAAACATGTCCTTGCTTGATCACTTATGTAGTTTAGGAAATATGTTATCTGAAGCTCACCTTCTATAAGGTCATTCAAATAAATCTTTTGGATCACTGAATAGAAATCTTTTATAAATATAATCATATCTTCACTAATTGATCCTTTGAAGGATAGTAGTGGGTGTAGAGGTACTTACTTAGCCTCATAATTTCTTACCCTTTGACTTAGTCTAATGTATGAGGGGTTTGTCTTATTGTGGGCATTTAAATGTCCCTATAGGTATCCTTTATGGCTTTTGTTGCTTCTTACCAACAACTATATTATCTTAATGTGCAACCATCTTTTATCTCTTTTTTGCTCTGTTTTGCCTACAAATTCATTCACTTTTAGGGTTAAATTTAAATTGGTCATCCAAGTTATTATTCATGGATCTCTTATCATACATCAACTACTTGAAACAAATGAAACAAAACAAAAGTACATGAAAACAAAATTAAAAAAACTAAGATTAACAAAAAAAAAATGATATAGTTCTTCGACAATAATGCCAAAATTTTAATCTATAGTTTGTATGCATACGTACAGAGTCAATTATAGTAAGCTACTAAAATCAGGAAAGGTAACTTCTGTGTTGATTTCTTGGCCAACGTTGCTTGTAACATGGATGATGATTATGAGATCTTGGTTAATCAACCACCAGAGTTAGTTTGGGTGCTCAACACAGACTTTAAAGGTGTTTTGATTCCTCTGGGTTGTAATGGCCCCTAGTTTTTATCTTTTTTCACCAAAAAACACTAAGTTATTAAAATTGGAATAACCTAAAGTATCCATACCCTCTCTTAAGGCACATATGTATATTCAATTAGTTAACTACCACCTATTATTGCATAATTCAATCTAATCAAACTCATTAAGTAGTTAATCTTTTTGTAATCACAATAGTCTAAGATGCATTTTTTCTCTAACATGTTTATCCTTCCAGTGCATAGCTCCTACTTCACCTTATGGTCCTGCTTACAACCTTTGAGATTAAATCTATGATGATCAAGCATAAATATAATAATTAAGAACGAAGATAATAAATTAAATTTAAAAAATATATCAAATCATCCATTAGATTTTTATAGAACCCATCCTAAGTTACATCCCTAACTAACTATGGTTTTAGCTACTAAATATAACAAAAATAAAACACAAATGCATCATCCTTAACATAAGAGAAAGACAAAAGGAAATAAGCAGAGAAGTTACAATGGTCTCCTCCAATCTTACTCTCTATTATCCTTTAATGCTTAAAAAGAATAAAAAGAAAAAAATCAATTAAGATGAAAATTAAACCCTTTTAAAAGTGTCATAAGCTAAGCCTAATAAGAGTATTTATAGTTAGGGATATGAAAATAGAGTTTTATAATGGCTAAACTTGAGGATTAATACGTCTTAAAAAATTATGTACGAGAATCAACATTGAACCAATATTAACATTGGTACCAATTTTGTTTTGGAACTCTTATGCATCACAAAGTAGTGTATAACCAGTGCCCAATACCAGGTTGTAAATCTTGTTCTATAACTTTTTTCATAAAAGCATGATTAATCTAATGTCAGTCCATTTATCATTTCAACACTAATTTTGTTCCACTTCTCAACTTCTTCCATCCAGTATATAACTTACAGTTGTCTTCTTCATCATATCTGGTGCCTGTTATGTCTTCTTTATCAAAATTTCACCTTTTTGACATCTTTTTGTTGAATTGGCCCTTGATATCTTCTATATAGTTATTGCACTTCTAGTTATATTCCAAATGACTCTAATATGTCTTTGATCAGATAATTAGAAAGAAAGTAGCACTCACATCCATATTTTCTTTCGAAACTTATCAGTTACAAGATGATGATCTAAATATAGGGAAACATCATATATTTTATATATAACATATTATAAAGATGTTGAATTATAACTAATCTAACCCCTAATAAGATGAAAAATATAGACCTATAAGTTATATAAGTGGCTCTATCACAATGGAATCAAGCAATACATAAATGATGGAGTTTAATAGAAGGGAAAAGTAAGAAAAGGAATCAACTGAATAAATTGAACATTCAATAGATGGAGAAAATGAACAAAGTAGAGGATATATGCACTTCAAGTGAAGAACTAAGAACAATTAGTCATATTAAGACAGAAGTAAATCATTATAATCCTTTTTATAACTTTATAATAGTCATTTTAATGAATTATGAGTTCAGTCATTTTCTTATCATTTACATATAAGAAACAATACATAAATCCTTTCATAATCAAAAGAAAATTTATTTTGGTATTAAAAACCTCTTGATTTTCAAAATACTCTCTATGATGCTTTTGTAATGATTTTGGATTAAGTTTTGTTAAAGGAATGTGGTTTTATCTTTGAAAGAACTTGAAAATATATTTTCAAATACACTAGTCAACTAACATATAGGTGTGATCAATTAATGTATTAGTTTTAAACATATTAGTCAACCAGTGTTTATGTGCATGATCAATCAATGTATAAGGAGAATTGAAAATTTGTACACTATAAGTTTACATGTCATATTGGTCAATACATTGGTTGACCAAAGATCATATTGGTTAACCAATGTGTCAAATTGGTCACTTAATATCATTATCACTAATTATTTTAATGGCTAGTTTTTATTTATAACAATTATTTTAGTTTTTTAAAAGTATAAATAGATAACATATGAGTTGTGGGTGAGTGGGTGGGCACACTAAAGAGTTTTTAAGAGCCTTGGGAGGCTAGAAAATTTATTATATAACGCATATTTAGCCTTTATTTATTTACTAGTATGAGTAAGATAAGGAGTTTTTAAGTTGTATACTTATTTTAATTAGTAAACTTGCTTGGGATATAATTTGTGACGGTTCCATTTGACTTTGAACAAGATTTGTAAAGGGTTACTCTTCACTCATGAAAAAGTAAGACAATTGTAAAGGTTCCTCTTCATTCGTGACAAAGAAGATATTTTATGGAGTGTTGCTCTTCATCTATTGAAGGAAAAAAAGTAGTGAATTTCCAAGTAAAGCTTAAGGGGTGGATATAAACTAAGGACTGTTTGCACGAACCACTATAAATTAATTTTTCCCCTCTTCTCCTACTCTCTTATCATCATCATCATCGTCATCATCATCATCGTCATCATCATCATCATTATTATTATTATTATTATTATTATTATGTTTGTTTTTACGAATGTTTTTATATGAAATTTGTATAATCATTCATTAGAGTAAGCAATCCATTCATTAGTTTAGAAATTAGGAAAAAAAGTGGATACACACAATTTACCCCCCTTTCGTATGCCAGCTAGGGACCAATACTTGGTATCAAAATGGGTCTATTAATTGCATATAAATTTCTTCCAAATTTTGAGAAAAGATCACTATGGCACAATTTGATTAAATTTTTAGCCAAAGAAGTCAAAAAAATATAAAACCCTATTCTTTGATAGAGATAATAACCTTTATCAAAAGAGTAGGAAGAATCAATTTCTAATATTTATACTTACTTTATTTGTATCATTAATTCGTTTAAAAGCATTAGTAAGACTTATAATAATCATGAACTAGTGAGAAAATTAATTAGGTCTTTATCAAAGGTTTGAAAAGTAATGATGACAGACATATAAGAACCTAAATATTTAAGTATATTGCCATTAGAAGAGCTAGTTAGATCACTCATTATTGATAATATGTATATGAATGAATTGTGTGAAGAGGAACGTGCTCCAAATATAAAATGTATGGTGTTTAATATCTTTAGGATGAGAAAATTTATAAGATGATAATTTCATAAGTGAAACTAATAAGGATGATATAAAGCTCATCACAAAAATTCAAGAAATTCATAAGGAAGAAAAGAGAAAAATAATTAAAGAAGAAAAAGAAAGCACTTAAGGTCACATGGGATGACGTTATTAGTTTAAAAGGTGAAGAATTTGAAAATATGAAGACAAGTACATGTTTTATGGCTAATAATTTCAAGGCTTTCTTTTCCCCAAAAGTTTGATGATGATAATGATAATTGTAATATTGATCTTTCATATGATGAGTTAGTTGAATTCTTCAATGTCTAGCGGTCATAAGATTAAAAAGGAAGAAATTTTCTTTCAAGCATAAAGAAATTTTAAAGCTCTTAGATACATGCATGAATGAAAATTAAAAAAAATATGACATACATGACATGATAGAATCTAAGGGTGTAGTTATTGATAACGATAATGAGTATGATTTATTTCATGAGAAAGAGACATTGAATAAGGAGATCAATATTCTTAAAGAATCATTATCAAGATTTACTATAAATAGTTTTAAAAATTAAATAGCATGCTTAGAGCCTAAGATAATTTTTCTAAAGACAAATTATGTTTATAATTATGAGCCACTACCATAGTTATCACATGGGTATATAACATTCGATATGAAAACTTAAATGCTCATATATCATCTTTTAAGTATCAAAGAAAAGATTTTTTGTACTTTTATGTATGGTTTACATTCTAAACTTAGAAAACAAGGTTCAAAAGCCAAAAATAGGTATAACTTTCATGCAAGATCCTACCAAAAGAGCATGCAATATTCTTTTTATTCATATATTCCTCTTTATCATCAAAATGACATGAAACAAACTTATTATCGTCCTAGGCCCTATAAGAAAAAAAGAATAATGACATTTGCTCATAATCACCCTAGGTCATATTTTATAAAAAAGAAGCATGTAATATGTTAAATCTTTTGTTAAGACTCATTGTCACATAGTGAGAGCTCCTGATTTCTCAAATATTGAAAAGAGAACTTTATACCTCCTACAAATAACTAAAGAAGACCTGAAAATGTATATAGATCATAATTTTGTAAGTATTTATCACATGACACTAACACTTTCAATTGCCATCATATGAAATGGTATTTTTGTGGTGATTATGGACACAAACATAGAAATTACTTTTTGAGAGAATGTGTGTTAAATAGAATTAAAAGAATATGGGTTGAGAAAGGTTTACGAACTAACTCCTAAAGACCCAAGTTTATGTGAGTACCTAGACACTTCGATTTCTTTTCCTTGCAGATCAATATCACATGGCATCAAATGAATACCAATAGTTAGGATTACCTCTACGAATATAAATAAGAAACATTAATTGTATCTCCAATAATTAATTTCAAAAGAAACTTACTAAAAGCCTTCATATGAGTCAAGTAAGGAAATTAGTATCAAGAGAACTTTTTTTTTATCCAAGTGAGGAAGAAAAGGATGACAGATTACAATCACACACACACACACGGAGGGAATCACTTCTTTCATTTTGAAAATATTTGAGAATATTTACTTGGCATGCATATTTAGGAAGAAAGAGTATTATTGCATATACTTGAGAGGAGAAAATTTTGGTCTTTGAATTTGATATATGAAAATTATAAGAATTTTTCTTTGATTTCATAAATGTTTTACATGTATTCTTTACCTATATGATGGAATCTTAAAAAAAAAGGAGAGAAGTTTTTGGTTCTTTTGATGCTTATATATTTATATATCATGAACCCTTTTTAATGTTGACAAAAAGGGCAAAGAATAGTGATACTAAAACCTAATCTTTCGTGATGCATTGATTACGGAGAGCTTACATTAGATATTGCTTTAATATGGGAGAACTTACTCAATATCACTTATTTCTCTAATACTACCATATATTTTTGCATCATTAAAAAGGGAGAGATTATTAATAAAGTGAGGTTTAAACCCATGATTTTGATGATAATGAAATATATTGCTATTAAAAAATTTATTTTTGGTGATATTAGTAGCTATATTATAATAAAATTAAATAATATATGAAAAATGAAGTTTAATAGAATGGAAAAGTGAGCAAAAGAGTCGAGTAAATAAATTGAACAATTAATGGATGGAGAAAATAAGCAAAGTGGAGCATATATGTAATTAAAGTGACAAACCTGGAATAAGGAGGAATCAAGCATATCAAGACTTAAACAAATCATTATAATCCTTCTTATAAACTTAACTTGATTATTTTAATGAATTAGGAGATTAATCATTGTGTGATCATTTGCATATATGTCATAATGCATAAATCTTTCCACAATCAAGAGGATTTTTTTTAATCTTTCAAATACTTTTTAAGAAAACTTTTAAAATAATTTTGGATCAAGTTTTAGTTAAAGGAATGTGGTTAAATCTTTCAAAGAACTTGAAAAAATTTTGGAAACATGTTCTCAAACATACTGGTAGACCAATGTACATTATTTTTGGATACGTTAGTTGATTAATATCTAGGTATAGTTGATTAGCATATTATGAGAAGTAAAAAATTGTGTATCGTAAGTTTCTATGACATATTAATCAGTATACTGGTCAACCGATGTGCCAGATTAGCTAATTAATATAATTATTACTAACCATTTAATAACTAAATTTTGTTTCTAAAATAGACTACATATAAGTTGTAGCAAATTGGTTCCTTAGGAAGCTAGACAATGCATGTTTGTGTTAAATGACATATATTGAGTCTTTGTTTATTGATGTAAAAAAGATGAGTTTTTGAGTTGTATACTTATTGTAATTGAGAAATTGCTTAAGACACACTTTATGAGGATTCTTCTTGGCCTTGACCAAGATCTATAAAGGGTTACTCTTCACCAATGCCAAAGTAGGACAATTGTAAGGATTCCTCTTTACTCGTAACAAAGAAGATATTATATGGAGAGTTGTTATTCATTGATTGAAGGAAGAAAATAATTAATTATAAAGTAAAACTTGAGGAGTAAATATAGGCCAAGGATTGTTTGATCAAACCACTACGAATTAGTTTTGTCCTTCTTTTCTTACTCTCTTTTGTTATTATTATGTCTATGAATTAGTTTTGTCCTTCTTTTCTTACTCTCTCTTGTTATTATTATGTTTGTTTATAAATGTTTTATATAAAGTTTACATAATCATTCAATAGAGTAAATTTATTATTAGTTTAGAAATAGGTCAAAAATGCAATTTATTTCCCTTCTCATCATGTCTCCTCTAAAGATCAATCATTTATGGAAAAAAAATTAAAATTATAAGACCATTTCATATATAAATTTTTGTAACCATTTATCATTAACTAATATAAGTAAAATATAAATAAAAATAGATATCAGATAGATATATTATATAATTAAATTTGTTAAAAGTAACAAATGTATAGTACATAATTAAATTGAAACCAGTAAAAGTATACAAATGCTTAATGAAATTTTTTAAATTTTATATGATCAGATAGTATAAAAAATGCAATACCGATTACCAAGCATAATTATAATTAATTTAATTTGAAAATTTGGAATAAAGTAGTACTACAAATTAAAACTTTGTCTTAATAAATTGGGGCAGGTTTGTCTAACATAAAAATTTTACTATTAATTAGTTCAAAAAGATGCCTTGCTTTGTGTTAAATAAAATTAAAATCTCACATACCACGTACTAACAATTGTTGTCTAGTGGCAAGAGGATGAATAATTTCATAGAAAAAGGTACAGATTTCTCACCATGCTATTTGGTATGGTTAAAGTACATTTTGGATTTTCATGTGAATTTGGCTTGGGGCTCAATTAGTTTGGTGTATGCACACAACCGTGAGAGAAGATAAAAATAATTAAACATTTAACTTTATTTTTGGAAGTTAAAAGTAAATTGATCTAAATCAGAAACATTAACCTTTACAGGAAGATACAGATGAATGGCTTAAACAAATTATTAAAATAAAAATATAGAAAAGATGATAAGATAGTGAATAGAGCCTTCACGTCAAGATATAGGTGTCCACAGTAGCTAGCCGATAGCTCCGTACCATACCAATGGAGCCTAAGTGTGAAGGAAGAAACTAAAAGGGGGGAGAGGTGAATATAAGGGACGATTAGGTTTTATCTGGAGTAAGAAAGAAAGTAAGTAGCATTCTCATGACCAGTAATTAAACAATTAAAGTTTTAAGACAATTTATAAAGCATACAAGATTCAAGTTAAGTTTGTACGGTATGGAAAAATTTCAGACTATCACTGTCTTATACATTCATCTCACATCCTAGTAATTCCTTTTTGCCACCGAAAGTGATCTAATTTTACTGCTTTGAACGCATTCTAATGGCCGGCTAGGGTCCAACTTAGTGATATTAACTCGTATTCATTAGTTTTAAGTCATTGAACAACTTTAGTATCTTTTGCACGAAACCTCAGCTTTGCCATTGATGTTAAAACTTCTCTCTTAGATTTTCACATTAACTAACACGTTTTTACGTTCTTTTCCAAGTTAGACTCTAATTATTGCAGATTCTCAAACCAAAGCAACGGTTGCAAGTGTAAACAATTATTCCATTCTTTTTAACCACATTCTATACCCACAGTTCTCACCTGTCCTGTGCTTCCCACAGACAAAAAGAAAAGTCTAACAAATGCTAAATTTACAAGGACCCTTTAGCAATGGTGATGAAATAAAGGAAGCAGGAAGAACCCAAGTAACTTTGCATCTATGCACATATCGTTCTTTGCCTGAGAAAATCCCGTGAATGATATGCCTTTGAGTTGGCAAATATTTCAGCAAAAGAGAATGTCATCATTGTACAATTCACTTTGTTGGGCCATAGTTTCTCTTACGTGAAAGAGTGGGCATAGCTTTTCAAAATTTCCACCCCTGTCCAGGGTGACGTCACCTGTCACATATAAAACTGCTAGTCTTAAAATACAATGTCAAAAAGAACCATTTAAAATGCAAATGCAAAGACACAGTTTGCAAATTCATTTGCAATATCAAACGTTTTAAAGACGTTGAAGTGCATAACGTCCCTTTCCAATTTCCGTAATTTATACATCTAAAAAGATAAAAGCCAGATGCTAGAGTTTAAAGTGTTAGATATCAAGTCTGTGATTTATGACGACATTCACAAAATCTAAGTAGTAAGTACATATAATAAATTACAGTAATAGATTCGAACGCAATCACTGCTTAATTTTCATTTTTCACAATGTATAAACATGTCACACGTGAAATTTCTTCAGTACTCAACTTTGTTTGTGTAGCGGAGCAGCATCTGATAAGTACGCAGAAAACTGAGTTTTGGACTCCATCTCTACTTTCTTCCCATTAATTGTGGCGCTCTAATCGTTGGTGATTTTTTCTTCTTCATTTGTATGGTGAGTAATGTTATACTCATTGAATGAAACATCTAACTACAGAACAAAAATTTAGTAGGAATCTTGCTGTGTACACAGGAAAATTATTTGTTCTTTCATACTTTATACTTTCTATTTGGAGTTTTCCAGGGCTCTTTTCAATCATTTTCTTTGAATTCTATCAGGCAAGAAATTGTGGGGTCCTTAACATTTGAGCCATACATGGACTTATCTTTCGATAATCTAGCTAGTCTTACCATGATTACTGTAATTTTGGGTGCTTATGTTAGTCAGGTACCAATTTATTGTATCTAAATTTATAAATATTGTCAACATGATAACTTAGGTTATAGTCACAATTTCAAATCCAAGATTCGCACTAATTTATGAATAAAACAATTAATATTTTAGCTATTTAAATCGGAGAAGAAAATTTTTAATTCTAAGTTAAAAGAAATGTTTGCGGGAATTGCAATACTAATTAATAACCTAAATTCAGTCCAAAACATGATCCTAGTAAATTTAATAGTAGTTACTTAACGCATCACTTTGGGACTTTTAACTTACGCTTCTCTAGGATGGAACTGTTAAGTCTTAAAGCTTGTTGAGCTTGCACTCAGATTGATTTGGGAATTATCTATTTACTGCCACTAAATTTCTATCACTTTCGGAGAAGCTTCCCCTTGTGTCACGAAATGGGAATTTCACAAATTTAAAGGTGCAATCCTTCTTTTTGTAAAGCTTTAACCTTTATCCATTCCAAATATAAAGTGCAATGATAAAGTTAATCATTGCAACTGCTAAATTCCGAGAATGACATCAAAGCCATTCATGTTAAGGAGCATAGATTATCGAGCTATAAAGCCAATGCCTTGAAGATAGGGATTCAAATAAAAGAAACAAAAGGGAAACACACGGAATTTGACGACCTGGCCTGTTGTGATTACAAAATTCCAACTGACAAGAACTTCGTGCATGTTTGACTCCTCGTATTTTTCCTTTAGATGATTCACAATTTTCTTGTTTCAGACCCAAAGGCTACTTAGAGGAGAGAGTTAAGTTACCATTTTGGACAATTCATGCGCTTTATCAATCCAAGTTCTAGCAATAACAAACATCAAAACAGGAGATAAGGTGGTTGACATAAAATTTCTCTCTCACCAATGCAAACTAGAAAAGTGAACGGATTAATAGACTTGGAGTAACTAAATAATTTAAGGTGGACAGCAAATTTAAAGGGTTGTTTGATTAGTTGGTATTGTAAGAAAGGAACAGGTAAAGAATGAAAAAAAGATGTTAATTTGGTAATATATTATAATTAAATGAACAGTATTTTTATATCAATACTTCATTCTTCTAATATGTTGAAGAACGGAAGTCATATCTATTTTTATTCTTTACTATATTTATTATAATTTAAAAATGGAAGTAAAAATAAAAATAAAGTACTAAAAATTGTAAAGAATAAGTGAATATTCTTTAAAAATAATGTAAAAATAATACAAATAATAAGGTAGCACGCATGGACTTCTTGTGATTTTACTTATTCCAAAAACTTATCTTATTGGTTTGAATTACAAAAATATGGTGTTAAAAATTTTAAAAGAGAATCTTATGATAAGTATTTTTAAATTATTTTAATATAAATTATTACATAATTGATGCTTGTACACATGGTGATATTTATATTTATCAGGTGTACAACAATTAATTACATAATAATATGTACCCAAAAATAATTAAAAAAATTAATATATATTTTTAAAAATTTAATAGTAAAAGGTTATTTTTAGTAATTCAAAAGAATAAGAATAATTTTTGGAATAACTAAATTTACAAGAAATGTCTCCATGTTTTACCTACATAAATAGATATGCAAATTCTTTAATATTCTCTTATAATCATTTTATGATTAAAAAAACTTACTTAACAAAGAAAGGATTGTTAATTCATTAAAAAAAACACATATATATATGTTCAACGAAAAATAAAATTACTACATAATAACATGATTGCTACTTGAAATAATGACATTCTTTTTTACTGACAAGTATAATTGTATTAATACCATTGTGCTAATACAACTCCCATAAACTATTTGACAGCATACGATCATGCACTCTGCAGACAGACTTGTGCTTAAAAATGTAAAATAAAAGACAATGTATATATGCTACTTCTGTTCATTTGCTAAGAGATGTAATTTTTGTATGATATATACAATTATCTTATAAGAAATCATCTTTTTCTGTAAATAGGTAAAGGGTAAAAAAATCAGTTTGAATACAAACAAAAAAAGTGCCTCTGTCTATCTAATTAACATTCTCATGTAAATTTCTCACTTGAATTTTTTTTTTCGTATAATTTAGTTTTTGATGTACCTTATAGTTTTCTTTAAGGTTCAAAACTTTGAAATTAAAGGGGCAGTTTGTTTCCTTTTTTTCTTCCGTTTTTTGTTGTCGTTTTTGTAAAAAGAAAAACAGGTAAGTAAAACGTGTTTGGTTTTCTCTGTTGTGATTTTTTGTTTATGAAAATAAAAAAACCACAACAATTTTACAAAAACCAGAAAACATCGTTTCTCTGAATTTTGACAACAAGTTTTCTTCGACAGAAAAACAACATACCCCTATTTTCTATCTCGAATAATAATAATAATAATAACAATAACAATAATAATAATAATAATAATAAAAGTACAAAATTTATAGTAATAATTAATAATTAATAATTAATAATAATAATAATAATAAGATAATTAATTTGGTATAATAAAATTAATAATATTAAAAATATTAAAAATAGTAATTAGAAAATTTATAACAATAAATAATAATAATAATAATAATAATAATAATTAATATTATTATTAACAATAAATAATAAGAATAAGAATAAATTAATAATAATAAGAATAACTTATTAAAAATTAATAATAATAATAATAATAACTTATTAAATAATAATAATAATAAATAATTAATAATCATAATAATAACTTATCAAAAATTAATAATAATAAGAATAACTTATTAAAAATTAATAATAATAAGAATAACTTAATAATAACAATTATTATTATTATTATTATTATTATAAAGCTAAAAATATTTTTGTTTTCAGTTTTTTATTAAAAATCTCAACTAAATAGATTTTTGTTTTCAGTTTTTATATTGCAAATCTCAATCAAATAGGTTTTTGTTTTTTTATAGAAAAAATAAAAATTAAAAACAGAAAATAAAAAAATAATAATAATAAAATAAAAGTGAAACCAAAGAGCTGAGGGTAATCTCATCTGATAAAACTTTTATGTTTGAATATTGGAGAGGAAATTATAATATACGGATGCAAGGCATAATATTCTGCGCTGACAAAATCTGCGGCAAACATAAAATAAGGATAATATTCTCTTTGTTTGCTTCTTTTTGTATTATCTTCATTTTTCCTTTCATATAACAAAAATTGGTGCTGCTCAAATTCTGAAAGTCTTGCTTTTCCCTTTTGTCCATAAAGTGTAAAGCATGTGACAAAGGGTTTAAAATGAATTTAAAATACGGAAACATTTTGTAAAATGAAAAAAAAAATAAAGAAGAAGTGTTCTATTACAATTACCAAGGATCACTTGAAAGATTAGGGTTAAACTTAAAGCTGTCTCTTTCTCTCTCTTTTTTCTTCGTCTTTTCTCTCTCTATCTCTCTAAGAGAATATGACAGCACATATAAAATCAATTAGATTTCATATTTACGTAGGAATGGAATATATATGTTTGATTTGGATCTCTCAAACTCACAGCTTGAAAGGGAAGGACATGCCTTTTCCACTCTTCTCCCCTTTTGTTGCTTTCTGTCTTTCTTGTCTCCTTGTCTTTCTTTGGCTCTCTTTTTCTTTGCTTTTCTTTTCCTTTCCTTTTTCTTTTCCTTTCCTTATCAGATTTTTCCAGGCTGAGTACTCGATTCTCGCCACCAGCACCCCTCATAGGATACAATCATTTCAAATATCTATATATATATTTAGACATATACGTATAAGATCAAAGTGGCCTGCCCAAAGTGAACTCCAAATTAGGCTTCTTGGGGCTAGACTCCGAGAGTGTGGATGAGTTCACGTCTGATATTCTTTCGTAGCTCAAGCGCCTTGGATCCATTTCCTTCTGTGGTAAAAGTAGAAGGGGAAGAATACAAAACATCTGAATAAGGAATCACTGAAAAGAGGGAAGAAGAATAGGATTATGCATTTTGCTACATTTATATGGAAGGGCAGCACAAGGGAAGTGTGTGGAGCTGGGAATCAAAAGGACACTTTGACTCATGGAATAATAGACTATTTTTCATGCAAAAAGAAACTTTGCTAGGGTACGTTTTGAAAGCCTGCTAAAGTGTGCCCTAGCCTACTGCATGGATGCTACTCCTAATAGCATTATTCACTATGAATGTTATATTATATCCGTAATGCATGTTTATGCCATAATATCAATTTCATCAAAAGTTCTTGCTTCTTTTTGCTCTTTAGTTCTACGATTCTTGGTTTATAATTCCCTAAGAAAAAGTGGAAAAGAAAAGGCAACAAACGTTAATGGAAAGACAAAAGCTTTACACATCACGTTAATTCTTTACTATCATACTTAGGGCCACGTAAATTACAACATTGACCCCCTTCAAATTTGAGCTTTTGAAAAATCTTTCTGCCTTTCTTCTTTCATATTTGCAAAAGACCTAAAAGAAGAAAGAAATAGCTCATCTGCTTTTCCTCAAGTTACCTAAGAATTCTGGAAATATTTCTCTTCCACAACCAAGGATACTTTTGAAATTTGAAGGTACCTGAAGGTTTCCAGCAGAATCCTTTATCTTCCCGTGCAACCAAGCTTCCCTGCTACAAACCAACATATAGAGAGAATATTTCCTATCAGTGAAAGCCATGCAGAAGGAAGAAAAAAGAAAGCTATCTTTTACTATCTTGTTTTGCAGCTCCCTTTCACTTTACATATTATTCATACATAGTGAGATATTGAGCGATAAAGTTGATGAACTTACTCTCTCATCACACCACCCCATGTGATAGCCCATTACCCATATCAAAGTTTATGCAACCTAGTTTCAGAGGGTATGCATTATCTTTAGCACCAAGACTTCTACAAATGGGGCCACCTTGGGTTTTATCTTTGAAGCTAAGTTTTCTGAGTTGTAGGTCCCACTCAATAGGCCTCCCATCTGAGCCCACAAAATCCAAAGGAAAGAGATATCTCCATTTCTATTTCTTTACGGTGGATATTGTCATGCATTGGAATGGCAGGAGAGAGTGGCTGTGGATTGTTTCTTTTTTACTTCCTTTTCACCCACTACTAGAATAGCATAATATAATTGCTCCATCATGGAAGTTCAGTCTTCATGGTCGTAGTGGACAGACAGGACAATTGCAGGGAAATCATTCCTTCTTCCTTTTGGGTTTCTTGCTTGTAAATATGTTTGTATTTGGGTGGCGAGAGAGAAAAAGAGAAAAGTGAGTTTCTCCTTGTGCTATATGCTCTTAGAAAAGCTATGTTCAAAGGAGTGTAAGAAAACTATATTTTCGTGCATGTTTGACGTAATAATTTGAAACACAATAATATGCATCAATAATAAACAATGTCCAAGAGCAAAAAGATGAACAACAATAAACTCAGCAGCTTAATTGGGAGATAAAAATAAACAAAAGTACACTAAAACACGTTTTACTATGTGGGTGACTGAACACAAGTGCATATATGGAGGTTCAGTGTCTATACTGAGGTACAAAACAATTACTACCCAAGTGCCTAAAGGACCAGTGAAATTTAAAGAAAGTTGATGATGAATATTTCAGGTATGTGTATAAAACTATAGATATGGTTACAACAGATTCCGTTTTTTTTTTCCCTTTCATTGTCCTTTTGATTATCCGGAAAAGCAGTAACCAACACACAAGACAGATGAAGGACGAAGAAGATGCTTCAAAACATGCAAAAGTAGTACAGCTTCTTCACCTTGAAGAGTTGCTCCAGAGACCATGGTAGTCCTTATCCTGGTGAATACTTGGTCTTCCCTGGTGGGTTGATTGGTCAGACCTCCTTGGATTTTGTATGTCAAACATGAGATCTTCAGAATTGTCCCCTGATGATCCATTGTTGAATACATCAGATTGTCCTGCGTTATAAAATGCAGATAATTTTTTTTGTTACCAATATAGTGCAAATGGCTTATCATTAGAAACACAATTAAGAGCATACACTGATCACGTTTTAATTAATTAAATAGTGGCAGGAACCTGACGAAGCAGCTGCTCTGTCAGTGGTCTTTACCGTTCGATACATCTGCAAATACAAAAGCCTTTTCTTTAGATGACTATGCATTACAATCAGTGGGCATATAGTTTATTAACATTAAGAAAATGCAGAGAAATTGGGGCAGATAAAGATAAAACAGTAAAAGAAGACCACTCTACTGTTCAGGGATACTGCAGAATTTGTCTAATGTAGTGCAAGTACGAACTGTAAAAAGTGAAAGACTGAGAGAGAAAGAGATAAATGTTAACTGCGAACTGAAGCATTTATGGTCACATTAATGCACCTAGTATATTATATAATGTATGTTACATAAGTAAGAGCAAAGTATGAATTTTGTGGGATTAACCATGGTTTACATAAGTAAGGGCAAAGTATGAATTTTGTGGGATTAACCATGGTTAAAGGGAAATGTGGTTGATGAGCCCCCATATCTGATGCTGAGAAAGACATCATTGAGAAATGATGATGTTTTGTACTTATATAATTTTTCCATTTTTCTATTCAATCTTAGGGAAAGAAAGTTATTTATAATAAGGGAAAAATGATGGAGCGAGTGTGAACTTGTCTTCGCTTGCCTGCGAGTCTATGGCTCAATTTGAATTCCTTTCCTGAGGCTTTGTCTTACTTGATTTCTGAAATCGATGATCTCTCTCTCTCTCTCTCTCTCTCTCTCTCTCTCTTTCTGACACTCTCTCTCCATGCTGTTGATATGTTCTTTTTACTTGGGCTGGTTCATTCTTCCAAGCAAAAAGCTGTCTATTAGCTAGCAGGACCATCAGATCTAGTAGAAAAAGAAGTACTGAGGATTTGGGAGACCCTCTGCAAGGAAACTTTGGAATTTGTGATCTATGAAGTAAAACTTACCTCTAATGTAAGCTATTAAAAGGCAAATTCAGCTTACAGCTGCACTATTAACGCTGCATGAATTTAAGACCATAGCTCAAGGATCATCTATTTCGAGTAGAAAGTAGAAGGGGGACAAAAGAGGAATTAAAACACAAGGCTGCTTCAACATTGCTTGGATTCACTGAGAAGAGATTGGATGCCTGCAAGAATATAGACAGGAAGAGGTTTATACCTGTAAATGAGACTTAACGTGGGCTAAAGTGAGATCTTTAACATCCATAAGCTCAAGAACTGACTTAGGAGTAGCCCCTATGCAACAAAAAGAGAAGGAGGAGTGCATCAGTCAAATAGACTTTTCATTTTTCCTTTCTCTCCACTTTATTTAAGAGTGAACATGAGCAAGAACAGTGCGTTAAGAAGAAGAAAGAAAGAGTTTTTAGGGGGAAGAAAAGGGGGAAATTTCATAAAACATAGTCTAACGAAAAAGTAAGGAACAATACTCTCATGACCACCCAATAGCTCGACGGCATGTACAAAGCGAGCATGAAGAGTGGTAGTCCACCGCATCCTTGGTGCTCTCATGGTGCGTTTAGCAGGGAACCTTGACAGAAATCTTGATCTTATCAAACCTTGAGACTGATAAGTACCTAAACTTGTGGGACTTGCGTTAGTGTTAGCTAAAGAAGTAGCTGGAGAGCAAGTATTATCCAAGGCCTGTTGATGAGAGAATGGAAAAGTAGAAGAAGCAGGATTTTGGTAAACAGGAATCCCTCTGATGGGTCTGAAGAAACCGAGCTCTGAGCTTAACCCTTGTTGTTGATGTGGCTGTTGAAAGAGTGGATGGTGATTATGAAGGTAGTTTTGTTGGTGATGATGGAGTGAGTACTGGTTTTGTTGGAAGGAATTGACGTAATTGTTACCGTTACAATTGGTGGGGTTTCGAAGGAGGTGTAAATGGTTTGAGTTGGACTCTGGAACCCTTGGATTGGATAGAGAGAGCTCAAAGCAGCTGGTGCCAGGTTTAGCCATTGAAGACATGGAATTTCTGGAGTCCAAAGCTCTCTTCCAAAACCCCAATTCCACGTCTTCTTCTGTTCTTCTCCATGTTGTGGGTTTGTTGTTTGGAGGGCTTATTTGAAGGGATAAATCTGGTTGTGCAGGGAAAAGCTCCATCTATGAGCAACCAAAGAAACCCTTTTCCAAATAGATTTCTTACTTCCTTATCTTCTCCTCCTATTTTCTGTTTACCCTTCTGTTGATAGTGCAACAGGAGTAGGTATAAAACATAAGCTGAACAAGAATCAAGAGACAGTAGGCTGCAGAGAAAAAGGTTGTGGGGTGATTTAATTTCGATCAAAGGGGTTGAGAAATCTCCAGGCTAGCTAGATTTTCCTAGTCTTTTATTTGAGAAGGAGTTTGGACCAATTTGAGGTGAGTAGTTGCAGAGACCTGAGAATGAGTGGAGGAGAGAGAGAGGACATGACAAGGTCTGAAGTGAATGGTTGTTTCTTTCGTGTGAAGTATATGTGAGAAAATGACACTTGAGGGGGCTGTTGGAATAGGACAGAGATAGAGAGAGGTTTTTATTTTCTTTTGTGGTCGTGGGGGTAGGGTATTAGGGTGTAAAAGAAAAAAAAAAAAAAAAAGGAAGGAAAATTAGTTTCAGACTAATTGATTACTTTTTGCTTCAAGGCTTTTTAAAGCCCTTTTGTTTTCTTTGAAGAAGAAAAGGAAGTTATCAATTTCAATGTGAACTTTAACGTGTGCATTTGTCTCTCAGCAACTCCTACTTTCCTTTCCAACTCTTGTTTTGGACTGAAACCTACGGTTGCTGCTTTACCTTTTACGAAACCCTAAAATTCCATACACATATATGATTGCTCACTTTTACCACTTCCCCGATTACTGATTAATGAAACCCTAATTCCTATAAACTAGAGCAAATGAGGAGAGATAATGGCAAATATGTCCTTTCAATTTCGGGTAGTACTGATTGAGTAATCTAAAGCACATTGATACTTCCGTTGATCTAATGGTTGAAACCATTCCAATAATGTCTATAATAATGAGCTTGGGCGTGGCTGGCTCCATTTTAAAAATCAATAACTTCACACAAATGCAAACTTGTCTTTTTACATAAATTTAAGGAACTAGTTTGTTGTTGGTTATCTATCCTCGAGAAAACTTTAATTTGTGGCTGGTGTTAACAATAACTAATTAAGGTCCATATAATATTTAATTAAGGTGGATAGGATAAAATTTCAATGCAAATTGAGTACGTTTTTATGTGTATAAATTATTATTAGCCACAAACTGTCATAAATATATGTAATTAACAATTGTTCGGGATTAATTTCTAATTAATTACCACTTCTTTTACTAATAAATGAATAATATAATTATGATTTTTCTTCTCTTTAAAGACTGATTAATTTTAGTAAAGCAATATGTGGGTAGGTTAACGCCATTAGTACTGTAAATACTGCATGTCAGTATATTAAGAGATCTACACGTACGTACATACAAAATGGCTAGTTCTAATACCAAATTTGTAGATACACTTTCCATTTGGGAAGACTGGTCGAGTACAAATACACCGATCGAGTTTGTTATATTCTTTGGCTAACTACTTATAATCTACTCTTAAGTAATGAACTACGTACTTATTTCCCATCTTATGATGTTTGCTGATGTATTAATTTCAAATAAATACTTTTTACTGGCCCTTCTTCTCTCTTTATTACAAATATATATTTTGATTCTTCTTTTCTGATCTTTTCGAAAGGACACTAGGTAAGGGAAATTTGAATTTGTCCCAATTACCGTATCAAGAGATAAATTAAAGCATCCACTTTACAACTTGCAACTTTAATTAAAAGGAATGCGTATAAGCTAGCAACCGTATAATTAAGACACATGCCATTTTATTTATCTTCGGCTTATTAAAAATGGATGACGAGTCCGATTTTATTTATAAATTTCTCAAAAAAAAAAAAGAAGGTCTCCCTCTTTTTTTCCCTTCTTGTAATGTCACATCAACTATTTAATTTCATAGTCACTTATTGGTTATTTTAAGCAGTAGAACTAATGAATTAACATGATGTCAAATAGAGCATATAAGTTTATTCTGATTTTCTTTTTATAAATAGAACTATTCAAAATGTAAAACTATATATAGTTTTATTAAACAGTATCGAAAATATGAAATTTCAGATCTTTTTAAGCTTGCCTTGGAAAGTAAATTTCAAAGCATCGATCGATCCGAGTATATATTGTTTTTTGAAAATTTTAAGTATTGTTTATGTATCCTAATAAGTCTAATGAAAGAAGGAAGATCGACTCATATACTTTCCTCCTGCTAGCTTTTGTTTCTTTCCAGCTCCTCCACCTTAATTTAAAGAAACTTATTGAAGGAGTAGTTTGTTTGATATCTGAAATCGGCTTCGGGAATATGAAACAAGTAAAAAAAAAATGTCATGCTCCACTTATTGACTGAAGTAACTGTGCATGACTCTTTATCCAGGTCTGTCATAAATTAGGTTTGAACTATGATATCCAACTCCACTACTTTAATTGGTTAAGTTGAACGTCCAATTTCGTGCACTTTGGAGATCTTTTATAGTATCATATGCCATTTGAACTTAAAACGTTAAATTTTTATTAGAAACGACGTCCCAGCTAATAACGAATTAACATTAATTTTTCGATTGAGAAGCATGCATAATGTCAACAACAAACATCAACTTGAGGATAAAATATATTTGACACTACTAAGCTAACAGACGAGATGCAACGACCTTGCAAAATAAGCAAGACATTATATATGTCTCTAGATTGCAAACTACTTAATCTATATATGGCTCTGTCATTAATCCTAACAAAGAACAAGGATGGCAATCAAGAATCAGAATTGTAATTTTCCTACATGCCCCATATCTTAAACTGCAATGTCAATGTGGTTGTAGTAAATTAAGAAACATGCTTCAGTTTGAACCGCTAGAAAGAGAAACCGTGACGCAGAATTATTACCATGAACATCAGTTGAATGAACCTGTATTGGTCAATTTGGAAATTGTGATCAGGATTGATTGAGCAAAGGGCCGGTTATGCAAGTTGCCCTTACTAGCTTGACCACCTTTTGTCGGTAAATCCACTGGACTTTGTCGATTAATCAATATACTAACTGGGAATGACCTGGGTGCTTCCAAAAATCAAGCAAAAGTTGTTACAACCTTTTGACTTTGCTTGGGAAAACTTGTGGGGTGGAATCTTTTACATTCATCCATGTCTCATGTTTTATAACAAATTCTGTGTGTATTTTAATTACTCTTACTCGTGCATGCGTTCCCATAAATTAAGCTTGAGGTAAAGAAGCTTGATTATATTAGAAGATATAATTTAAATCCAGTGTTGTTCGCGTTATTATTACTCCACGGTATTCTAAGTCAAAGTGCAATTCTTTTTGTTTAATTTTGCAACTCTAACAATTTAAATTATAATTTGTGGGACGTAACTCCATCAATTTATTTCACATTATGAGTCTAAGGATCATCGGAAACAACCTCTCTATTATGTAGGAGTAAGGCTACGTATTATAAACCTCACAAACTTCTCTTTATTGCGGGATTTCGGACTGGGCGTGATGATGGTGACGATGATATGACTCTAAGGATCATTTTTTTCTTCTATAAGTCTAGCAATTGAGGTTCATGATCTATTTGTTCATGGACTTAGCGAATTCGTGTTTGGATTGTGATCTTATACATTCGAGGCATTGCACGATCATCACAAGAAACACATACTTCATATTAACCATTAATCTACCTTTAGTTAAGTGGTGAATAATCTAGTCCTAATTTAAAATCGGAACCACTTTGAAGGTTGAATTTTTACATATTTTTCTCTTATCGGAAATACAAGTAACTAAACTGTTACATCTTTTCTCATTAAATATGTACAGATCACTTCAGCTTGGCACCAATTATTTGAAAATTTAATTATAGAAAAGATAGCTAGGTGTTAATCATTTGCATTATAATTAATATTATGGTTACTAATAACAAAGAAATTACAAGACATGAACAAGAATATATTTATTTTATATATATAACATCCGTCCACTACAGCTGAATTTGTAGATTTTAACACAGAAATACCGAAATAATCAATGTGAAAATTTTGATGGCTTTAAGTTGTGTACACTGTCCAAATGATCTAAATTTTCTGCTGACAAGATGGACAAAAGTTTGATATACAAATCGAAAAATTTACCTTCAAAGTTTTTGTAAACAAAAGTATTTTTAATTTCAGGAAAAAAGTATAAGCATTTATCTTGGCATACAAAAAGATGATATATGCAAAGCTTTTGTTGTAGCTTTAACCCTGCCCATGAGCATTGATGAGTGTCACCTTTGCCATGTAACTTTGCTTTTGGTATCCCCTTCTTTGCGGTCACCCGACTATCCTTTTGGCCATCTCTTTCGTGTGGATGAGAAGCTCCCCACTGGCTTTCCACGAACACACGGTCAAATTGCTTGCTTTAGTCTTTCATTGAAACAATTTCCGGAGCTCAACAAAAAAGGACCTTGTATATGGTTTAATGGTATGATTGTTAGTGATTACAGAATTCATCTTTCATTTATGACTCAAAATCAACTCGCTTGGAACTGTTTAAGTCAAATTTCAATAGAAGAAGCCTAGCTATTTAGTGAAGCATACCTTCAAAAGATAGTCCACGAAAGAACTTATACCTCATACAATGAACCCAAACTTTTATTTATATGTGTACTCCTATGTTAAACAGAATTGCTTATGTTTCCCGGTTATGTTGTTTAAAGTGACTATAATTTTGTATTTTTTAATTTTCAAATTTTTCATATTTCTTTAATTTGATAGCTATAAATATTTAGTGTTCCCTTTCCTTTATATGTTAAAATTTTCATTTTTCTTGTTTTAATATTTTGCTTTCCGTTAAACGACTTGAAGGATTTCAAAACCCCAACAAACCTTAAGGCCATGTTTGATTGGATGTTAATTAATAGAGTGGAATGTAATGAAATGGAACAGAACGGAACGGTTTATAATAGAATGGAATGTAATATAGCAAAAAGTTATTTAGGAGGGATGGAATGGTTCATAATATAATGTAATGAAAAATTATTTGGAAGATGGATGGAATGGAATGGAATATATAATAAATGACTGTTATACCCCTTATATTAAATGGTTGTCGCAGGAAGTTTATTATTTTATTATTAATTATTTAATATATTCTATTTTATTTTAAGTGATTTATATTTAAAAATAATTTATTTATATAAAAATATATACAAACAATTAAAGAATATTTTTTTTACATATTTTCTATTTTCATT
>JAOTBA010000005.1:11850861-11867831 GCA_025629845.1 Erythroxylum squamatum | reverse complement strand
ATTTTGAAATGACTTAAGGATTTTGTAATTGTGAAAGGGTCCAGATGGACATATGGGAATTTTTGGTAAATTGCATTATATGAGTGAAAAGGGCTTATGCCCTATTTGATTATCGCATATTGTGTTTGTGTTAAAAAAAAAGGTATACCAATATCTAAAGCGATGGAGTATTTAGCACGTCACCTTCACGGGGCACGGACTCGGATATCACCATCGATGTCAGGTTCGGGTTTTGCAGGAGTGGGGTGCTACATCATCTGTACTAGCACGATCATGCACACGCATGATCGTGACAGAGAGAGGCCATCCGGTGGTTGCACGATCATGCACAAGCACGATTACGCACTGTTGTCTGACAGCTTTCTACACTCTTCATTCTTTTGGCCATAATTAAATATTTTAGTTATATTTAATGAAAATAAGAAAATATATGTGTCCATGACCCCTTAGTATATAGTATTTAACCAACTTAATATTAGTATATAATAATTAATTAATTAATTAATTACAATTTAATTAGTGCATATATCCTTTTTCATTTTTAATTAAATATAATTTAATTATAATTAGTTGACTAGTAAAAATGTAATTAATAGATTGATTAATTAAAATATAATTAATTGATTGATTAAAATATAATTAAATGTTATTATTTATTATTAATTATTATTAAGTTAATTAAGTGTTATATATTAAGGGATCACAAGTGTTAATTTTATTTTAATCAATTAATTAATTAGTGCATGTAGAGTATCCAAACTTAAGATGGTAAAAAGAGCACTCAAAGCTCTTAACTCAAGACAAGTTGGAGATGTTAATGAGAGACTCAAGAACTGCCAAGAATCTCTTCATATCATTCAAGATAAATTGACGCATTTACCTAAGTCAAATGAGTTACTTGCTCAAGAATCAGATGCCATTAATGATCTTATTAGAGCCTTAGATGATCAAGAGTCATTTTTTAAACAGGCATCCAGGATTAAGTGGTTAAGGGAAGGGGATAGTAACACCAGGTTTTTTCACAACTCCTTAATAGCCAACAGAAACCGAAACACTATCAATTCTTTAGAAGTAGGTAATGGGAGAAGGATAGTCGGCCATGAAGAGATTCAAGAACAATTTGTTGACTTCTTTCAATGTTCTATTGGTAGTAGGAAGCCCCTTCTTTCTTCCAAGGACTTTGTGGAGTCTCTTTTTTCTCAAGCCTTATCTGAAAGTCTATCTAATCCCCTTATAGCTGAAGTTTCAGTTCAAGAGATTAGAGAGGTTTTCGACTCTTTCAATCCGAATAAGGCTCCTGGCCCGAATGGATTCAATGGTTTTTTCTTCAAACAAACTTGGCACATTATTGGGGAGGATATTACTAAGGCTATCTAAGATTTTTTTTAGCATAGGAAACTTCTTAAGGAGCTTAATTCTACCTTTATTACTCTAGTTCCTAAAAAGGCTCACCCATCCTCAGTGGTAGATTATCGGCCTATCTCTTGTTGTAACATGCTGTACAAAGTGATAGCTAAGATCATCGCCAATAGGATTAGAGCAATTCTCCCTCACATTATTAGTCCTAACCAAAGTGCTTTCATTAAGGATAGGAGAATTGGTGATAACATCTTGTTAGCCCAAGAAATTTTTAAAAACTACCACCTTTCTAATAATCAAAAGAGATGTGCCTTTAACATCAACCTCCAAAAAGCCACCATTGGGATTTCCTCTTTAATTCTTTAGAAGTTATAGGCCTTCCTCCCAAGTTCATAGCTTGGATCCAAGAGTTTATTTCTTCCCCTTCATACTCCATTTTGATCAATGGATCACCTTCTAAGTTCTTCAAAGGAAAATCTGGGCTTAGACAAGGAGACCCTTTATCCCCTTTCCTATTTATTATTTGTATGGAAGTTTTTTCTAAGAGCCTAAATGATTGCATAGTTAGAAATCTTTCCTTCAAATATCACTGGAGATGCAAATCTCTTAATCTCACCCATCTCCTGTTTACGGATGACCTATTGATGTTCTGTCATGTTGACATCAGATCAGCCCAACTCTTGATCAATTGTCTAAACTCCTTCTCCCGATTTTCAGGAATGGATTTGAATCCTTCCAAAAGTCAGTTCTTCCTTTCTCATGACATGGAGCACTTGACAAACCAATTGGCACAAATGTCTGGCCTTAGTAGAGGATCCCTACCCATAAAGTATCTAGGAGTTCCCCTTATTACAGGTAGGTTATCGAGGAGAGAATTTTTTCCCTTATTGGATAAGATTGATGTGAGGGTAAATAAATGGACTCACAAAAACCTCTCCTATGCCGGTGGACTTCAACTAGTGAGTTTTGTTCTTTCTTCATTCTAGGTGTATTGGGCTTCTCACTTTATTCTCCCCTCTTTTGTCCTCAAGGAACTAGAAGCTAAACTCAGGAACTTTCTATGGGCTAGGAGGGTAGATAGTCACCATCAATCCAAAGTTAAATGGAGCGACCTTATAAAACTAAAAAAGGAAGGGCGTTAGGGATTGCCAACCTGGAACATTGTTTTGTTAGGAAAGAGGATTTGGTATCTATTCTATGATAGAGAGGCCATATGGGTTAAATAGGTGCATACGATCATTTTGAAACGGAAAATTTTTGGAATGACCAATAATAGTTCCTGGAGTTGGAGGAAAATCTTAAGTGTGAGGGACAAATTAGGGAATCAATTCAGATTTATGATAGGTAATGGGCAGTCCACTCTCTTATGGCAAGATCCTTAGCATCCAAGGGGAATCTTAAGGAATTTCTTATCACCTAGATAGATAAATGGGTCGGGCTTACCTATGACAGGAAAGGTTTCTGATATAATTAGTAATAATGTATGGAGGTGGCCAGGGACGGATCCAGAAATTTTTTTAAGTGGGGGCAAAATTTCACTGAAAGCCAAAAAAAATTTCAGTGGCAAAAAAAATTTCAGTAGGGCAAAATTTTGATTTTTTTTATGAGTTAAAAATTTAAATTAATAAATTTTTTATGTCAAAGTTTTGGAGTCAGTGGGGGCAAGTGCCCCCACTTGCCCCCACTGTGGCTCCGTCCATGGAGGTGGCAGGAATTTCCTATGGAGCTTATTGATGATTTTGACCCCATTCAATACCAACCGAATAGTTCTCTGAATCACTTGGAATGGCTGCCTAGTTCTTCAAAAAGTTACACCAATGCTTCATCCTATAACCTCTTGAGACCCCCATCCCAACAAGTACCTTGGTACTCCCTGGTTTGGTTCAAAAATAATAGCCCAAGGATTCTTTGGCTAGCTATCCTCCAAAAACTTCAAACAAAGGATAAACTTCACTTTGTATATACCCCCTGACCATTGTTCCCTTTGTATTTCGGACATGGAATCCAATAAACATCTATTTTTTAATTGTCCTTTCTTAAAATCTGTTTGGACCCATTGCCTCAACCACTTACAAATCACCATTCCCAACTACTCAAGCCTTCCTTCTATCCTAACTTGGTTTCACCAAACTCCTCCACAGAGTTCCATCTTCCATATTCTTTTATCCACTACAGTTTACCATATTTGGACCGAAAGGAGCTCAAGAACTTTCAGGGATGTAGCTATGGAGGTGGAGAGCTTACAAGCCTGGATAATCTTCCAAGTTCTGAAGCATCTCAGCCTAAACACTTCGAGAGGTAATTAGATCTTTTATGCACTAACATTGTGAAGCAGGTTGTTGTTCAGTTGGGGAGAAAAATTCAATGCTTTCAATGCACTAAACTACCTTCCTGCTCACGGTAATTCAAGGCCACAACAAACTTTCCATATACAATTCAGATCAAATGTCTTCAAGGAAGGTGATCGTAAGTGTCAACAGTAGGAGAACCATTTCCTACAGATGCTATATCATGCAAGGTATGCGAGAAGAAGGCAACTATGACAGTGGACGAGGAAAATAGCAGAACTTTCTTACAATCTTCATTTTTTTGTTCTGCTGATTGTGGCTTTGGTATTTTGGGTTTGGAATATGTTTGTTGGACATTTTGTGTTGTTGGCATGTTGTTAGTGCACTTGGGTTACTGGGTAGAAAAGGTAGCTTTCTAAAGCTTCTTGGTAGGAAGTTTTGGACGAGTGTTGTTGGTAGTGTTGTTACAAGGTTTGATCTAGGATTCTTATGAATTTGTACTAACCTGTTCCTTTTGGTAGGTAATGGATTTCTGTTCAGAAAATCTCTTGTTGTGTACATAACATTTTCTTATTTGTGTAAAATTTTATTGATTTACCAAAAAAAAGATTAGCTTAATAATAATTAATAAAATTGTATGTATTTGTTAATTATATTCTAATTAATTATAATTTAATTAGTGCATATATCCTTTGTCATTTTTAATTAAATATAATTTAATTATAATTAATTGACTAATAAAAATATAATTAATAGAAGGGGGAGTCTGATAGTTGATTGTGATATAAAGAGGTTATCCGGTGGTTGCACGATCGTGCTTGTTCTGCACTCTTCAATCTTTTGGCCATAATTAAATATTTTAGTTATATTTAATTAAAAAAAGAAAATATATATGTCCAGGACCCCTTAGTATATAGTATTTAATTAACTTAATATTAGTATATAATAGTTAATTAATTAATTATAATTTAATTAGTGCATATATCTTTTTTCTTTTTTAATTAAATATAATTTAATTATAATTAATTGACTAATAAAAATATAATTAATTTATTGATTAAAATATAATTACATGTTATTATTTATTATTAAGTTAATTAAGTGTTATATATGGCTTAATAATAATTAATAATTAATAATATTTTATATATTATTAAGTTAATTAAGTGTTATATATTAAGGGATCATAGGCCTTAATTTTATTTTAATTAATTAACCATATTTTATATATGTTTAATAATATTTTAATTATTTAATCAGTTAATTATATTTTATTTAATCAATTATATTAATTAAAATATGTATATATAGGTGTCACCGGCGTGAAACTTAAGTAACACCTATGACATTATATTTTAATTAATTAATTAATTATATTTTATTTAATCAATTATTTAATTATATTTAATTAAAAATTAATATATATGTGTGTGTCACAGGCGTGACACTTAACTCACGCCTGTGGCCTTATATTTTAATTATTTAATTAATTAATTATATTTAATTAAAAAATGTTTATATGTCATAGGCGTGAAACTTTAAGTCACGCCTGTGACCTTGGGAGGGATGATTAGCTTAATAACAATTAATAATTAATAAAATTTTATTTATATTCTAATTAATTATAATTTAATTAGCTCATATATCCTTTTTAATTTTTAATTAAATATAATTTAATTATAATTAGTTAACTAATAAAAATATAATCAATAGAAGGTGAAGTCTAGTTACACGATCATGATTGAGATGATCATCTCTAGTTGCACGATCGTGCACACGCACGGTCGTGACAAATCGGAGGCCAATTATACATGTCACAGGCGTGACACTTGTCATGCCTCTGACCTTATATTTTAATAATTTAATTAATTAATTAATTATTTATTTATTTAATTAAAAAAGAAAAAATATATATATGTCACTGGCGCGAAACTTTAAGTCACGCCTATGACCTTGCTTGTTTCCGAAAGAATGATTAGCTTAATAATAAATAAAATTTTATGTATGTGTGAATTATATTATAATTAATTAATTAATTATAATTTAATTAGCACATATATCCTTTGTCATTTTTAATTAAATATATTTTAATTATAATTATTTGACTAATAAAAATACAATTAATATAAGGTGAAGTATGGTACTCGTAGAGAGCTGATCATCTGTAGTTGCATGATCGTGACAGAGAGAGGTCATCCGGTGGTTGCACGATCGTGCTACTGCTTTCTGACAGCTTTTCTACACCCTTCATTCTTTTGGCCATAATTAAATATTTTAATTATATTAAAAAATAAAATATATTTGTCCCTTTAATATATAGTATTTAATTAACTTAATTTTAGTATATAATAGTTAATTAATTATAATTTAATTAGCATATATATCATTTGTCATTTTATTTAATCAACCAATTAATTATGTTTTATTTAATCAATCAATTAGTTATATTTATTTAAAAAATTATATGTGTCAAATGTCACGCTTGTGACCTTATATTTTAATATTTTAATTAATTTTATTTTAATTAATTAATTATATTTAATTAAAAAAGAAAAAATATTTGTGTCACGACCTTACTTATTCCATGAGAGATGATTAACTTAATAATAATTAATAATTAATAAAATTTTATATTTGCTTTATATATTTTATCTATTTATAAAAAATACATTACAATATAGATTTCCCAAATTCTTTTTTTATTCCAAATATTTACCTTTTTAATCATAACTAAATTATTCAATTAATGACAAAAATAATAAGTGAATGATGATATAATTTTTTACTTTTTAATTAGGTTTTATAATATTTTTATTTACTTTCTATATTTTATCCATTTATAACAAATGTACATTTCCTAAAAAAAAATTCATTCCAAAATTTTACAAACTTATTTTAGCAATTCATTTTTAATATTCTAACTTATATATTTTTAATAATTATATCATAATTCCTTCTTAATATACATTTAAAAATTTTAATATTTATAATTTGATCACAAAATTTTAAATTACACAATATTTATTTATACATTAAATAATATGACATGTTAGGACTTTTTTATTATCTTAATTAACTGAAATATTTAATTGATAACAACAAAATTTAACATTTGTTTTAACTAAAATATTTAATTTATGATTAAAAATTAACTTTTGTTTCAGTCACGGGTGTGACTTATTCGTGACTTAATACGTCACACCCGTGACCAATGATATTGGTTTTTTTAACTTATATATTATAATATTTGTATTTACATACATTAAATATTTATATTTTTATCACAACATTTTAAATTACGCAATATTAATGTAGCATGTGACTTTTTTTTAAACCTTAATTAACTACAATATTTAATTTAAAACAAAATATTTTACATTTTTCAGTTAAGTCACGCCCGTGACTGATGATATTATATTCCCTATTTTTATTTCATTCCAAATTTTTAATAACTAATTTTACTAATTGATTTTTAATATTTTTACTTATATATTTTTAATAATTCTATCATAATTTTAACATTTTTAAAACATTTTTTCAGTCACGGGCGTGACTTATGATATTACATTTCCTAATTTTTTATTTTTCCTTCCAAATTTTTACTAACTAATTTTACTAATCCATTTTTAATATTCTAAATTATATATTTTTAATAATTCTATCGTAATTCTTTTCTTATTATACATTTCAATATTTAAGTATTTATAATTTTATCACAAAATTTTAAATTACACAATATTTATTTATTTTTAACTTATTTTGTTTGAGTCACACCCACCATATATGTTTTTTACTTTTTAGTTACATATTATAATTTTTTTAATTTAGTTTATATATTTTATTCATTTATAACAAATACATTACACTACATTTCCTTAATTTTTTAATTTTTCATCCCAAATTTTTACTAACTAATTTTACTTATTCATTTCTAGTATTCTAATTTATATATTTTTAATATAACAAAATTTAACCTTTTTAAGAAAATATACATTTAAAAATTTATAATTTTATTACAAAATTTTAAATTTAATAAAATTTTAAATTACCCGATATTCATTTATACTGTTGGATTCTTAAAGTAACAAAAAACTAAACTAACGAAAAAAAAAACAGAATACACAAAACAAAAACACAGAGTTGAGAAACACTTATCTTTATTCATCATTATCTCTATATAAATCACTCCAATAATTCCTGTATTTATAGGTTTACAAGGATAACAAAAACTGCCTGAATTTAATGTAATTGTAACTGCCTAGAATTTATTCCGATAACATAAATACATGTAACCGTTGCACATAACTAGGAATTTGACTTTGAATTAGTCTTCAACATATACGTTAAATAATATAATAATATAACATATTTAAAATAAATAATCGTAGAATTAAATTAAGTGGGCATTATATTACTGCGTATTGCCCAGTATCTATCTGCTAGTTCTTTTATAATGATGAAGGTACATATAACAACAAATATACTCTTATATTTGGTATAAATTTTTTTGCTATAATATAGAGATATTTTATACTATAATTTTTTTACTCAATTTTAGAGGACACCGGAGAGAGTGAATCATGAGATTGAAAAAACTAGGAGAGTATTCGATTCTAACCAAGGTAAATTGGCTAAAATTTATCTTTGAGGCGCATTCATTTTGCGACTCTTCTAACTAATTTTTGTGTAGAATCATAAAATAAGGTAAACAAAAAATCCACACTTGAGAATGCCTACATGAAAGTGATGATACAAGCGAACTGTCTCATTTGATGATTAATGTGTTCGTAAAACATGTGTGAATCACATTATATTTTTTTTAATTCTTTTTTGGTGGAGTTCTTCAGATTGTCTACTCTTGTTGCCACATTAGCTCACTAAATATACTTGCTTTAATAGTTCCCATTCTGTCTAGTCATTTCAATTTATTTGGGGTGGGTGGGGAAGATGAGGGTAACCATAAAAGGGGAGGTCGCTCGATATAATCAACCTCATAAGTTACTCCTTTCTCATCTATTTGAACTAACAGCTGACCAAGGGTTTGCATCAGATTGTCTATATATCCTACTTTGAGATCACCAAGTTGCTATCAAAATTTCCCCACTATGTCAAGAGAAAAATATCCAATTTCTAAAGTTCAAACTTGTATTTGAACCGTACATGTTACTTATGTGATCTTTTATACAATCCACTATTGACAAGCTGTATTATTAAACTACGAATTGATATTTCCTAGGGTTCCCGACAGCATTGGAGAGAACATGACTTTTCAATTTTTGACCTTTGTGTATGCTAGGGTGCATGTTTCTGACATTAAATTCTGAGACTTGTGACCATCAAAGAACAGAAATACTAGAATACTGCCACCTTGTTTTCTGTATCGACGGACTTTGTAGCACACAATTAAGGCGGGTTTCTTATAATCATGTAATGAGATCATTGTCAAAGTGTTCCTCGGTAACAAGAATTTGAGGTTTCTATATATTGCCATGTCTTCGGGGATTCTTTAAATTTGTAGAACCATATAAATTTCTCAGTTCAAGATCTTGAACTAATATCTTCTAATAATCTAGGCGTCGGTTTTCCTGGGCCAACTAGCTAGTGGTTTAATTAACGGTCAAGAAGGGAATCTTGCATTAATACTCCAACATTTTTAAATCATAAGCAATTCGAAGCTTTAACTTTGTTTGTCCCGGCCTATTACAGTTTCTGATTGATTTTATAAGTTATACGAATGTGGATCTAGCTAATTGATGTGTGGTTAAACCTAGAGTAAGCTTGACCTGCGGCTTAATGATTGAATTGTTTTGTATATTAAGTTGAGCTTGGAGAAAAAAGAAATTATCTTTAATGCTTTCATTATTCGTACGACTTGTTTATTACTAAGTGAAGGACAATTATTTCTGGTGGTTAATCGCATCAAATTATATATATTGCAGTAAATAATTCAATAAATAGTAAATTTCCGTCATTTTAAGTTATCAAAGGTACCTGAATATGAATTTAGACTCTCAAGTATTGATTCTGCCCTGACAAATTATTCAACTTCAACTCGATCAGTATCTTCTAATTCTCTCAGTCGCTTAAAAGCGCGATTAGGTATTATTATAGAAGGAAGTTGTAAAACAAGGCAAAGAGGACAGGATAAAAAAAAATCTTGACATCCTTTTAATAACATGCCAAATCGGAAGTATGAAACTTATATTTGAAAAAGATGAAAGTGATATACGTAGAATAAGCCTTATTATGTATCCCAAATGTACATGAAAGGATTAAAAATAAATATAATACGGAATACCTGAATTTCGGTTCTATCTCTAATTCCGATACCAATTTTGAGCTCCAAACATCTCTGAATCTTCCGGGACGCTTAGTGGAAAGTGCTCTACGAGATACGAGATACGAGATACGAGCTAGGTCTTTCTACATTTTTTTTCAATACGTAAGCTCCCCTAACATGTTAGGAATTCATTATGCTTACGATTGATATGAGCAACTGCAAGAAACCTTAACTTTTATATTGCTTCCATATCGAGCTTTACTATCATAAAGTCAATATGGACCCGGTCTATACTAATTGGGACCCTTTTTTACCCGAACTTTGACCCATTAATTTAGATCATTTATTGGGTCACTTTATTATCTTTATCTAGATCAAATTACGTAACTTAACCGATAATTTATTTAAAAATCAAAAAATACAATTAATGTTGTCCAACTCTATATATGGAAGAAAGACAAAATTGTTCCCAAGGACAAAAATGTCTAACAGAAAGAAGATCAATTAATTGACACTAATTAGTTAGAGTAAAGAAGTTCACTAAGAAAGAATTAATTCAATGAAAAAGAAAGGAAAAACAGTAATACAAAAGAAAGCATAAGAAGAAGATCGCGTGATTTAGTTTATTATATACATAGAATGTGATGAATTGACAAGGACCAATGCGAGACAACTGTGGAAAACAATAGTTCAAATTAATCATGGAGAATAAGAAAGTCTCATACCGACATAACATGTCACTGTTTAAATACACGATATTTGTTGTAAGTCATATTCTTAAATGTATATGGGTCATCATGTTTCCTTACTTCCCATTGGGTCATTATGGTGTGACAGAAAAGCTAGCTAGATGCTATATGCATATGCAAAACTTAAAATACGTGGGTGGCCCAGATTATGAGAATTATGTGTCGACTGTTGAAGAAAAATATTGACACTATCTTCATTTCTTTTCTACGTTTTTCCATATATTTCTTCCTTTTTCCCTTATGGGATAAGGCTGCTGGTTCAAAGCAATAACTAAAGCCATACTCAACACTATCATTTGATATATATGATTTAGTGTTCTTTTTTTTTAAAAAATTGCATGGGTACTTTCAGGGCCGTTCCTAATATTTTATAGGCCTGGGTAAAGTAAAAAAAAAAGTTTCTATTTTTTGCCTTTTTTGAGCTCTCACAAAGAATAAAAATAAGTAAAATATGGGTCCTTTTTGTTGTTCTTTACGAGAACAAGAGTAGGTTCTATTTTGTTTTATTTTATTTTTTATGAAAATAAAAATATGTCCTATTTTATTATTTATGAGGATGGGCCTGGGCCGACCCTGGGTACTTCGGAAGGCACATACAATACATACAAATAGATTTAAGAAATTGGAGGATGGGCATACAATTTACAACCCCTACGGTACTGATATGGAGATAAAAAGGAGAAACAATGAATTTCCTTCCTTAATGTCACGCTTGAATCGTGGAAAATGTATACAGTAGTAGTGTAAGGTTGAAGGAAGAAGAAGGTCTGGACATAAGTTTAACATTGGCTGCTAAAGAGTAGAATGGCTTCTTGGCTCTAAAATTGAACACTTAGATATTGTCGTCATAAAAATAATAATTTCTAATTCATTTTCAGTACTATTATAAATGAAAATTTTTTAAAACATTTATTAAAACTCTCCTTTAGTTATAATTCATATTTCGCTGGCAATTTAGTTTTATAAAATTTTCAAAATCATGCCATTTAATTATATATTTATTATGCTTATATTGAATAGTTAAGTTTTGATGTGATTGACCAAATGAATCTTGTTAGTCAATTATATTTATTTTTCACGACATTTATGCATTTTTAACTTATGTATTTCTATTGCTATGATAATTTATTTTTTCCTTTTTTTGGAACCTAAATTGATATAAAATTAGGATACATGAAGCTGAATTTAACAATTCCTATAGAAACATATACATATATGGTTCATGGAATCTCTAATTTCTCTAAATCGAACATCCAGTGATTAGAGCATCTACTTTTGAGTGATTTAATTCCATTGTATTTGGCAAAGTTGAATAACGTGAGCGATGTGCTAATGAGGACATTGATTGATGTGAAACCTTCAGTTTTAAATTAATGGTTATAAAATCCAATCCATAGTTGCCTCTATACGGAATTTAGTAATTGGGGGATATAAATTATTGTTCTTGAAGGACATGTAAATATTCCCAAAAGACTAAAATTCCCATACAGATATGGGGATGTACACTGGAAATAAGAAGTGGGAGACATTTTGAATCTTTTTCAGTGACTTGGAGCAAGGGAAGCTTTGATAAGTGGCCTACAAATCTTGGGAGATAGAATTTGTAGAATTTGACTAGAGCCAATTGTTCCTTTCTTATTCTAAATGTTGCGTTATTTCGTGGTATCACTTTCCACAAAACTAATAATTAATGGTATTCTCCCCATTATAAAAAGGACCAAATGATTACAGCAGGTCCCCTAAACCTTTTAAACAACGCGGCTAATTAGTCTTAGAAATGGTGGAAATCAAGGGAAAGAACAAAGACGTGGGAGTGTGGGCGCCCACACCTAATTTATTTTCCATTTTCCATTTTCTTTTAATGGACGTCTTCAAAGAAGAAATAAAAAAGAGAATTTTAATTATTATTATTTTCATATGTATTTGCATTTTTTCTTTTTTTCGGTATAATACGGAATCTTTCCAAATCTTGCTAAATTACTGTGGTACCTTCGTTCTCTTTTTCCATTGCCGCAGCTAAAACACTCACATTACACCAAGTTGGTAAAACTTGTCCTCCTCACAAGCTTCGAAGAAGCTATGGGCAATCATCTCTCGCCATCTTTCATCCACAACTCCATCCTGATTTCAACATGTTCTTGACAACCTCAGGTATCTCCAAACCCTCTTAATGTTCCACATTATTCCGACAAAAGTTAGTTCTAGCAACTGCCTAGCCAACAAATCCAAAACCAGCAAGCTCCGCTCTTTACACTGATCATGTTCACTTTAACAGCCTGAGATAGCCCAACCCCATGACAAGACCCGACTCAATGGAGTAATTGAACACCTCTTAATCCCACAATCCATCTAAGAAGGCTTCAACTGTAGAAAAAGCCCACAATAACGGAGTTAATAATAATTAATATAATTTATAAATTTATTTAATATTAAATATAATTTACTTTTCAGTTACTTACGAGCTCTAAGTTCCAAGCTTGCACCTGCAATCGAAGTGGAGTTGACTGTTGGGCCTGGTTGGCCCAGTATAGTACTACTTTGTAAAAATAATAATTTTAAAACATTAATCTAATCTATAATGAATAGGCCGTCTTCTTCAAGCTGAAGGCATGTCTTGGGTCACTGGCACCAATTCAGCGGCTGGTCTCTGCTACGTATCCCAACGCCTCTTCAAATTCAAAACCCAACATTTTTGTTCAAAAAAATGCTTTCTTTCCAGTTTCACTTCCTCCTCTAGTTTGCCTTCTCTCTCAATTTCCAGCTTTAAATTAACCGATGTGGGCTCTTCCAAGAGATACAGTCGCCTCTTCTGCAATAGCAGCATTTCAACTGCCACCACAAATACAAACTACGAGGTTCCCACTTCTAACTCTCTATTAATTTGTCATTTTTCATGTGTTTACTTGATTTAAGAGAAAATTTTAATGGAAATATACCAACTTTATGGGTACTTTTCTTGATGGAAGGTTCAAATTTGCTCTTTTTTTTTTCCTGTAACAATCGCTTCAGTTGTTTTAGTTGCGAGAAATAGATGCTTCAGCGTGTTATCTATCTCTAAGCAATTTAAATGGTAATATAGCTTATCCATTATTGAGAAAGTGAGATTGGGGAAGGGAAGTGATCACAAGTGATGGAAATGTGTAAGAGTGTACTTTGGGATGGTAATTGGTGGATGCAAGTACTGCAGATGTTAAAAAAATGAATGCGCATGATAAGTAGTTGCTGTAAAGATCAGCATTGTCTTGAAATTTGTATCACCGTTTTTCAAGAACTAGGATCAATCAGAGATCTGTCAGTTGTAATTCTGAATTAGCTAGGTTTTAGTTCTTAAGTTTGTGTTAGTAAATGTTTAAATTTGACCACTGTGATTCTATTACCATAGTTTTGGTTTGGCTAATTTCATGATAAAGATGTAAACCCTGTGCAGTTTTATGATGGTCGGTCAGATGTTGAATTGAGACTACCACTCGGTAACCAAGATATTCAAACATCCAGAAATGTATCTGTGGACGCAGATGGGACCTCCTTAATAGTCAGAGTGCAACGTGATGGATCATTCAGCACGCTAATAGAAACAAATAATCTTTTTGAGAAAATAAACCCTGCAGAAACCATATGGTTTGTGAGAGTTAATGCATATATTACACTGTGGTAGCTATTTGGTGTCGTAAATATTTGATGTGAGAGTTAATGTTATGAGCAGGTATATTGATGATGAAGAACTTGTTATCAACTTAAAGAAGCAGGATCCAGATTTGAAATGGCCTGACATTGTAGAGTCATGGGAATCCCTAACAGCTGGATCAGTGCAACTTCTGAAAGGAACATCAATCTATATTGTTGGTGATTCGATTGAAATTAACCAAAAAGTTGCTCGAGAACTTGCAGTTGGTCTTGGGTATGAAATCTTGTTTTCTAGGTTATAATATGATGAAAGGACTTTACCAGTATCCCTATATTTTAATATTTTCTTGTTGTTTGCATGGTTTCTTGATTCTGCTTCATCTGTTCTTAATTCTTATTATGTTTCAAAACTGTTCATATTCTATTCTTCCTAAGCAACACAAGCTTCTGGTTGAACTGATCTTGCAATAAGACAACCAAAGCTTTGTTTTTTGGTAGCTATAGTTCATATGAACCAGTTGAGCCCTGCATGAATGCATTGTATATTGTGCTTCGGTTTCTTTATTTTGAGGTTTAATTAAATGCCAATTTATGCGATACTGGTTCATAGTTTGGTTAGGCAATTCGTGGTAGCACAAATTCTTCATACAAGGTAGCATATACTACAGGCATGTGTTTCTCAAAAAATGTCTTATTGGATCTATCTAAGATGCAGGTATACTCTCCTTGACACCCAGGAGTTGCTAGAAACATTTGCCAAGCAGAAAATCGATTCATGTGAGTGCAGTATGTATTATAATTCTAGAAAAGGTTACATGTCTAGTTTACAGCTCAACTGGAGATGTGCATAACTATAATGTGATAGTGCCCTTTAATTCTATGTTAGGAGCATAAAGGACTGCATTCTCTGTAGATTTTTGTTTTGGGTGTACAAAATAATTGGCTTGAAAATCCATCAAAAACTGTTACTTTGATTCTTCTTTTGATCTAAAGTTTTCCACTCAACTATGGCGCAAATCTTTCTGATAGAATCTATCCTAGACTATTTGTTTATAAAGAAATATGGTAACCAAAATCATATTGTTAATTGTTCGTTATAATTTCTACTGCAATCTTTGCTAGCTGCTTCTGTAAGAAAATCCCGGTGCGTGCATCACATACACGCGGTGCAGAAAACAAAAAAATTTGTTCCGGGACTTTCCCAAAGTCCAGGATCTATGTGTCTATACAAAGAAGTATCATAATTCTCAAACCACAAACTACCAAAGGAGACCGTCTCTAACGGTATCCATGCAGAGGTCGGAGAATCTAACCGAATCAAACTCTTTAATCCGAAAATAGCTATAACAAAGAAGAGAGTGCTAGCTCTTACCTTTGTTCTTGGAGAGCAACGTGAAGGAGGATGAAGCTTGGAAGAGGAAGAAGATGAAGAGAGCTTCGGAGATGTTGAAAAACTTGTTTCTAAAACATATTAAAATCATTTTTATCTCACGATCATCCTACCTTTCTAGCTTTCATTTTTATCTTTTAGTGATTTTTGTCCTAAACCATTCAAAGACATTAAATGTCACTTTGACAAATGCTTCTCCTCCTTTCCACGTTATTCATCTCCTTTATATATATATATAAATGTTGAAGTGGTCTAGTCACACTGCGGTCGGTCCTATCGAGTTTTGGGTGTGGAAAAACACCGGAGACTTATTTCAGCAATATTGATGTCACGATATCATCGGGGCATATCTCGATCTCATCGGGATCCATTTAGTTCTATTGCTCTCCATATAATGGATCTTTATCTAAAACCATTTTATGAATTCTTCGAGTCACTCTTATGCGTGTGACTCATTAGGTTCCCGATTATGTTGCCACTTAGATTAACACTTAATCCAAGTAAGTCATGAGCGGTGTTTAGTAACACATTATGACCCCCAATTGACCGAAAAGTAAGTGGTTTGACGAATGAACCTGTGCTCACCACAAACCATCTTGCGAACCCTTTCATAGACAATTGCTGTGCAATTTGTCATTTCAGCATGCTATACCCCACTTGGTTATGAGTATGGGCAAAGTGTCAACTCTAACTAGACTAATTACGTCAAATCTAGTCCAAGTGATATCAGTTCTCATCCTAGGACTCATTACTCTATATGTCAATGAGACATTCTTCATGAAATATGTACTCTGGCCAGAGATTTCTAGGTAATGACCCTGACAAGAGGCTATGGGTATCATCTTCTGCTATCACAAAAGTGGTGAATCCTCTATTGGCTGCTCAATTAACTTCAAATACCTCAAACTGTACCTAATCACCACCCTATGAGCGAACTCTACAAGGCAACAAGGAATGGAGTCAAAGCACAGAATCAGTATCTAAGATATCCTTAAGTACCTTAAGTCTAAGGATACATGCACCATTGCTATGATGAGATTATCACTGACATTAGAATAGGACATCCATATGATTATCTCATAGTAGGTCATCCAATATACTTACTACCTTTAGTAAGCATCCATATCTCAACTCTAAACATCTCATGTTTACAATTTCTGAGATCCACTGCTTGATCACATCAATGACTTTGACATGTGCTAGTCTATCCAGATTAACGATGTCCAATCTCATTAATCCTATGACTAGGGATAATTTAGATACTGACATAATTGCACATG
>JAOTBA010000005.1:11831130-11846363 GCA_025629845.1 Erythroxylum squamatum | reverse complement strand
AAACCAAACAAAGTAATACTCATTCTGTTCTATTCCTCATCTTTTCTATTCTTAAGAATAGCTATTCTATTCCCCATTTATTCCATTCTTTGAACCAAACAGGCCGTTAGAGTTTAAACAATAAGGTGGAGGCCATGGATAAGTAATTAGCAAGTATCATTGGTTTATCACTAAACTTAAATCAGTTAGATAGCAGTTTTTATGACATAATTATTTGATGTTATGTTTTTAATTTTATACATGTAATCCGTTTAATTAATTAGATCCTAACATGATTTTCTAATAATGGTATTAGAACCAAATTTAATTTTATAACTTGATTTCATATTTGATTGCTATTGATATTAAATTCTAGAACTAAAATTACAATTATTGCAAATCATAATTCTAAAATTGGATTTATCTTTGATTTAATGTTCTTATAGGTCCTGTTTGGCAATTAGCTGATCGCATCAACTGTTAACTGATTCTATCAGTTGTTAGCTGATAGCTGATTTGACCAGTTGATTATATTAGCTGTTTGTCATTTGATGTTTGGTAAAATTAGCTATTTAGTATTAGTTGTTTATGTATAAAATGACATATAAGGACATGATTTTAAAAGATAAGGGTGTGATTAAATTTAAAAAAATTAACTTCTAAGACATTCCTAATAAAATTAACCTGGAAAATAATTTTCAAATAATTAAAAACACCTTTTAAATTTATTAAGAATTTAAAATTACTTAACTTCATTTAATTGGAATTAATTTAAAAAATCAAAAGCCTAACAAAACAATTTGCCTACATCATTAACGTACTTTAGCTTGATTTGATAAATGAAAGTTGGAAGTTTTGGTCCTAAGTTACTATTCTCATCTCTCAACTTCCCACGTTTCCTTTTCTTTGTGTAACCTCTAGACTTCCGCTGCCTCATGGGTATATCGTCATTTCTGAATACGTTGAAAACAAAACGCTGCTCTTCCTAAGCATGTTAAAAATCAGCTGATTGGGTTAATCAGCTAACCCATTGAGCTGAATCACCAAACACAATTTTTGGCTGTTTAACATAGTCAAATAAGCTAAAATGGTCAATCAGGTTTTTTTTTTCTTTCTGATAAGCCATTCACCATATGGGGCTATAGTCTGAAAACCAAGATTAAAGTCACAAACCTTAAGCCCGTAGAAATAAATTAGATTTGATTCAATATGCCTTTTTTTTTTCTTTCTGGAAATAGCCAAAAAACTGCAGTTGAATCACATTTATGATGGGCAACTAGTTAACGCTTTGCCAAGCTTTCTGGGGATTATTATCAAATCATTGATCCCATACGAATACTCAAAGACTCTTCCTCCCTCTTGTGAATCTCCCTTCAAGTGTTACTGCTTCAAAAACCAAATTCCTAAACAATCCATCCAGATATTTTCTATTCTTTCATTGGATGTTCCGTAGAAGAGGGGCGGCATATGGAGCACCATGGTTATGTATATGTTCACATTGCCCATACCTCTGGGAATTGGAGGCTTGTCTATCATTTCCTATATCTTTCAGCAACTTGTTCCTGTTCCAGGGATAGAAGTATTTATGCCTTTGTATAATCTTGAACATGTCACAAAAGGGAATCAGGTTGTTGAATTTGATGCCATTGGCAGCATTGTTTGTTGGTGAATTGGATGGCAACTATAAACAATGGCTTTACTCTTATCATCATGATGAGATCGTCCGTACCAAATATTGTCAACCCTGTGCCAGAGAATCTAGTCCATACATCCCTTTAAATTTGTGTACCGGATGTTCTGACACAGAATCAACACAGAGCATCTGGTACAAACAATTTCATCCACTTATCATCAGCCATTGTAGTGATCGTTGGCATAATTGTTGTCGATGAGGGAGGCGACAACGGCTGGTGATGGTGATATACACAGGTTGCGACTTATTGAGGACATTGGCGAAGTATGAAATTATTGAAAATCAACGTAGTAGAAAATAAATATTTTTAAGGTTTCCATTCGGATCCCAATAATTAAATAACTTGAAGAATAAAAACACGAATTGTAAAATAAAAATGTTCTTGATTCAATTTTCCTGTTGAAATCTTTTGAAAGATTTTTGAGTTGTCAACCACAAGTTGTTCACTTATCAAGCCTCTAACGATATCCATAGAACAACTTCTCAACTCTTGAAAGGAATTAAGCAGGAGTGCTAACTCTCTGATACTTATTCCTATTTATAAAAAAAAAACATGGTTTTAAATATTTTATTAAAATTAAATACCTTAATTATAATTAAAGTTTTAATTTTAATAAAATCGAATATCTTATATTTGATCCCTAAAGTTTCTTAAACTTTATAATTAAGCTCAACTTAATTAAAATTGATTTTTTCTTTCACAAACTACTCTTTAATGTGTGACTTATTAGGTTCCTAATATATTGGTAATTATTATAAATTCTAATTCTAATTCTAATTCTAATTCATAATTAAAATTAGATAAATTAAAACTCCTTTTAATTTATTTTTAATTCTCTAATTAAATAATTTATAATTATAAATCAAGATTACTGTCTAGCAATATGTTATAACCACCCAAATATTAAGAATGTCAAAGTGGTTTGACTTAACCTGTCTATGTATGGTTATGATGTATAATTTAATCATTTTATCATCCAATGTTCCAATTGGACAGAGTATGGATAAAGTGTTTTCACTTTTTCATCCAATCATGTTCGTTCTGTAGCACATAACAAAAGCCTTATTTACGTATCTCGGATCGAACGTAAAAGGAAAATAATGAAGAAATGCATAAATATCTAATTTCGATTCCGTAACTTTCCAACAAGCTTTTCGAAGTCGTAATGAGTGTGAATTCATTGAGACCTTCACAATAGTTGCTCACTGTAACATGTTAAAGCTTTTATGTAACTTTTTGTATACGTGAACCTCTGAATGGGTCAAAGTATCTGTATGTTCACGATTTGCTACAGATACAAGAGACCTTAACCTTCTATATATAACATCCATTTTAGGCTTCCCCATCATGGGCTTAATATGGGTCTGGTCTACACTGACTGGGGTTCATTTTTCTCGCTGAACTTCAGCCCGTTAACTATTCTTTATTAGGTCACTTTATTATCTTTATCCGGATCAAATTTACATAACTTAACAGATAAGTTATTGAAAACAAATAAAACACAATTAATTATTGTTCACTTTATAGGAAAATATCTAATATTCTCCTTCTTGGACAGTAATCAATTAAGGTAATTGACACAAGGTTAAAATCATTTCAAAAATATGGTTAAGCCACATTCCCTTATTGGTACCAAGTTTAAAACAAAACATTTGATCCAAAAATATTAAAAGTTCATTATTCCATCTCGCAAGGCATTCGATACCAAAAAATATCAAACACATGCATCATATGTAACACAGGTTCAATATAATCGTGCATATCTAATACCTCACTAACATAAATGAGAAAATAGAGGGTGACAAATTATGATGATACTAGTATGGTCTGAAATGTATCATCTTTCAGTTTGTAGGTCTCAATTTCTCTAAATTTTATGCCAAACTGAATATACAAAACTGCACTAGAGAAATATCTTTGTTCCCTTTCTTGAGTAATAATATAGTTGTTTAAGGAATTGTTAGGCTTGTCCTCTATAGTTTGTATTGGACATTAAGATAGGAGTGATGACTTCTGACTTCTGATGATTAAACAAGTGTTAGTCTTTTGGTGAGTTTTGGGTCTAGGAGTAAAGAAGACGTTAACAGATTACAAATAGGTTATTGGAACATTAGCACCCTTACAGGGAAGTTTTTGGAATTATTGAAGATTTTAGACAAGTATAAGCTTCATATAGCGTGCATCTAGGAGACAAAGTAGGTCGAGGATAAAGTGAAAGAGATTAATGGGTTCAAACATGGGTATTCAGGGAGTTCGAGAAGACATAATGAGGTAAGTATCTTGGTAGTCAAAGAACTCATACATCATATTGTGAGGGTAAAGAAGACTAACGATAGGATTAGGCCCTTAAAGATTATGGTGAAAGGTGTTGTTTTTAAGGTGATGTGTGCTTATACACCTCAAGTAGGGTTGAACGAACAACTTAAGCATCAATTTTGGGATGAGCAAAATGAGATGATTCAATAGATCCCTCTTGACGAGAGAGTAATACTACGAGAAGATTTTAATGGTCATATAAGGGTAATCTCAAACGGATATTAATGGTCATATAAGAATGACGAGAGAGTTATAATATATAAGGTGGAGCGATTGACCTACAAGGTGATACCTAACGCTTGCTTGTCAACTCAGTATAGATTGTTAGTTTTTTATCTTATAATTAAGAATTGGAGGAAGTAGAGAAGTCCTAGAAAGTGTACTAGAGCCAAATAGTGGAATCTGAAAAGGGATAAGGTGGAACAACTTAGGAATAGAGTAATATATAAAGAAGAATGAAAATTGAAAAAAGATATTAATAAAATGTGGGAGAGAGTAGTAACTCTTTTAAGAACTATAGGTAAAGAAATCTTGGGAGTTTCTAAAGGGCCTAAAGATAGTAAGATGGAGTCTTAGTGGTGGAATAAAGACGTGCAAGAAAATATTAAGATCAAGAAGGGTGGTTATAAAGCTCTATTGGATAGCACTATAAAGGTAGAGAGGGTAGTTAATAGAGAAAGCTATAAACTGACGAAGAAATAAGCAAAGAAGATAATCTGAGAAGCTAAAATTAGAGCTTACAAGAAATTATACCAACGATTGGAAACTAAAGATGGTAAAAAGGATATTTTTAAGATGGCGAGAGCTAGAGAACGGAAAGAGAGAGACTTAGATCAAGTTTGTTGTATAAATGATAAAGCAAGGAGGGTGATTGAAGCTGAAGATGACATCAAGAGAAGAAGATGGAGGTACTTTTTAAACCTTTTTAATGAAGACATAGAGGACAACATCACTTTAGGAAATCTTAGCACATTCGAGAGATATCATAACTTTACTTATTGTTAGCGGATTACAAAGGAAGAAATTAAAAGGGCTTTAAGGGATATAAGGAGTGAAAGGACAATAGGGCCTGATGAGATACTCATAGAGGTGTGGAAGAGCCTAGGCAAAGAAGATCTTACTTGGCTAGTCAAGTTTTTTAATTTGACCTTTAAGTCTACTAAAATGTCTGGATGAGTGGAGACTTAGTATGCTAATTCCTCTATACAAGAACAAAGGGGACATCCAAAGTTGTAACAACTATATAGGAATCAAACTACATAGTTATATCATAAAGTTATAGGAGAAGGTGATTGAGAAGAGAGTGAGAAAGAATGTCATATCTCAGATAACTAGTTTGGCTTCATGCCAAGAAGGTTTATGACAGAAACCTTACATCTTCTTAAAAGAGTAATGAAATATTATAGGGAACTACAATGAAACTTATATATAGTTTTTATTGATTTAGAGAAGGCGTATGACAGGATATATAGAGAAATCATATGTAGGTGTTTATAAGTTAAGGGAGTTCCTATGACCTTTATACTGATTATTAGGGATATGTATGAAGGTGTAAATACTAGAGTGATAGGAAGAGATACATAACATTTTTCTATCAATATTGGACTATACCAAGGCTCCTCATTGAGCCCCTTTTTATTTGTAGTAATGGTGGATGACATCACTTAGAATATCTAAGGGGATGTGTCTTGATGTATATTATTTGTTGATGACATTATTTTAATGGATGAAACAAAAGAGGGTGTTAATATTAAGCTAGAACTTTGGAGGGATTCATCAAAGTCAAAGGGCTTTAAATTGAGTAGGACTAAGACCTATTTATAGTGTAACTTTCGGGCAATAGGATGGCTTTTGATATGGAGGTAAAGATTGGTTCAAAAGTTATACCACAGAAAGAATGTTTTAAGTATCTAGGATCTATCATCTAAAGCAATGGAGAGAGCGATGAAGATATAGTTCACCGCATTAAATCATGATGACTTAAAAGTGCGCCAAAAGTTTACGTGATAAGAAGATACTACTCAAGCTTAAAGGTAAATTCTATCGTTTAGCGATTAGGTCAAACATTTTCTATGGGGTAAAATGTTGGCTTGCATTGTCATAAGCTAATGATAGCGGAGATAAAGATGCTTCGTTGAATGTAAAACCTTATTAGAAGAGATAAGGTCAAGAATATAAGATTAAAAACAAATTAAAAATAACTAATATTAATGAAAAATTAAGAAATACAAGACTTAGGTGGTTCGAACATGTTAAGAGGAGACACTCTGACACTCTAGCGAGAAGATGCGAGAAGATTGTACTTAGAGACTTTAAGAGCAAAAAAGGAAGGCTTAAGAAGAATCGGAATGAGGTAATCAAGAATGATATGACTATCTTGGAACTACAAAGAACATGACCCACAATAAAAAAAACTTTGGCTTACTAGAACACGAATAAAGGATCTCACGTAGAAAGGCTCTTCTTGCTCCTATAAGTTTTTTCAACATTTTTCTTTGAGTCTTATATCTTATATTTAGCCTAAATATTTAACATATAGTATTTTCCACTTAGTTAATAAGCTCAAATATTTGTCTACTTATCCTAAATATTTTTTTTGTAATAATTTATTTATTAGCTAGTCTTCTTTCCTATTTATGTATTTATTTATTTTATCTTTTATTTTGACTATTTACCTTCTTCTATATTTATTGTATTATTTATTTTATTATCATTATTATGATGATGATGATAACGATAATTTCTTAGGTTTATTTTAATTTATTTTTAATTGTTATTATTTTAATATTTTAAATGTGTATGTGTATATATATATATATGTGTGTGTGTTTGTGTGGTCTATTGGAACAGCCTATTTACTAGCTAGGAATAAAGCTGTATACTATAAAACTTTTTTACACTCCGCATATTAACAAGAATTTTATTGAATGTTGTAGTTGTTTAACACATAACTCCATGTGATCACCAGTGAAAAATTTCATACGCTGATAAAGGAAAACATACCCATATATAGCTCTATTCCCACTACCCTTTATTAGTACAGAAAATGTAGACACATCGTTTTGGGATCACAAATGCATAAGTGCAATGTAAATTGTTGTTTGGAAAGCAAGTTGTTTAGTGTGAAGACTCATGGTGGAATCATAATATGCATCGTCCATTTCTGTCCTGTCCATTGGGGAGTGGCATGCACCAAGTCCTTGTGCAAGAAAAAATATTTTGCAAAAACAACCATGAAAGTGAGGAGAGAAAACAATGGGAGAAACAAAGAACGATGGAGAACAGAAAATTTTACACTTGGGGAAAACAAAATCCAGAAGAATCATCAGATAACAAAAACAATAGCACGAATAAACCAATTTATAAAAAATCTATCTGTTTTAGAGAGAGAGGACATCAAAAACAAGAAATCATCCAAATCAAACGTGCTTTTTGTTTCTTGTTTATTATCAACTTTAATTTCACCTAATAATTTGGTAGACAAAACTACGTAATTTAAATTAATTAAATATAATATTAGAAATTAAATCATTCACAATTCTTATTAATAATTAATATATTTATTCAAAAAATTATTTATTTTTACTGTTTATTGTTATGGATTTTTAAAAAATAAAAGCATAGGATAATTTTTTTTAATGGTTTGTTTGCTTCTATTCGCATTTTAAAATATAGTAAAATATTTGTTTAAAAATTTTACTTTTAGTTTTTGCTTCTTTCGATTTTTAAAATTAAAGAAAACTTTTTTATTTCTATTATTTTTATAAACAAACAAACCCCCCAAAAAACACGTTTTTATCCTTAGTATTTTTCTAAAAAACCCGTAATTTTTTTAATAAACAGTAAAAAAATCCAAACAGCCCCCTAACTCTCCCTTCACTTAACCAAATATTAGGGAGGACTTGACCTATGCATATAGTCGTCCAAAAGCGAAGTTAGTTTATGAAGTCAAAAACTCGTACAGCAAGAAGCTGGATATATGATGGGCATGGAGACAAACATGCAAAAGTATCACTAGACAACCCTTGTTGGGTAGTTCCATTAATCTACCATATTATGTTTCAATTCAACAAGTAACAAAGTACCCCTCAACTAGTAAATGAAAATAAGAAAACCTACCTGTTTCAGTCAAACAAAAGCTTGCAAGCCTTGACAGACTCGCAACAATATCTCCAGATAACCATAAGATATTCACAGCTTCATGTCGACACATTCTAGCACACAAACATCAGACAAACTTCTACAATTCCAACAAACAGTAGACGATGTCCCAACAGGTGCTTTTGTCATTCAAAGGAACAATAGGCTCAAGTTTTTGCATGCAACACAGGCACCTGCAGAAGAGCCGGAAATTGTCAGGACAACATAATTATAAACATCAGCAATGTACAAAACGAGGAAGAAATTTTGCAAGCACTTCATCAGACATTGGTGAATAGTAAATGATGCAACAACATTCGACAAACATTACCATATTTTTACATATCGTCACTAACAGGAAAGTTTCTGTGTTGGGCAAATTAGCGAGCTCATGGCTACTAGCCAATACAGAAGGGGGTTCATCCGCTCAATCGCAATTTAAAAAGTTACCAAGTAAATGAACCACCATGTTATTCACATACTACAATCCAGTGCCAAGATTTAGATACCACGACTTAAATGAATATCAGGAACCATAGAACTTCTCTAACTTTTTGGGCTCAAAAACCAAATAAGAAATGAAGAAGAGAACAAAGAAAAGACCACGTCTCTGTACTAGATCACACAGAAACAAGTCAACTACTATGTGATCAACTGGGCACCCTTAGCTGTATTAGCGTAATCGATCATAACAGGTGCCCAGATAGCTGTTTTGTGTGGATACGTGCAGGAAATGTTTATATCTCAAGTTTGGCAAAATGCATATTCCTAGGAGATAACTAGGTGGTCCATATTACATATCGAAATTAGGTCATACCTTGGATTGAAGACTGGTAATTGTTGATTTCAGTAAAGCATCTCCAACTATCAATCTCAATCTTCTCACAAAATCTTCCCTGCTTATCTTTTTAGCCTAATTAAACATTCAAAAAGAATCCATCTAAAATCATTACAGATTTCTTCAATCAAATAAGCAGGAAACAAAAGTGTTGTGCTGCATACCCTGAATTGCTCATAGTGATTGGTTACTTTTTCCATATCTTCACTAGGAACCTTATTGGAGATTGCCGCAAACAACATGGGGAAAGGCATCCATGGGGATCTTGGCATTCTTATAATGCTTGAACCCAGACTTGGGGCTTTTCCCTGAGAAACTCCGGATTCTGATACCACTCTACTTTCACTTAGCTATAGGGAAAACAGCAAATCAAACAGTCAAGCAAGTATGACACAATCACAAAGATAGTATGCTTACTTGTCAAACCGGAACTTACAGTGACAAGAAATAAATATTCAACTCATAGATAACTGTCAGCTGGATGGTTATCTCTTTGATCCTAGCTTTACAACATTGAAGTCCCAATTTAAAACAAAATCTATCCTTTTGTAGTGTCGTTAGATACCAGATATATGTATTAAAACCTTTTCATTCAGGATTTTCAATCTTCAAGATGAGAATACCGAAATCGTGAGAAATAAGAAATAGAAGAGAGTTCCTTTCAAAAAAGAAATAGAAGAGAGTTCACATAAGGGCAGAGACCAGAGATCTTATGAAAAAAGTAAAACTGCAAGACACAACAGACTACTTCAATTAAGTAAAATTTGTCTATCTGCAAGTCCAAGCCTCAATCTCATATTGTTAATAAGAACATAAAACTGGGAATATGTATCATGAAAACAACAATCAACCTAATCTTGTCATCAACAAGTCCTGTACAAAACATAGCTGGTGAATTCTCCGTGTTAACAGAATCAACTGAGCACATGACACAAACTATTACACTCATGCTTCTTGTATAACTTTTGACTAGTCTTATGCACATGGAGCAACTAAGCATGCATCCCCTCTAAAAACTATAAAACCTGAAGTTAATGAGACACTTGTCCTTCATAACATACTGTCCATGGCATACAAATCTGCTTTGTTATATGCCAGAAATTAAGAGAAGCGGTGGCGCCTAAAAGAGGAGGAGAAACCATGCACAATAGCCACCTACTGCTTCATCAACAACCATCAACAATGATAAGAAAAATCGAACAAATAAATCAGCTTATATACCATAAGTTATTTTCTGCTGCTCCACGTTAAGTTTCACAAGTGAAACTGTTAAAGTCATAAAGCCTAACAGGGATCCAATCAGAGTGGTACACAACCATTGCACTTACCATATCAGCTGCATGAGACTGAACAGGTAAATTCAAATCAACAGGTGTAGAATCTATTGGTATATTCAAATCAACTGCAGGGGATTCCTTTCGCAAACTTCCTTGAGCACCAAGAACACAAGTGGTGATGCCTGAAACAGCATAGTTACTCTCACTCCCAACATCCAAACCTGTAAGAACAGCAACAAATTCTAGTGCTCAAGTACTAATAAGGCCCCAAAAAAAATATATTATGATGATCATTAGGCATCTGCAGGTAGTGTCCACTGACAACCAATTGTGGAGTGGCGACTGATGTCTTGAATTAAGCCAGATGAATGCAGAACATACTCAGAGCTTTGTTTCTAAATAATGGCTTTTCAACTTTCAAAGTCAAAGGAGATGAAGCTGAAGTTGAAATCGAGGTAGTGACCATCAAAATTCAAGTTGCTCAAGTTCCATCCAACAAATACCAGCTTGTATCCATAAAAGGATGTACAAGATACAATCTATTGTTGGCTGAAACTGATCGAACAGTACATGTATTTAGTTTTTCATTCGACTATTAACAAAAAGCTCCAAATGGAGTAGCGTATCACCTGCAGCATTAGATGGGAGTTTGAAGCTAACAACAAATTCTGGATAAATATGTGTGTTCATACTCATACTCCAAATCATATACTGCCTTGGATTTTGTAGATCATCAACTCCACTGTCGAAGTCCAGACAACTCGGTTGATGCTGTTGAGTCCCAGGATGCAAAATTTCCATATTCCCCAATATTACACGACATAATACCATATGTTGTACTCCATTTTCGTCAACATCACAAAAATTTGCACTGTCAAGAAAGCCCAGTTAAAGCATCTTTAACATCATCTAAAAGACAGAAAGAAATAAACAATGACATGTGGACTGAACAAGACTAGTTTAAATGGATCAATCGGATGCTTTTACAAACCAACAACTATAACTTAACACTGAATCCAATTAAGGTACGAGCTGATCAAGAACAACAAAACAATAATTTACATTTTGGGCAAACAAAATTATGAAACCTTGCTATTCACCAACTCAAGATATAATTATTTAGTATAAATTATGGAGTACCTAAAAAAGGAGTGTGTTCTATAAGGCTGACTACAACCAACAAGAAGGCGTCCTTCCTCTAGTTTGACTTGCAAAATTTTGGATTACCAAATAGCAAAAGTTTTACCTCAAGCAGATGAAGCTGGTTAGAAAATAAGGTAGCTATATAGAGTAAAAATAAACCCTTTCTCTTAAATTTATCAGGACCACAAGAAAATGACGAAATGGAAGTAAATTTTACTACCTGGTATAACTGCAGTTTGCTGCAGAAAGATGAACACCAATGCTGGACTTAGCTGTAGATGGCCCACAATGGCCAAGACCATACGACAAAATTGTAGGGAGTGCATTCTTGGATGAAGCAAGCCAACCATATTGAACATTTGCATCACCACGGTACCATTTAACAAATTCAACATGCTTCTCAAAAAGCTCCAGTCGAGCTGGCAGTGAAATACTAGCGCAACGGTAAACATCAATTATGTCAGCACCACCAATGAGACTCATGCCCATAAGAAAAATTTTACGCACAGTATCCGCATTCAATTTTCCATAGTCAGACTCAACCCCCTTGACTAAATTTTCTTTAATCTGTTGATTTTCTTTTATAGCTTCATCAGCTTTTTCGCCATAACTTTGATTGCAACTACCCTCAAATTCTACAGTGCAAAGTTCTTTCATAGGTTTTCCAGCACCCTGGATCTGCTCAAGGAGAGCATCTGACTCTTCACTACAATCCTTCAACTTAGATTGATCAACTCCATTTATGTCAATCTCAAGCTGCAACTTGATCTCCGGAGGTCCATAAATCTCCTCAAATTTAGGGCCCTGATTTTTTCCACAAACATGTTGGCAATACTCGTATGATTCATTGTCATCAATGTAAATTTCAGGAAAAAAGCAGCTACCTCTGTCATCAATCCAAGCCATTGGTTGATGTGAACCTGTCTTCATGTCAACCCGAAGCATATGCAGGAAATCTAGCATGAAGTGATCACCCTTGAAATCAGTCTCAACAACACCCTTCTTCACTTTAAAGTCTTCCCTAACTAAGTTCAGAAGATCTTGAGAAGAATCAATCCATTCTCCATTCTGATAAAACAGAAGACGCTTTGGCTCCCCAGTTCTCGCAAAATTGGAATAACACCTCAACAATGACCTTTTCAAATGATACCTACAGCTCTGCAGTCCGCTTTGGCTTGCATTTACTTTTCTTCGCTTCCCTAGCTTAACCAAGGGCGAAGTTCCAGCAAGATATGCTGCACGACGGGACACTCGCTTTCTCTTCAAGCTGGGCAAACCTCTCTGACTACTATCCAACACCTTCACGATCTTGGCTTCCATTTCTATCTATTACACTAATCTCTATCAACAAGTTTGAGCCCAAAGTTTGAACGAAAAGAGAAACGATAATGCTAGCCTTCCGCCAATATTAAAGATAATGTCATTGAACGTGATAGACATGCCCTGGATATAAATTACTTGTCAGGATACTGAAGAGCAAAACAAATTCAAGCCTTATCCATCACATAACTTCAAAACAAATGTCCACCTACAAGGGTTTGCAACCAATCGAGAGATAGCAGACCACAGAAAAAGTGGATCTATCAAGTCAGTGTCTTTGCTTTCTTTTTGGGAACGATACAAAGAATCTTTTCTAGTATAAACAAACGCCTATGCAGAATTGATGTCAAAAATTGTACCCGACTAGTACATAAAGACAATAGTAAAAAGGCTGATGAAACTCATAGAAATGCTAGGGCATTAGAGAGTATTACACTGTTGGAATCCAAGAAATGAAATGATTTAGAAGGGAAAGGCTAGTTAAGCACAGTAGGGTTTCATTCCCTCTTAACATGATCAGTTGCTAAACCCTTAGTAGCAAGAAAGAAAAGTATTCCCTAAAGGAAACATTCTCTATGCCTGGGGAAAACTCTTCACTATTTGGAAGATGTTGAATATAATAAAGTATCTAGAAACTCTACAAGGAAACCTGTGCAGCTTGGCCTGGAGACAAAGACACATGTTACACTCTATTTAACATGAAAACACATGAAATCATAAAATTTTAAATACTAAGCAATATGCAAGAATAACATGTAACAATTGCTTTGCAGTAGAGCACAAGTACTAGCAAACCCACTTCGATATTTAGTTAAATAGAGGAAAAATCATAAACATTAAGAAGCACATAAGCAGCCAAAGATATAACTACCTAGTAGTTTTGTTAGTCTTCATCAAGTATATGTTCGTCTTGTATCGAAACTGTCAGACGAATCACAGAAATATAGCCACTTCCTAATTTAGCTTCCAGCATTGAGCAGATTTTCTCCTACAGCATCCAAGAGCAGCAGAAATGACTTTCATACTCGAAAAGCAGGAGCAAATCTCATTTCAAACAAAGGAGGCATAATTGCCACCATTCCATCTTAATCCACAATCAACACTCTGATCTCAAGAATGCTAATATAGTAATTAAGGAAGACAAAAAGGGAGCAATAACTAGCATAAAGGCCCAGTTATTCAGTTACTGATAAGACTTCAATCTAACATATTTAATGATAATCAACATGGAGCTCACTTTGGTAATTCCACGCTCTCCCTTCCAAATTAACACGAATCTATTGAATTGTTTGGTCAACAGAAGTTAAAAATTAAAGCATAAAACAAAAAGAAGCACTATGTCAAATTTCATTTTATGAGTAACATGTTTATTCACATTCGGCACGTGATTGCAGTATCCTGAGTTTGTGGATGCAAGTTTAAAAATTCAGATAAAGTATCCGCTTGCACCAATCTAGTATGTGCATCTCAATTTCATAAGTGATAACATAAAATGATAAGACAAACTTCAGATGATCCTAAGAAGAGGTTACATCCAAGAAGCACGGACACGGACACGCAAACGGACACGGACACGCGACACGGACACGGGGACACACCAAATTCTAAAATTTGGTGGACACGGGCACGACATATATACATATATTATAAAATTTAGAATTAAGAAAAACAATTCAGAATTCATAATATGAGAAGGTAAGGGGTAAAATCACAGTATGCCTGAGGGGTCAATCAGCTAGGAAGGGTTATGTATCAGAAGAAGCAGGTGTAGTAGGTATTGAAGGCATACCCAAGACCGCAACTTTAGCTGATTCCGCCAACGCCACAAGGAAAAGGCTGAAACTTTCAGCTCCAATCAACCCAAGAACCAAATTCTTGTCCTTTTACCTCCGAAATTTCGGTGTCAAGCCATCGAACTGGAAGCCACCCAGATAAGAAAATTTAGCTTCAAGACATAAGTTTTATCAAATATGGATCTGAAAAGGAAGCTACCAAGACAAAAACCAATGAACGTTTTATTTACCAAAACAGGGAAAGAGAAAGAAAGGGAAGCATCGAGGTAGGGGGTGAGAGAGAGAGAGAGCAACGTAGTTGATGATTTTGGCCATTTGGATAGATTAACTCCTCGTAATCAAGAGTGAGACTTTTAGCTTTAACATAAGAATATATATATATATATATATATTATATTTCAGACGCTGTGAAGCACAGACACGGCAAAATGATGCCGTGTCCGTGTGTCCGACACGGACACGCAGTGGACACGTGTCGGACACATGTCTATACGTGTCAGAATAAAAAAAGTATTTTCATCGGCTCGGACACGGTTCGGACACACTAAAAATGGCTTGGACACGGCTTAAATCGACTCGGACACGTTTTAATATGGCTCATAATAATTTTATGAATTATTTAAAAATTTATTTAGTTGAGATGGTAGTCTTCCTTATTATTAAGAAAGATATAATTATTTAGGACTTCTCAAATCCCTTGATTTTCTAGCCGACGCTCCTCTTTATTTTCTCA
>JAOTBA010000005.1:11799576-11815427 GCA_025629845.1 Erythroxylum squamatum | reverse complement strand
AATCACCTTGCCCTGAAGGCAATGCTAACACTGGAGCTGATGTGAGACATTCCTTAAGCTTTTGGAAACTTTGCTCATAGGAATCATCCCACTCAAATCTTACTTGTTTCCGTGTTAACCTCATCAGTGGAGCAGCTATCTTGGAAAAATCATTTACGAATCGTCTGTAATAACCGGCCATACCTAAGAAACTTCGTATTTTGGTAACCTTCGTAGGTCTAGGCCAATTAGACACTGCTTCCACTTTCTGAGGATCTACTTGAATCCCTTCTTTACTAGACTTATATGGTCATGTGGATCAACCGTGTAAGTCTTTGGAAGAAGAGTAAAGACATACATAGTCGTGTACACTCCTGTGTTCATGACGTACACGAATGTGTGTGGAGAGTTTGTAACTCTTAGTAACTGTGTACATCTGTGAGTAAGGTAGTGCTGAAGATACAAGGTCACTTTCACGACCGTGTACGATGCAAAAAACCCTATTTTGTGATATAAAAGAGAGAGGGCAAATAGTGTTGTATTCTCATCATTTTTTTTATTGTTTTTAGGATTGGTTTGAGTATTTGTTGATTGTTACATCAACTTTGGTTTCAATCCTGAACTTTTATAAAACAATTTGTTGTTGTAAGGTGAGAGATCAACTTTTGTAAATCCTTATTGATTTTAGTGGATTTGCTTGTCGATTTGAACCATAATTTTTTCCTCTACACTAGAGGTTTTTTTAACGTAATTCTTTGTATTTGTTTTATTGTTATGTTTCTTATTATTATACTGATTTATTGGTGTAAGTTTAGGAGTACTTTTGTTGTCGATATTTGGTTGATCTTTTAGATAGGTGTATTATTATCTCCCAACAAGTGCTATCAGAGTTATCATGATGGAAAGTGGAAATAGCTTTATGGCCAAGTTGACGTCATCAAATTACTCAATTTGGAGGCATATGATAGAGAATTGTCTGTATTGCAAAGGATTTTTTGATCCTATTGATGTGGACAAATGTATGAAGGATGATGTTTCTTCAAAACCTGAAAAGATGTCATATAGAGAATCGAAAAAAATAAGTGAAAAACTCTGGTAACTATTAGATAATGGGCTACTATTAGTATGTTCAACCATGTATCTTAATAAATGGATTCTTTTGAGCTATAGAAGAATTTACAAGGTCTGTATGAAAAGAAGATTGCCCATAACAAGGCCTCTCTGATTAAGAGGCTTGTGAACTTGAAGCTGAAAGTTGAGAAATCAGTGTCAAAGCATTTAAGTGATTTCCAGGATATAATCAACAAGCTTATTACTATGAAGATCATTCTTGATGATGAGATTCAAGCCTTGCTTCTATTGAGTTCGTTACCAAATAGCTAGGAGATGCTATTGGTGATGAATAGCAACTCAACTACTGAAGGTGTGTTCTCTTTGGATGCAATTAAAGAGGGTATGTTCAATGAAAAAATCAAAAGAAAGGAGATAGGGATTAACAACGTGCAGGCTTTCATGATAGAAAGTAGGGGAAGGAATAAGAGTAAGGGTTCCAAAAGTCAAGAACTATTCGAAGTCTAGAGGTTACAAAGGCATGAAGAGATGCCACTTATGCGATAAGCCAGGACATATTAAAAGGTTCTGTTATAAATGGAAGAGGGATTAAAAAAACAAGATTATTAGAAAGATGGTGTTGATAAAAATACAAAAATAACATATTCAAGCACGAATGATCATATCAAAGTCCCTTTAATTGAATTATAGCATGATTTTATCATATGATGTGCAAATATAAAATGGTAGATCTTTAGAAAATGTATGTGCTCTAGTTAATATTAGATGCCCCTTTTTGACTTGAGCATTAGAGTAACTATATTAAAGGACACTTCAAATCTCTTACAAGTTTTCTTGGTAAATCTAGTACATTGGAGTAAAAAGTAGATCTATTGACTTTAGAATGCTACAAAGAGAAAGTGTCTTGTAAGTTATAGTAGTGTCATTACTATAATATTGTACGAAAATTTGTTAAGAGAACCTACCTTCCTTATAAGGTTTTAAACTCCTAGCGTTTCATTAGCTTGAATTTTGTAAGACATTATTAAGTGCTATCTTTTCTACTATAAAATTATAAAATTGATGACAATTTCATTAAAAAAATCATCATATGAAACAACTACCTAAAGGAAATACACAATATTATTTCGTAGCAATGTATACAAGTTACATAAGACAAGTTTAGATAAGGTTATTAGCCCATAATCAAAAGAAAATGAACAAGTCCTAAGCCTAATCAAAGTCAGTGAAGCTCATTGGCGGAGACATTCTATTTCAAAATTATAACTCTAAAAGTGAAAGATGATGATTTTTTTATCTCATCTATTTCTCATCTTTCCCTCAAGCTTGAGGTGTCAAATCCCCCATAACTTATAATAATAAAGACAAAACTATATAACAGAACTATAACCCAACAAAAAATTGAGTTACATGCTTACGTTAGTTTATACCTTATAGTTAATCGGTTGCTTGTAAATATTGTGGCATAATTAATTAAAGATAATGTTTATCTTTATGTATTTTATTAGTTCATTTGATACTTAATATTAACGGTAAAATAACTGGAATGATTATTATGAAATTAATATTACGATGAGATCATAATTATGATGTTGAATTTGCATTTATCTATCATTCAAAATTATTATTAATTGTAGTCTCGTCAAGATGAGATATTAATATAATGGTAAAATTAGCGCATGTTATAATTCTTTTGTATGAAGAAAGTAACCGATCTCATAAATTAAACTAAGGAGATAAATGAGTGAGTACTTATTGGAGAATAAGTTCACTGAATTGGCCTAGTTTTAAGGATCCCGAATTAAATATTACTTATGTGTTTGTAGATTTCTTATATTGATAGTTGAATAATCGATTCTTAGACTTGATATTACTAATGTATCTCATATAAGAATTACTATATTTTGAGACCATTTATGAACTATTCTTATTATAGTAGCTCAATCAATAATACTTTGATACAGTATGAAGCATATGTAGATAGTTGACTCATTCAAAAAATGATTTATCACCTTAAAATAATTATGGAAAATGTTTCATTATTCTTAATTGATAGTGATTTAAGGAATTCTCTTACTAGAGTAAATTGAAATTTGAAAATGATGCTTTCAAATATCAATGTAAGTACTATTTAGCAACAATGAACATAATTATATTTAAATAAAATAAACGCTAATTTTATACTTTGTGTCCCATTGGAACATTGGATGATAAAATGATTAAATTATATATTATAACTATGCATGGATATGTTAAATCAAAGCACTTTGATATTTCTAATATTTAGATGTTCATGACTTATTACTAGACGTCAATTTTGATCTATAATCATAAATTATTTAATTAAGAACTAAAAATAAATTAAAAACTTCTATTTTGTCTGTTTCTAATTATGAGCTATAATTATAATTTATAATCACTGCCAACATATTAGAAACTTAATGAGTTATATATAAAGAACAAATAAAAATAAAATTTAATATAAATTAAGTTAGAATTAATTTTTTGGAAAACAGGCCCTCTACTAGTTAGGAATAAGGCTATGTACTACTGAATCTTTTCATACTCTACATATCAGCGAGATTTATACTTGATGTTGTTGTTGTTGTTATTGTTATTATTTTTTTATAATTAATCTCAAAGTTTGAAAATTTTAAAAATCAAACGTGAGATATTTAATTTTATTATAAATAAAATTTAATTAGAGATGAGAATGTTTTTATAAATAGGAAAAAAGACATAATGTAACTAGCACTTTTCTAATATAAAGTTTTTTAAATATTTTGTGGATACTATTAGAGATTGAACACGTAAACAGCACGAGGTTGATAGTTTTAGAAAGAAAAATTTATAAGATTTTGAATCAATTACTTTCGAAGTCTTTAATTTATACATGTCTACTATTTGATTCCAATTAATTTCTTAAGAGTTTTTGGTCATTATTACGTTAGTAAAGAACAGCGTTCATTCTTTATTTTCTGTTTTGAGTTTGTAATCTCATATTAGGTTGGTATTCTTCTATTTAGTATTTACCCTGAAAAGAAAAATAAAAGGAACAAGTGAATGTAGGTAGTTCCAAACTTGAATGCATTTACATCCACAATATGACGCCAGTTAAGACGATAACGACAAGTCTAACGATATCCGAAGAACATTTATGGTTCGGGTTGCTATTCTTACCCATTATCACGTGCACAAATTCTATTCTATCCAATGCATTCTTCAATTTCCTCGTGTCTGCGTTACCTCATTGAACTAAGTTGAGTTTTGAAGTAACTAGCTCATAATTTCAATTTGAATTGGCGTCCAAACTAACTCTTCAAGTTTCTTAAATTTAGAAAAAACGTGGCTCCCTCATACTGCTCAACATATTTATTAATTGATGACAAATACCGATATTTAAAAATTATACCTAAAAGTTTTAAATTTGATATATCAATAAAATAAATCTAATTTCCAAACTACCTGTAAATAAAGACAATACTCCAACAACCCAACCCAGCAGATAGGGGTCCACGCGGAACATTTAGGCGGGGACAAAAAGGCCCAAACACCAAAGCAACTTCACGTTTCCCCTATTAGCATGGATCCAGCCGCACGCAATTCCAGCCATCGCCCTCCAAAACAAAACACTCTGGTCCAGAACTCCCTATATTCTTGCCACGCTAAAAGTCTAAACAATCCCACACCGCTCGAAAGCCTCTGCTCACTTATTTTAGACAGCACATGATAAATAGATAAAGAGAGAGGATGATCCACATTTTGTGGCTTAAATAGAGAAAGCAATGAACACCCTCTCTGTTTCTTCTATTAGAATCCCAACTACTCTTCACTCTTCTTCTTCTTCTTCTTCTCAAGTATCTTCTGCTCTGTTCTTGTCCTTTAAGCTCTCGTCTCCTTCTTCTGCTTTGCTTGCGCTCAGATCCTCCGCCCTAAGCTCCACCTGCTCTTGCGTGCTCTCTTCTCTTAACTTCAATCACGCAATGGCCGAGCTCGTCAAGGACACGGACGTCGCCTCTGCTGCTTCCGGTTCCAGCGATGCCGACGAGACGAAGAAGAAGAAAAAGAAGCTTGGCCTCTCGCGCACGTTTCTCCATGCGTCGTCTGAAGAAGGTCTTTCGTTGCGTATTCGGATTAGTTCCCTCCGTTTTAACTTTCTTGTTTGTTTGTTGAGACAATGCGCGTGAACTGATTGCGTTTTCTGTCCTGTTGCGACTTTCTCACGTCTGTTTTCCTTTCTTTTTTTCCCCTCTTTGTTTAACTCTGTGATTTTCAGTATGAGAATGTGAAGATATGAAAGAGGACTATAGACTGATCAAGAAAGTGAAGAAAGCGATAAGTGTTTTATGAATGCTAACAAATTAGCCGTTAAATGACACAGGAGGCATTTCAATATTTTGTTTATTTATAATTGTACCAATTACTTCAATTCAAGTTTTGGCCGGCCTAATTCAGTGAAGTAATCTTGTTAGGTATTTAGACAATGTAGGAAGGAGTCAATTATACTAATTTTGATTTTTAAGTTCTTTTTTTTTCTTTTATATGTGTGTGTGCGTGTGTGGGCGTGCGTTTATGTATATGTTTCATTTTGTGCTTAAATTGTATGCTTCAGATTATACAATAGCAGTGATTTTATTTATTTATTTGTTTGTTTGCTTTTGAAACAATCGACTCTGATTAACAGTGAGTCATTGGCAATGGCAATGTTATTATTAATGCTGCTGATGTTTCTCCTTTCTGGGAATATGCTGGCGAGTAGTTTTTTCTTTTATTTTGCATCTGTTATGTGTGTGCGTTTTCTTTTGCCCCCCTTTTTATGGTCTAAGTAGACATGTGCAATATAAGTGTCATTGCATTCATCTGTGCCAACTGCCAAGTATGTAAAACTCAGCTGGCTCATAATACTTTCTTTGCACTAGTATTGAACATTGCCAGAATGAACATCCATGACTAATTTGTAAATGTTCTGAGTCAAAATGGAGAAAGTTGAGAGCAGAATGTGTGTAGTTTGTCCTGAGTCGCAGGTCAGTTGTGCAGAATGAAAACCTGAAAGAAAATGGATAAAAAGAAAGCTCCTTATAAAACTATAACTGGACGGTGGCTTCATGTCGAGATGAATTATTCAGTTGTTTTATTACCATTGTGTTCAATACCCATATGTGCACGGTAGTAAAACTATTTACTCACTTCTGATCAATCTTGTTCTTTACTTCCTTTTCCTAAATTGTGATTTTGACATCATCACTGATCAAGGTGTCTGATGTTTGGTTGACTAAATGTAGTAAGATATTCGCAGTTGCAAAAATTAAAGGTTGAAAATAGGGTAGGAGGAGATACTATTTGACATTCAATGCGTACAAATACCTCTTTGACTGCATAGGGACAGAGAGAGAAGGGAATAGGGTTCCATCTGTCCTCTTGGCAATGATTGTTGTTTTCAATGTGCACTTTGTGGCATAGCGGTTGATACTAAATCCCCAGAAATGTAGCTGATTCTGTTTGTATGCCATTTGTCATTCAGATTTCTGTATGATACGTCAGTACACTTATCGGAAAACAATCAGTGCTTCTTTGTGTATTTATAGTTTTTTTTTCCTGGTTCGCATAATAGATTAACCAAGTTATGCTTCCAGAACCTTTAATACACAATTTTATATTAGCAATTGTTTTTAGTAGCCTTCTCATTATAATAGTTTCTCCTAAAAATGCACCTGCTCATATGAGTGGCAGTGGTTGAGGTTATTCTAGAGTTTGACCTACTTCAGGAAATAGTAATGTGACTTATATTTTCAAGAACATGCCAAAATGCTATAAATTTCTAATAAACAAAAAGAGAAAGTAACATAATGTTGTGTATATAGAATAGACATGTTCTTTTGAATGGCACATGCAAAAGTTTTTCCCTTGAGAGTGATGTGAAATATATCCGTCATTGACAAGTGGATTTTGCATGCAATGAAGACTGTTATGTGAAAGACAGAGGTGCAATCATGGATGACATTCTACATTAAGAAATCTATCTTTATTCTGCACCTTATGTCTTTGGTTAAGAAATGCTTCTTGTTGAAGTTGGTCAAACATTGCTAATGCCAATAAAGTAACCTATTATGGTAATAAAAAAATATACAAATGAAATATTGCAGGAGCAACCAAAAAAGAGAAGACATCAATTCATTAAAGAAGATGTAAAGATACACTATAAGCAACAAGATGGGGTTTGGATTCTACCTAGCTCTATGACCTTTGAATATTTAGCTTAATGGTTTCTTAAAAACAGTTTTGATTTACTCTTTCTTCAGAATTCAGAACAGAAATAGAAGAGCTCTTAAATTAGGAAATGCCTTATCTTCATTGTTAATGGGTGGCTTATTATTTGTGTATCTGCTATAATCGGCCCGATTTTTTTAATGTCTATGAGGTTGTAAATATTTCGATTGTGAACTGAAAATATTTGATACATGGATTTTCACTAGTTGCCGAAATTTTTATTCTAAATATTCTTGCAAATATTAGCCTATTTGTGATTTGACTTATGATTGGGTCTGCAAGTCACACCTTGGCATTGAATGTGGTAAAGTTTGAGATGATTGTTTATGGAGAACTAATAAATGTGAAATGCTATTTCAAACATTATAAAAGGGAACTTTGGCCACCCTGGGGGGATAAGACATAGATTAGAGAGGAAGAAATAGTCCATAGATTAGAGAGGAAGAAATAGTCTAAACTGACACATAAGACTTGACTTTAATTTTTGAAATTTAGTGCGTGGAATCCTTTTTCTCTTCTCAGGCTAAATATGTTTTTTGCAGACTTGCTTTCTGGAATCAGGAATTTAGTAGATGCAGGAAGGCTGCCTTCAAATGTTGCCATAGGAATGGAAGAACTGTACCAAAACTACAAAAATGCTGTAAATTACTCAAAACTCCTAGTTTAACGCAAATTATCACATAGATGAGTTGGATTTTATAGATGTACCCCTTTGATTATTTTCGTGTCTCTCATGTCTGCCTTTTCTTGGGGCACAAAGGAATCTTGTTTTACAATTATTCCTTCGATAAATTCTCATTGTCGCCTGCATGTGGATTAGTTTGTCTTTGCAGGAATATGTGTGTACTGGAAAACTACAGGAAAATGATGCAAGAGGAAAAATACTTGGTTATATTTGCCTATTATATAGTATCAGAATTTAAGTGCCGACATCAATTCTTGATGTTGGAGATAGTGGACTCGCAGTTCTCTCATGAAGTATATAATTAACTATTGTTAGTTTCTATTGGCTTCAATGATTCTTCCATAAGCTTTGTTAAATTCAGTTCGTTTCTGGTCATTTAGGTGTTCAACAATGTAAATGAAGGCACTTCATAGCATAATTGCTATCAGTTTTCTTTTACTCCTCTTTTTTCCAATGGCAGCTCCTTAGTAGGAAGAAATTTTCTTTATGAATATGGAATTTTAACCTAAACTAGCAATAAATGCTAAAATGAAACTAGAAAGTTGGTTTTTGAAAAGAAACGTAGTGAATATTAAAATTTGGGTTAAGCCAATAATTCTTTCCTGTATCAATTCTGTCAAACCAGAAGCTTCAAATGACATAAGGTGAAAATTTTCCACATTGCAGTGCTGTTCTGTGTTCACTAGACTCTTGTCTACAAAACCAGAATTCCTTTATTGACTTTGGTACCAGCTTACTGGGAAGCTGTTGTTATACCGTTATAGCAAAAATGAAGTGAATGGAAGTGGATGATAAGCAATGCCTCATGTATGTCTGAGAATACTGTTTTACAATGTATCATCTAATCTGGCAGCTGTAGCTCAGCTATTCAAGATAATCCCATAGTTTACTTGAAAATTTCATTCAGATAAAACCAACTTGCAATCTTTGATTCAACCATCATGTGTCCCAATTGGCCCCAGTTTTCTTGTTTATTCCTATATGCCATTTGTATCTGTTCAGGGTAGAAATCTTTGCTTGGTGTATAACTTCTGTTTACTTTTTTATAATGAAATTCATTTCTTCTATTTAATGCATGCATGCTTTCAATTTTTATCTCATACAGTTCTTGCCTCGCGGCTCATGTGGGCTCTCCATTCTGCTTAGGTTTGTAAAAAATGCGCTCTGCATCTTCTGTTCTTTTGGTTGCATAGGATGGCATAGTCCTAGTGTAGGGAGAATGGTGACTTGAAACATAACCTCTCATGGGTGACAGGGAGCTTTTACCACTAGGCTATTAACCTGAACCTAACCTGTGCTAGGTTATGATGAGAATGTCTGCACTAGAGATGCTGCCAATATATTTCGGTTCTACCTCATTGTCATCAATTAGTGCTAATCTGCATTCCTGTTGCTATGAAAATATTCTGATTCTGTAAAAGTCCTAAGTTTGAAAAGTGACTGAAGATTCTGTATCCTTTTGATGCATTGTTCTGTTCTGCATTAATCTGAATCTTTCTTGGGAAAAATTGAAGAAGTATTACAGAAAAGAATTCATTATTGTGTACTTGAAGTTTCTTTGTAGATGTGCTGTTTTTTTTATTGGGCATGCCTTATTTGGTTACGTTATAGGTTTTGCAAAGTGGAACTCCTGAAGCAAATGATGTCATTTTGTCCAATATGGCTTTGGCACTGGATCTTATATTCTCAGATGTTGAGGTAAGTTTGGGTGCATAGTCCCTACAAAGATGCATTTGTATTTACAAATTGTTTGCTCGTATGAACATCTTATGTGAAAATGTACTGTAATTTTCAGGACCCATTTGTCTTTGCACCTTATCACAAAGCATTGCGGGAGCCATTTGACTACTATAATTTTGGTCAAAACTATATACGTCCTTTGATTGACTTTAAGTAAGTCCATAATTTCTAATTGTTCTATTTCTCTTAGTTTTAACCAATATACTTCCTCAAAATATGGAATGCATCTAACACTTTTGCGTTCTCCTTAAGTGATCAACTGATGTAAAGCCTTGCATGGGAATGAATTCTTTCCCCCCCCTCCTCCCCCTTCATAGATGCTTTTTAGGTATTGGAACATCGTTGGTTGTTAGATCTCTTTGTGTACTTTTAGTTTCACTAATGTTTTTAGTCTATCACTATTTTTTCGTTTGGATGCCTTTCAGATTTTGTGTGGATAGGTTCCTTAAACAATAACCTTGTCCATGTACTTTGTTTAAGAGTTTTTGTTGTCTGTTTTTGGTCTGATGGGAATCCATAAAATGCTATTGAAGTTTAGATTATACTTCTTTTCTTGTTTTGTTGGCCTTGCTTGATTATGCTTCGTATTTCAGTTTCAGGTTTTTGGTCTGATGGGAATCCATAAAACGCTATTGAAGTTTAGATTATACTTTTTTTCTTGTTTTGTTGGCCTTGCTTGATTATGCTTCGTATTTCAGTTTCAGGTTCCTCCATGGCCACAAATTTTCATTTCTTGTGTTGTTTATTCAGTAATAAGTATGTTATGGATGTATATATTGTTGCCTCCAGATTGTTAAGATGTTATTTAAAGGAATTGAGTGGAAAATATGTAAAAGTAAGATTTTCAAGTTTATCCAGTTGATTTAAGATCTCTTTCAAATACTTAATGTTCCTGGCTAAGATCTTATTAATTATTGCTTGGTTGTAGGAATTCATTTGTTGGCAATATTTCTATTTTCAAGGAGATTGAAGAGAAGCTTCAGCAGGTATTCAATTTTGACATTCATTTCGTTTGCTAATTGACAATGTCAACAATGATTTTCCATATATTTTAATTGAATTTGTATCCGTTTCTATGTTTTGCAGCATAGTCATTTTGCATCTTATCATCCCTTTTATGTTTTAAAAGGCAAATGACTGGATTTTCTTGCACGACATGGTGGCAATCAAATGCTATAACTAAGACTTCTGAACATGAATTTATATCAATTTGCTGCTCGACTTACATTGGTAAATCACCTAAAAAGTGTGGGATATTGTTTTTGGTGAATATCACTCAAATAAACAGTAGTATCAGTTGCCTATTTGCTCCTAGATGTTAAACATTCTACTCCAACAAAGAGGCTAAAATTGACTATTTGTGCTATAAAACTGTTCATGGTTATTATGAATTTGATATGCAGTCTTTGTGCATCCATATCCCAATACAATCTGGACTTGTTTAGGGTGCGCTGTCAATTGGTGATGTTTTAATTGCAGGGTTACAACATTGTCTTGATATCAAACCATCAAACTGAAGCTGATCCAGCTGTTATTGCGTTGTTGCTTGAGAAAGCAAACCCCAACCTTGCTGTTAACTTGGTGAGTTAGTTGAATATGTTATATCTTTTCCTTTGTCGAAAAGGGACATTGTCACTTCTGGTGCCATCTTAAGCAGTCGTTTTTAACTGTTCAAAATCTTGCCACTGCTTAGCCAAACTATATGTGTATTATCGCAGAATTATGTAGCTGGCGATAGAGTGGTAACTGACCCTCTCTGCAAGCCTTTCAGCATGGGAAGGTGAAGTTGCAAGTAAACTTTTAACTGTCTTCTCTGTAACTTTCGTATGACTAATGGAATTATAAGTATTCTACCTATGCAAGTTTTCAGGAATCTTATATGTGTATACTCGAAAAAACACATTGATGATGTTCCTGAGCTTGCTGAGATGAAGAAGAAAGCAAACATTCGAAGTCTGAAGGAAATGGCTACACTCTTGAGGTATCTTAATTTCATAAACTATTTGCATTGCTTGAACAGAATTTGGGATTTGGTTTACATAATGTCCCATAACATAGACGCATGTTGATGATTCTTTTTCATATTTTTAAAGTTTTGTAATTTTAATATCCATTCATCTTTCTATGTGGTAGCATCTACTAGAGGTGTTCTCTAAACATTTAAGGCATCATGAGTATTGGTCATAAAATTTGTTCCTTTATGTTGATGAATTTGGCAAGACCTTGAGTTATTTTTTTGGCACGGGAATCTGAATAGATGGGCATCAACCAGCCATTACGCTGAAGAGCCCTAAACAAAAATCTGAACTGTTGTGTCATACTGTTGAATCATTTTCTGTATTGGCCAGCAACATCTTAATTGCTGTAAGTGGAGTAGGTAAGGTTTGAGCTACCAATTTCCACTAACTACCTGGTTGCTTTTTTACTATTAGAATAATGCTAGAGGACTATATTAAAGAAATCATGGAAACAATCACCATTACCATCCATTTAAAGAAGTATACTGGTTGCTGCCTTCTACCTGCCAACAAAATGGAAAAGAAAAAGATAAGAAATAGAAATTTATCAAAGTTAACAAGTAAAATTGAGATTTGAAACTATTCCTAGCACTCCAGAAATGGAGAATTTGACTAAAGTGATATATGCTTTTATCGACATTTTTATATGTTCTCAACAGTATTCATGGGAATGGTTGAGGAATTGCATCTAACTTCATGGTTTTCTCTAATTTCTTTGTGACAGTTCTTATTCGGCCTATATTCATTCTTATGTACTTATCACTTCATTTTCCAATTTTCCATACTTTTCATGAACTTAGTGCTCGAGGCAATATGCCGTGCCTTCTAAAATAATTTTCATGTGGGGATTATGCATCTCATGTGTTTGTGCCAAAAGGCACCACTGGCATTCTGCAAGGCAACCCACTGAATAGATATTTGAATTCAGGGGTGGGTCACAAATAGTGTGGATTGCACCTAGTGGTGGTAGGGACCGGCCTGATCCTCTTACTGGAGAATGGAAACCAGTAAGTTCATTTTCTCTTTATTTATCAATATACTTTCTTCCAGAATTTTGAAATCAAGAATTTTTTTATGGGAATTTTGGAGCTCAAGTTTGTGCACTGATCTCTTGTGGGCTATTAAACTCTAGTGGAAGCATTGCAGGTTAAAACGAATGCTTTGAAAATTTGAGATAATTTCAAATAACATAATGTCATGGCATAGCAGTTGCCAGTAGCAGATTGCATTACAGTTAAGATATAGCGCTTGTAGCACTTGAAACAAATCACGTTACAGTTAAGATATAGTGCTATGTGAATGCTTTCTCTCACTTGTGCAAAACTAGAAAAGAAGTCATATTGATATAATTGAATGATATATTTGTTTTAGCAATGCAATTTTTTCCCCCTATTTGGAAGTTCTATCTTGGCCCTTTGGCTAACATCCAAGTGTAGTGTACTCAAGCTTATACAATTGCAGGCGCCTTTTGATTCTTCTTCTGTGGATAACATGAGAAGGCTGGCAGGAAATTCTGGTGTTCCAGGACATGTTTATCCATTGGCCTTATTGTGCCATGACATAATGCCCCCTCCACTACAGGTTCGTCCCCCTTAATCACATTCTTGTTTGAATATCTCTTTTCCCTTGATGATTATTTTATGTACTGAACTCATTTAGAATATTCAGGTTGAGAAGGAAATTGGAGAGAGAAGAGTGATCTCCTTTCATGGAACTGGCTTATCAATTGCACCAGAAGTTGCTTTTACTGAAATTGCTGCTAATTGTGGAAATCCTGAAAAGGTTAATCACAATGAATACACTATTCATACACCCATACAATCAAACTTATAGTTACTCTTAAAATATGAGAACCAATCTTGCATAGAAGTTGACAAATTTGCTTTTGCACTGAGAATCAGTACATCACAGAGGCAACATATGTACTGCAGCATACTACCAGTTATGGCTTTACATGGAGGAACCCATTTAAACAAGATGAACACAAATCTAATAGTTTACAACTGCCTTGTTCATGATCTAATTTCAACTTCAGTTGCAATTGAATTTTGGCATCCATCTTATTACTGATCATTATCTCCACATGCAGTTATCTCAGCATTTTATGTCTCAATCAGCTAATGTTTAAAAAAGAGTGCAATGCACAATCAGAATGAGCATTTTCATTGAAGACGTGTTGTAAGCAACTGTAGTTAAATCCTGATGGTTGCATGACTAGGGTGTTAATCAAGGATCTTAATATTGTCTAGTATTGACAACCTCTTTGATTTCATGAGAACATAGTTGATTTAGTGTTTTGGGTTACAGATCTGACTAGCAGGTTCAGCATATTATTACTAGGGTTTGGGCACATCTGATCTTTAAGTAAATCTGAACAGCAGATTGTCCAGTTGATTTGACCGTCTGGAGATCTGCTTCATTTTAAGGCTGACAAGGTTTCTATAGAAGCTTAAAAACTGAAACCTTTAGGTCGTTATTTTGATATGTTGAAAAGAAAGTGAATAGGATGTACACCTTCACCAAAATAATGGCAAAAGATGCTAATTCTATTATGTTGTATCAGATAATATACTTGTTTCCCCTCTCTAACTAATATTAGGCCAAACAATCGTGGTCTTGGCAGAGTCTTTCTAAGTGTTCATTGATTGGAGTCTGTTTGCTGAGTTGTTAGTTGTCATCAACTTTGTGTGTCTGCCTGCGTCCTCTGAATGTCTCTGAATGGTCTAGCTTTCTCAAACAGGCAAAGGAAGCATACTCAGAGGTTCTGTACAATTCTGTGAATGAGCAATATGACGTGCTTAAATCTGCCATACAGGGCAAACGAGGACTTGAGGCATCGACGCCAGCAATCTTGTTGTCACAACCATGGAGTTAGTCACCTTCTGTATGACTGATTAGTTATATTCTTAGATCCTTAAAACTTTGCATGATATGTTTGGAATGGTGTCTGATGTTTATTTGGTCATGATACCAGGATTTTTTACAAAATTGGATTACGTAGTCTATTACAGTTTTTCAGCCAACAAGATGATTGTAGTCTGTAGATAGCTGCATATTTGCAGTAGTTACTTGCACGTTCGAAGTCTGTCATGAGTATGCTGAGCGGACATCCAATTTCAGTAGGAATTAGGAGTAAAGAATTGATGAGAGTGCATGAGTCATGTCTGGCATTCTGTGCAATATGTGAACGCAAAAGCATTTGAGATTACCTCGTGATGATATACTTTTGCCATTGGAAGCTTTGGAAAGTTTCTGATTCTCTAGTAATCTTGCAATTGCTTAGCCCTGATATTGCCACGTGTTGTATGTGCCATCATTCTGAAGCGTGTGACCAGCGAGAGGCCATTTTATGTCAAGGGATGGTTTAATTTATGACAAAATGGCTGCCACTTGCATAAGTTGGATTTCGTGTTTTGCAGGATAACAATCGCCTTTATATAGTTTTGCAACTCGGGGAAAAATTCTGTACATTGGTGCAGCATAAGAGTTGAAGCCTTTCTTTTTCCCCCAGAAAGAAAACATGGATGACACCTATAGGAAACTGTATCCTGACATCAAATTGTTTCTGGGCATACCTTGAAGTAAAATCCAACAAGCTGCCTTAAAGCCAAATCCATCACAAACGAAGATGTGCCAGAAGTTCATTTTCAGGTGTGTACAGGTTACAATTTGTAGTAACCCAAGAACTAGATCTCTTTAGGCAATCTGTATATTTTCTCTTATATTCGTGAAACAGATCATATTTCTTTATTTACTTGTAACTCCTTTATTGAAACCGCTAAAGTTGTATGGTTGTCCATTCCACACACTTGTACACTACTACAGGGGCATGAACGCTCACCTCTCTAGTTAGTGATAATAAGGGGGTTTTTGTTTCCGATTTTATTTTTGATTTTCTGTTTTTGTTTTCAAATTTGGTAAATAATCTTGTTTGTTTGAGTTTTTAATTTTTGTTTTTGGTTTTGGTTTCTTCCGGTTTTCAAAAATTATGAAAACCATAAAAAGTGGTTTTTATTTCCTGTTTTTTTTTCATAATCTGATTTACTATCATTTAAATATATATTACTTAATTTTTAATTTTTAATTAAAAT
>JAOTBA010000005.1:11783963-11799476 GCA_025629845.1 Erythroxylum squamatum | reverse complement strand
GTGATAAAAATACAGCTATATTAATATTAACAATCAAATAGGTTTTTGTTTGTATTTGAAAGAAAAATAGAAACAAAAAAACCGAAAACGGAAATCGAAAACTACAACAGAAAAACAGGAGTAGAATCAAACGGTCCTTAAAAAGACAAGATTTATGAGAACTCTAAATAATTATATAGCAATAATTTTTTGCCTAAAACTTCCGTATGATCTTAAAACTTTGAAACAAAATATTTTGTTCTTCAGAAAGAGGGTTTTTTTAGCTTGATAAAGATTCAACTTTGTAACACTGGGCCTTGTAGCTCATCGTTGTTAAAACAATTATTCTTCCACTGAATTCTACATTTCGGTGAAGTGTTTGTCCTTTCTAATTAACTGAATTAATATTCAAAGTGTTTATTCTGTATAACACTATGTGGTGAAGACATCAACTAAATCCCAGTCATTGATGTATTGTATATTATTTTGCAAATGATGGAATTTCTGTTTAGGACACATTTGAGAATTCAATATCTATATAGAGATTCTTAAAACCTTTTTCCTAGTGACGAATGAACTTTTCTAGGCTACATCCTTGATGGCGGTTTTTACTCGTATGTACCTAAATTGTAGCCGCTCGCGTATATGTTCGAACTCGATCTTTTGATCTTAAGAGAAGGTATTTACTATTCGCATTGCATTTTCTTCCGTTTACGGGTTCCAAGTTGTTCTTATCAAACCACCACGCTAGTACGTCACAAAGGCCTTATATTGGAGCAACCGTTAGCTTAAATGGAGACGAGGAATCCAAAAGCTGGAACGTGAGAGCGTCTGGTACAACTGGCTGAATAATTTTGACACGTACATTTCTCGGGGTCTTTTTCTTTACCAAGGAAAAGATGAGGCATGCACAGTACAGACGGACCAGGGTTTTATTCTGGTTGGTTGTCAGGTTTCACGAGTATCACTCACAAGCTGACTGGGGAGACAAGACAGATGAAGCAGTACTTTGGATCAAATCCTATTTGGATTATATATTTTAAGACCCTTACAGAGACTGCACGTTGCTTCGGTTTTCAATTTAATTTACCAATGCCCAACAACTCAAACTGGTCTCAGACTCAGTTTCTTCCTTTTAGTTGTTTGTTTCTTGTGTTAGAAGAAGATTACCAGCACTTTCCCCAGTTGAGAGACTGCATCGCTCAATTTCTTAATCAATTAACATAAATCAAAGCAAACACTTTCATGTTTGTTCTTTGCATATATTACAACAAGATTTAGCTTAAAAGAGACAAAGCTGAATAACATATAATATCGGAACAAAAACAAAGTTGGACACCACACCCGATGTAAAAATGCTGGTAGAGGCGTTACTTGTGAAGGCATGCATGGCTTGGTTTGATTTATATGATTTGATAATTGGTGAGTCCACGAGGGTTTGGAATCATCGCACATTCTCATGTAAATATTTTAAGTGCGTAGTTAGGATACCCATACTTTGGATACTGCAACATACAACGAGGATCGAGCCACGCTGAATTTGCTCCCAAGAGCGGATTCTGCTTGCTAGATTGGGTAGTTTAAAAATATATAGCATCAAGGTACATGAATATTACCCTCCTAACGACAAATTAGGGTTTGTTTAACGAAACTAGTAGAATTAGTAAAAATTGAGTTGTTCAATGTACAATGTTTTAATTTATTTTATATATTAAAATTTTTAAACAATTTTTTATAAATTAAAATTTAGTTAATCGTGAACCCATAACTTAAAGGTCTAATTGCAATGCCCTATGGGTCCTACTCGTACTAATTGAGAATTACCAATAAAAGGTAATTATATCCGTACATGGCAAAGAACTAATTTTGTCGTCCACCTTACCCCCCTAGTCCATGTATCGTGTCATCATTCTTCTCTTCCATATTTGCTCGGTGCGAAATAAGTCAACCTTTTCGTCTCTCCAGTCTTGTGAAACCTCAGAATATAAGTTATCCTTTATGTTTAATCACAACTCAAAACTTATATTTGTTCTGGTAACAATAATACTTGAGAACGGCTTTAACATCCCTAAAAATAGTTTAAGAGAATTATTGTATGGGATTAAAGTTTTCTAACCTTTAATCATTTCGTGCTGTTCTTTTTGAAAACAGAGTCCAACTTAAGTTAAGAAACAGAAGTAGGCAGGTGGGGACAGTTTAGCCGTCAGATAGAAGATGGAGAGGGCAAAGAATTAGGTAGAATTATAGGGCATCGGATAAGCCGCTGTGGGTCACTACATGAGATCGAGACTGAGAGACAATGGCATGACAAGTCAATCAACAAATCAACCTGATATGGACTCCGTAAAACAGCCACCACCTTCATTACATATTGTATGGGGACGAAATTGAGGCCCACGCGCCACCCATCATTGCCAGTGCATGAGGGAACGGGAACTGTTGACACAACAGAGCTGATGGCTTTAGTTTTGTACCCACCTTTATTGTATTGGCTCCTCCTCTTTCTTTTGTGACCGTAAGATTAATACCAATGCCAGCGACTCTCGAACTTTTAGCTATTGCAGTGACAAGTGTCAAAATGGGCAGGCGATAAAAATAAAATCCCAGATTTGCGTTTACACTACCTATTACCCATCACCCATCACCCAACGAACACAAACGCCTATGCATTACAGCCCGACTAAATGTTTTGCCTGCCTCTACTCAGTCTCACCCCAAAAGGGTAGAGAACAAGTTACAAAGTAACAAGGCTACTCCTACTCTACTTGGTAGAGTTTTCAAAATGACCAAAGTGACCACCGTCTGGATTAACATCATCTAGATTCTAGTCCAATTGCATTGATTGCATCTTAGAATACAAGGCAAGGCAAGCATAGAAAAGCTTGAACGTGAAGATCCGCGAGCCAGTCCTGCATGAGACTACTCAATCCAAATGGCCAAAATTTTTAAGGAAAGAGAAAAAGAGAAGAGTGTCGTGTAGCAGACAGATGTATAAGTGCAATATTGACTTCATCTGTACAGCTGACAGAGACAATGAAGTCATGCACATCTGTGAACCCAGTTTTGAAGTTATAACACACACAGCTCAGCTACTAACCCGAAAGCTCTCATTTTCTCTCCCTCTCCCCACCCTTTTTAGCGAAAACAGATAGTCTTGGTTAGCCACTGTTTACGAAACCACACTACCTGCAACACTCTCTGTATTTTCTGCCTGTTCTCTCCCCCCATCCACCTGCAACCGCCAGCACAATCTCTCTCTCTCTCTCTCACCCTTGCAAAGTGCAAAGGTTAATCTTTTGAAGCCTTTTATGAGTTGTTAGCACTAACGTAGCTAGATAAACACCCCCTAGAACCCTTTAAACCTTTCCTCTATTGCCTGTTTACCAGCGTCCTTTTTCACCCTCTTTAAGCTTTGTACACAATCCTAAAACCATGCTTCAAAAACTTGTCTTTCCATTGTAAATATGCCCTGCTGAGAGTAAGTTTCGTGTTCAATGACTTGTCTCTTCTTTTCAAAGCTTGGTGGAGGGTGAATGGGGTGCATGTTCTCTCAGTTAGCTGCGAAATTTGCTTTCTTTCCTCCATCTCCACCTACTTATCAGATCAAGAAGCGAGACAATGGCAAGCTCTCTGTGGTATCATCTACTTCTACAATGCCGCTTCCTCTACCTGATGACAACTCGTTGGATATACTCTTAATTGATACAGAGAGGGGAAACAAGATCGTTGCTTTTTATTTGAAAAATCCACTTGCAAGACTCACCGTGCTTTACTCACATGGCAATGCTGCTGACCTTGGCCAGCTCTATGACTTGTTTGTCCAGCTCAAGGTTAATCTCAGAGTTAATCTCATGGGGTATGTTTGTTTCAAATTGGTGCAAAGTTTAGAACTTTCTGTGCTTTTCTTTTCCTTCTCGAGGTGGGTTTACGAGAAGGGAAGAGGTTGGTTTCTTCTGTTTGGTTGCCATTCACATGTTTAGCTGTGTCTTATGTATACATTACTCTTTTTTTACTCGTCTTTATCCCTACCTTACATATGCTATAAGGATTTCGATTTGATAAAAAAAAAAGAGGAACTCGTGTTTGGCTGGTTATGAGAAGGGAAGAAAAAAGACTTGTATTTGGAACAAATAGAAATAGGCTTGGGCCGTTAGATCTGTAGTTACTATTGACAAACCTTCAGTTCAGCGTCTCCTTGCTTAGTTACCAGTTAACTTTTCTTTCTTTCTTTTTTTTTTTTGCCTTCTTGGTCATGATAAACTTTTCATTTGATATCACATTGTTTCTGAATACTGCCACTCGTATTTGGAGCAATGTTCGGTTTCTCCTCGTGGAGTTTTGTGCCTTCAACGCTGAGAAACGTCTCTTTTAACCTTTATTGCCCTTTTATCTGCTTTATTGTCATTTCAGGCACAAGTCCATTGTATAGATCTCAAGGGGGGGAAATCTCATATTTTTCCTTATTTCTTAGTGCATCTGTAGGTTTTTTTTTACCATCCAGTATACAGATGATGAAAATAAAATTGAATCATGAGATTGGACATGACTAAAGCGAATTGTTCTCTCAGATTTGTGGATTTTGTTGTTCACCAATACGTCTGTAGGTCTTCGTGATCCTATATACAAAGTTTTAGTGTAGCGTGGCGTCCTATTAACATGGGTGTAGTTTATGTGCAATCCCATGGAATTTCTCTTTTGTGGTTCTATTTTAATTTTCTCTATTATCCTATTTCCTTGGCATTTGTCTAATTGGCCGTTTCTTGGTTTTATATATGATTCTCTTGATGCAGATATGACTACTCTGGCTATGGGGCCTCAACTGGTAAGGTAAGTTGTCATCTCAGATTGAACTTATCATCCTTCCCTGGGTGGCTCAGTCATTTGACGCTGACACTGTTTTCATATAGAAAAGAAAACAGTAATATGACAATTAGAAACGCAAATGTTTGTCAAGCATCATCGGGGTTGGCCTGTCAATCATGATGATAGTGTTTTAGAATGTATTGATATGGGAAGAATAGTGCCTCTCAAGGAAAGGGACTAGGACCTACGCTTTCAGCTCAGTTCTATTAGAGAGTTAATGCATGGTGTGGGACTGTTTGTAAGGATGGAGTATTTGAGATATTAAGTTGGAAGTGTTTCTTCTAAAGATTAGAGGGCAATCAATATGGAACTTACGATAACCTCCTAGCAGAAAGCTGACAATTTTTGTTTACTGAGCTTAACCATAATGTTATTTCTATGTCCAGCCAAGCGAGATTGATACGTATGCTGATATAGAAGCTGTTTATCAGTGTCTTCAGTTGGAGTATGGAGTGAGCCAGGAAGATCTAATACTATATGGACAGTCAGTTGGCAGTGGACCAACATTGCACTTGGCATCGAAATTGCCAAGGCTAAGAGGTGTAGTTTTGCATAGTGGCATTCTTTCTGGCCTTCGTGTTCTTTGCCATGTAAAGTTCACATTTTGCTTTGACATATACAAGGTAAGTCATCTACCTTATTTACGTTTTCTATGGGGATGCTTATAGTAATGTAACACAACCCCTCGTGGCTAATCATCAATCTGCTTCTTCTCAATTCTAATTATTAGGTGCTGTTAAAGTGGGCTTTGAACTGCCATTTCTTGACCATGCACTTGTTTCATTTGCAGAATATAAATAAAATCCAAAAGGTCAAGTGCCCGGTGCTAGTGATTCATGTAACTCTCTCTCCCTCCCCTGCAGTTTTTCTTTTCTATTCCTAGGTCAGTTTTCTCTTGGTCTTCAAATTTTAAGATGTGTGCCTGGGGCTGGAATTTGAAAATAGCCACATCCTTGGTGGATTATTGACGAAACATTCTAGATATGAAGAAACTCCGAAATTCCAGGTTGTCTGATTCATCCATATTATCAAGCTTCTTATCTTAAGAAATAGACTAGGATATTTTTCATTTGGTATCTAATGTGATGGAGTTTTCATTTACAAATACACACCACGTCCTATCTTTCTGCTGTTAATATGTCAGAATCTCAATATAGTCAACTTTGTGAAGGACTAGATAAAGCCTTTAATGTGCTTTCAACCCAGTACTACCATTTTGTGTCAGAACTGGATATTTCCTTTGGATGTGGCCTCCAGACTATTTGCCTCTGAAAACTCTCAAGATGTGATGTGTACATCCTACAAGAATCTTGATACAATGATGCCTTGGATAATTGCTAAAAGGGAGGAGGAGGATGGGAGGGACTTAAAAGTTTGGTCTGAGTGCACTGGTGTATGAAGTTGAAAGTTTGACCTGGAAAAGAGCAGCTTATTTCAGACCGAGGTAACTGGAAATAATTAAAGCATGGGCCAATTGCATATCATCAAACTTTTTTCTGTGGTTCAACTTGGCTGAAGTCAATGGAGGTTTTCTATCAGCATTTTGGAAGAAAGTGGAGAGTTCTGTTCGGTGCTGTTAGATACTTGACTGGGATATTGGTTGATTAGCTTGTCTCAGCATGTTTGCTGGAAATAAAAGATGAATCTGTGTGTAACATGATATGAAAACTGTTGTGAGTTTGAAGCATCCAGTTTTTGTTCACAATAGTGCTTAGCGAGTACCAAAGGCTTGCAGTATTACTGAAAGCAGTAGAGTCTATACAGTGATTCATTGTAGATGTAATTCATTATATGAAAAAGAGCTAGTGTTATCTCTTAAGATTGCAAGAAATAAAGTTGTCCCTATAAAATCAAGATGAAACACTGTAAGATGGGATTCAGATGCTAATTTCTAATTCAATGATTGGGGAGTGTATTCCAGATGCTAGGTAAAGTAGATGTCAAGGTAGTCATTATAAACTGGACTAAAGGTGGTTGGAAGAACTTACCTCATTGTTGTCCCTGTGGTTCAATATGAGCAGATCCTTACCTTTACAATGGTGACAAAGGCTGAGACATTTTTGTGTTGCTTGCTGAGGATTATTTTTCTTGAATAATATTGTTGTTTTAACTTTTAAGTTACTAGTGCCAGTGGACTTAACTTCAACACATTAGTCTAGAATCCTAGTTTTGCTGTTCATGTGACTTGAGCTTGTGAAAAATCCAAGATAAATGTTTTATTAGCAACTTTTCTAGTATCTTGGGCACTTGATATACGAAGAATGAAAAGGATGTTGCACCCAAAGAGATGAGAAGACACAATCTATGATGCTTTGGAGACGCATGAAAGGATTGGTTTTTTCGAAACTAAGTAAGAAGCTTGAGTTTCTTGGGGGCAAGTATATGGTTGTACTTGTTGAACTTGGACCAATGATCTTAGAATCCTGGAACAGGGGATCCTAAAGTGATCTATGCAAGTATGGAGTAATCCTGTTTTCTTTTTATGGCATCATAGGGAATGGCTCATAGTTTAGATATGATGGCATATTAAAGGCATCAATCAATGAAAACTAATATACTTGACGAGAGAACCGATTATGACCATTTATTAGTACTTCTTTCTCGCTATGCCAATTATATGAAGAACAATGTTTTCAGTTGATTTTTACAGGTCTGAATCATGAATCATGTTTCTAATTGCTTGTCTAAGGTTGTGTTAATAGATGGTGTCCTGTGATTCTGGTCTAGGGTCAAATTAGTTTGTTCATCCAGATACAACTATATTTTCTTCTAGGTGGATCTTTATCTTTGAACTTCATTCAGATAATTTATCTCTGAATTTTGAAAGCTTGCATGCTGAGCAAGTCCATTGCTTGCTTATGTAACGGATGTCGGTAACTTTCAGGGAATGTTTCTATACATCTACCATGTGTGGTTACTTGTACAAGCCAAGTGCCAATAGAATATGCAATATGCATACTACTTTGTTTAAAGATACTTTCAACTTATCTTTAACAAACACCTTTATGCTAGATTGGGCAATGGCTGTTTAGCAGTTACCTTTGTCTTGACAATAATTAGCTAATTGATCTAGTTTGAGCAAATTATAAAATGGTCGTCAATTTCCAAAAGAGTTTCTTCATATGGTTACAGAGGCTCAGAGAAATGTGAGTTTGTGACCTAAAACTTCACATTATGAATTATCAGGATTTGGTAAAAAGCAAATATTAGAAGTTTATCTTTTGTAAAATGAGCTGTGTTGACTATAATAAGCCTTAGTTATTTATTAAGTTGTTTCTGGTCCCTGCCTATGGATTCTTCATGTTAAATCGCCAATTTCATTGTTAGTCCAAATCTCCCAAGTATGAGAAGTGCATAATGCTTCATGTCTTGACCTATTTTTTCATTGGTAGTGCTGTTCCTACCTAGATCAAGTAGCGAACAATAGCTATGGGTACTATTCTCTGGCTTAATGATTATAATAATGTGCTGATGGCAGAGCATGCTATGTTGTGCAGGGAACAGAAGATGATGTTGTGAACTGGCTGCATGGTCACGGACTTTGGAAAATGGCAAGGGAGGCATATGAGCCTTTGTGGATTAAAGGAGGGGGCCATTGTAATTTGGAGCTATACCCTGATTACATCCGCCATCTTTGCAGGTTTATCCATGAAATGGAAAACATGACCACAGCAATCCGCCTGAAAAAGATTCGGCAAAAGCTGCGACTAAAACCAAGGTCTAAATCTGCTTCTGCAGTTACGTCTGGCAAGTGCTGCAGATTGCAACTATGGCGACCAAGATGTCCTGAATGCTGCAGACCGAGGTGCATGAAATGTTCTTGGCGACCAAAATGCTGGAAATGCAGCTGTGGTAAGTGCTGCTGTAGACTGCCCAGATGCACTGAATGTTGGAAATCTAATTGCTGCTGCAGCAAAAAATGCTTGCATTTGTGGTGCTACTGCTGTGTAGGGTGAGATCAGATGATGAGATGAAGGGGAAGCAGAATGGTTGATGATGATGATGATGTTGAAGAAGAAGAGCACATAGTTGTATAGCTTTGTTAAGATTTGCTAACACACTCCCTCTGATCTTTTTCATTAGCTTATTACCGACAGATGATGAGGAAGGCAGTCATTTGGTGGCTTAAATTAGAAATTGGTACGATGGTATACTTGCCGGTGTAATTCTTCAAAGATGGTATTACTTTTTTATTATTAATTTTGGGATTTTTAATTTTATTGGGTTTTCACTTTTCACATTTCGAAGATAGCCCACGTGAAGCATGGCCTCTCTGTTTTTGTTATTTTGTCTTTTCTATTCACGATCACCACGTCATGCTCTACTACTTCCAAGGCCTTTAAGCGGGAATGAGGAAAGACGCAACGTTCTCTGCAGATCTATTCAGAGATCAATTGTACCTAACTTCTTAATGACGATATAAATGAGTTTCGAAAAACTTGGAAAATTAAATTTCAAGTTACTAAAATACCAAAATGTGTTGAAATGAAATGTGAAGTGAAAAAACTAAGTGATTGTAACGTAAGAGAATCACAAACTACAAAAGACAAGTTAATATGTAATAAAGATGAAAAGAATACCAAAGTGTTTTTAAAGTAGGTAGATTGTTTTCGCTAGAAATTGAATTTTGTTGTTTTGTGATTGTCCAAGTGCTAGTGAATTTATAGCCTTCTCATTCTTAAGTAACTTTTTGCTATAAATGCCCACTTCCCTATGTTTAACTAACCACTTGCTACTATCTCTTTAACTTCCATATCCTGGACTTCAGTCTCAAACAACCCTCAACTTCCATACAGTTAGCCATGTTTTTATTAACTACCTCTACCTCCCACCATGTTTCTAACTTCCCTATCATGGACTTCCACAAATTCAACACATTTCTTCCCACATCCCTAATTTTTCATTGCCCATGAATTCTTTAGCTAAATATTTATTGGGCTTCCATTTTTGGGCTAACCTCATTTGACTGAATGACTTTTGGGGCCAAATGGGCTAATTTATTTTAGACTATCAACGATTGCCTCCTGTATATTTCTACGCAAATACATGGTGTAGAAATTCCTATAAGCTAGACTTTGAATTCCATCCAAATGGTTTTGCAAATTCCAGACTGAATTCCTAAGTTAGGTTCAGTAACATTACCTATGAGTATTCTCCTAAATACTAAACAATTTATTACAGATAAGAAACGTTAGATCTAAAGATTACATTAAGATCATTTAAATTTGAAATCCCTAGTTTTCTATCCATTATAAAAGATAAAAAAATCTCTTTGAATTTCAAACTCTTGCTATTCTCTTAAAATTAGACTATTTTCTATCATAAAATCTCCTCATCACTTCTTCACTTTCCACCTCAGCTCTCAAACGGCCTCTATCCTCTTTTTTGACTTTAATATTTTCTTCCTGCGACTTTTATGACCATGGCTTCTTCCTGGCATGCTTCTTTCTCTTCTTCAACGAACTTTGTTGAACTGAATGCCACTTATGTATATTTCTAATTCCGATACTTTCCTAAAAAAATCCCTTTTATTTATTTCAACTTCAATTCTTTTTGTGGGTTGTTAAGCTTGAAGTGGTTTCTATTCTATCTAAACCTTTTTCACCCTTTAATAATGATTAGGTTAAAAAAATCTCAAACTCTATTTCTCTTGTTAAAACACTAATTTTGACATTTAAATTCTTATTTTCAGCACTGTGGAAGGCTTTCCTTATTTCCACAAATACGGTCTGCCTTTTACTATTTGGACTCCCCTACTTATTGATTCTTCTCCACCATTACTCCCTTGTTTAGGTGAAGTAAGTTAAAATTTTCTAGAATTCACTTTGTTTAAGGTCTCCAAATCCTTAATATCGTGGCCTAAAAATGTAGATCAATGGGCTAAATAGGTAGATAAATTGTATCATTTAGCTTGGAAGAGATAGAGCCTTCTGCAGCTAATTATGAGAATTGAAAAAAGCTTATCCATCTTCTATTGCTTTACGAGTATTTAAACTCATGAGAATACATTTTGTACATTCAAAATCAAACTAATTGGAGTTACAAAATCCTACCAAATCTCCAGGATATTCTCCTATAAATTAGCTAACGGATATTAACAAAATAAATATTTACAATTAGAATAAAGATACCGAGTCAACTAAGTTAGCTGTCGGTTGTGCTATTACGCCCCCTCAAGTTGGGGATGTGATCAACGAGACCCAGCTTGGTTAAGTTTCGAAGATAAGCAGCCTTCGGTAGAGGTTTGGTGAGAATATCCGCAACTTGATCAGCGGAATGCAAGTGATTGACTTTGATTACGCCCCCTTGAACTTGTTCCCGGACAAAATGAAAATCGATAGCAACATGTTTCATCCTACTGTGAAAGACCGGATTTGCACAAATGTATGTGGTGCTCACATTGTCACAAAGAACAATTGGTACTGTCTTGGCCGGGACTCGAAGCTCTATTAACAAATTCTGAATCCAATTCGTCTCAGAGACCGCAGCTGCCACCGCCCTGTATTCGGCCTCCGTCGATGACCGAGACACCGATCGTTGCTTCTTCGATGACCAAGAGATCGGCGTGCTGCCGAAGTAGATGACATAGCCTGTTGTTGATGTTCGATCCAGTGGATCACCAGCCCAGTCGGAATCAGAATAAGTGAGCAATTGTCGATTTGAGTCCCTGTCAATTCGAATGCCCATGGCCGATGATTGTTGGAGGTAGCGCAAGACTCTCTTTGCAGCTCGCCAATGATTGGTACCGGGGTTGTGCATGAACTGAGACAATTTATTCACCGCAAATGCAATGTCCGGCCTTGTGAAAGACAAATAATGCAACTTCCCAATTACCCGACGATACATCGAAGCATCAACCTCACAATCGCTAGTATTGACAGAGAGATCGGATGTGGGACACATCGGGGTGGGCACTCCTTTGCAATCTGCCATTTTTAAATCATCAAGCATATCCAAAACATATTTGTGTTGTGACAAATACATACCGGACGAATCATACGACACCTCAATGCCCAAGAAATAATTCAATGTACCAAGATCCTTGAGTGAGAACCTCGATGCAAGATCGGCAATGACTTTCCGAACCCCCGATGAGATGTTACCTGTCACAATTATATCGTCTACATAGACAAGCACATAAGCAATGAATCCCGATTGATGTAAGATGAATAGGGATGAATCAGACTTTGCAGTGACAAAACCATAGTCAACAAGGTATGTTTTGATAGCGGTGTACCAAGCTCGTGGAGCCTGCCTTAAACCATAGATTGCCTTGTGCAATTTGCACACATAACCCGAGTGTGATGCTGATTCATATCCGGGAGGCTGCCGCATATACACTTCCTCATCCAACTTGCCTTGAAGAAAAGCATTGTTCACATCAAGCTGATTGATAGACCATCGAAGTTGTGTAGCAATGGTAAGAACGAGGCGGACTGTCACCGGTTTTACAACGGGACTGAACGTCGAATGAAAGTCAATTCCCGGTCTTTGAGTGTATCCTTTCGCTACCAATCGGGCTTTGTACCTGTCAATAGAGCCATCAGCATTGTACTTTACACGAAATAACCATTTACAATCCACAATGTTCTTGGAAGCATCGTATGGGACAAGGGTCCACGTTTGATTTCGAATCATTGCATCATACTCGGCTTGCATAGCTAGTTGCCAGTGTGTGTGTTTTTGGGCTTGTTTATAGGTTCTCGGGATAGAGGTTGGAGACAGAGATGTCGTGACATGAAATTGCTTTGGTTTGAGGCTGTTTGTGTGTGACCGGAGGACCATGTGATGAGTTGGCTTGGGATCGGGTGATATGGGCACAACTGATTGTGTTTGTGCGTGAGTGCTGGCAGATTGAGGAAGGTTCGAATGCTGGGTGGGACGTGCTGGAGTGGGCAGTGGCTGTGGTAGGGCTGGCTCGGTTTCAGAAATTAGAGACATAGGTTGATTTGAGGTTGTAGTCTCGGGTAAAGAGGGGGTGCGACGATGGTATATATGTGGATATGGTGGGGTTAAATTTGGTTGTGGAGGTCTAAACTGTTCATTGTCAGTAGCTGGTGAATGGGTAGTGTCGGGTGATGGGTCAAGAAGCATACCTGAGCTGGCGGCATCTGCTGATGAAGGAGAAGTAGAAGGCAGCCTAACCTGCAAGTAGTGTGGTAATTCAAAACATTGCAAATTTTGTTGATCAGTAGTTTCTAAGATTTCAGTTTCTAAGTTTTCCCAAGACACAAAAGAAAGATTTTCCTTGACACGAAAGTGTGTCGAGGCACAAGGAAACTCATTTTCATAAAATATGACATCCCGACTCATAAAAACCTTGGAAGTGGTGAAATCAAAGCATTGGTGGGAGTGGTATTTTGTGGAAAAACCTAGGTACACACATGGCTTGGATTTCGGATCTAACTTGTGTTTGGAATATGGTTTTAACCATGGGTAACAAAGGCATCCAAAAGTTCTAATCGAGTGTAAGTTTGGTTTTTCCCTAAAGAGGACTTCATACGGACTTTGGTTTCCTAGAACTTGTGTCGGTAAGCGGTTTATTAAATATGTGGCTTGTTGACATGCAAATGTCCAAAATTGAGACAGCATGGAGGCTTGATGCATGAGTGTTTTGGCTGTTTCGATTATGTGGCGATGTCGACGCTCAACTACAGCTACTCTTTGTGGAGTGTATGGGGGGGACACTAAATGTTCAATGCCACTTCTACTTAGATAGGAGTCTAGGCCTTGATATTCACCTCCTCCATCGGTGTAGAGGCTTAAAATTTTTGTTTCAAATCTGCGTTCAAGCAAGGGATGTAATTGCTGAAAAATTTTAGAAACTTCATCTTTAGTTTGAAGTGTGTAGAGCCACATGTATTTGGAAAAATGATCAACAAACAAGATGTAATAACGTTTTTTATCAATTGATAAAACCGGGGAGGGACCCCAAATATCACTGTAAACTACTTGCAATGGTGAATTTGTTTGCAAAGTATTTTCCGAAAAAGGTAACCGATGCATCTTATTTGAATTGCAAGAATTACAAACTGAAAGTTGTGAATTATTTTTCGAAATTGAAAATTGATTGGAAACCTTATTTAAAATATTGCGATTGGGGTGACCCAATCGACGATGCAACAGGTCACTAGACATGGCCATTCGACAACTTGGAACATCAGTAAAATTCGTCGGTGGCCAGTGGTACAGCTTGCCTTCACTTCCCCCTCGAACCAGCGGCGCCCCCGTTGTTAGGTCCTTCACAACATAAGAAAAGGGAAAGAATTCAATGGACTTGTTATTGTCACGACAAAATTGAGAGACTGAGATTAAATTATTAGTAACGGAAGGGGAGCAAAGGGCATTTGTTAAGGTAAAGTGACAGTTTGATGCATTTAGATCAATGTTACCGGTGTGTGAAATCGGAATCGTTTCACCATTTCCCATGACGATGTCCTCCGAGCCATTGTAGTCTTGTAAGGTTGTGAACTGCTGAGTGTCCGATACAATGTGATGCGTTGCACCAGTGTCAATGATCCAAGGGTCTTGTTGTTGATAAGAGCCGACATGGTAAGCCCGAGCTTGTATGTGGTCATGGGACTGACTGCGGCACACACGAGCTGAGTGCCCTGGCTTGTCGCAAAGCTGACACCGGGTGCCAAATTCATTAATAGAAGGCTGCTGCTGCTGTTGTTGCGGAGGCATGTTGGTTCGGCGCTGCCTTGGTTGGTGATTACGCCACTGCTGGTTCTGATTGGACCTTGGGTTGTAGTTATTGCGCCGATTTTGATTGTTGGAGTAGCCATGCCGGTTATGTCTCAATGGCTGATTTTGAGCAACAGCAGCCGTTATAGGTTGAGCAGGAGACAACCGTGCTTCCTCATGCTTCAGGAAGAGCTCGTGATCAACGAGCTTTTCATACAGTTCTTCATAGGTGATGATCGATTCCCGTGACCGGATGGCAGCGGAGATTTCACGGAACTCGATACCAAGGCCACTCAAGATTTTAATAGTCATTTCATCATTCGAGATGGGGGCACCAGCAGTAGCTAACTCATCGGCAATTGAGCGGATTTGTCGAAGATACACGGCAACGGATTGAGAATCTTTGCGAAGTCGAGCTAATTGATCGCGAAGGCTGAAGATTCGCGTCTGCGACTTGTTGGCAAACGCAGTGTGCAATGTGCTCCAAGCAGTTTGAGCGTTGGGAGCATTGGCAACCGATGAGGCGAGAGTCGGATCGACGGAAACCATTAAAGCGTTTTGGATCAATTGATCCTGTCGGAACCAAAGATGATAGGCTGGATTTGGTACTTCGACATTGGCTTGAGTGATTGTGTTGGTTGGGGCAGGCTTGGTGCCATCAAGATGGCCGAAAAGATCATGGCCATTCATCAGTGTGGAAATCTGTGCTTTCCAGGTAGCAAAGTTTGAGGAACCGTTTAATTTGATTGGTAGCTGGGTGCCAGCATTGAATTGAACTATGGTGGTCGAGGTAGTATTGTCTGAGTTAAGGACAGTAGCAGGAGGAGCCATTGTTGAGGGTGGGTAGGGACGGGAGCTGAACGAAAAGAGAAGAAAAAACTCGGTGGAGTTCTAGGCTCTGATACCATATGAGAATTGAAAAGCTTGTCAATCTTCTATTGCTTTCAAGTATTTAAACTCATGAGAATACATTTTGTACATTCA
>JAOTBA010000005.1:11759273-11773028 GCA_025629845.1 Erythroxylum squamatum | reverse complement strand
TGTTTAAATTCGTCACAATTTTAGTAGTGACGGAGGTATTTGTGACGGGAGGTGACGACTTCAAATATTGGTCACTATTAATAATAGTGACAAATATTACTGCTTTCAGTGACAACTTTTACCTTCACTAAAAATACAATTTCTTGTAGTGGCTACATATATGAGAAATTATACGAAAATTTTATCTAGATCCTTCAGTCTCAGCTGATTGACCTTTGAGTCATTTCTTCTATCCAAAAGTACAAGAACTATGCTTCTTCTAGAGTTTTTCTGTTACTAACATCCTCTCTCGAACCTGAAATGTCAACGTTGCAATTTTGGTGAGTTTTGCAAACTCGGTGAGTTAACCATTCTCGATGGTTCACTCATATCACATAACACACAATCCATGCAATCACATTGTTCATATGATAACAAATATCATCATGTAGCATCACAAAAACTCTGTGTTCACAATTTCCACATTTCTCATTCAACACAATTCAACAATCAATTTAAATCATTTGAAACATACATATTAAATGTATATGCAATGCTCATGAGACTCATTTCCGATTATTATGTTGTTGTGATTGAGTGTCTATAACTGTCCCGTGTCCATTGTAGATACCAGGCTCATTGATAACTGTCCCTTATCCGTTGGAGATATAGGACTCATTATACATAGTGAGCCTTTGACTCTTAATCACATTCTGAGCTTTAAGCTCTTTTTCGGCAACTACTCAGGTCAAAATTGCCATTATCTGTTCATGCATTCATGTAATGAAATGCATCAAATCATATAAGATCAATTAGTTACTTCATGTCACTTTACACATTCACTTTCATATGTCATCGGACCCTAGTCTGACTTTCAATAGTTATGTTGAGTACACTTATTTATGTTAGATTCACATACAGGGAGCACTTCCAATATATATAATTCATGCATCAAACGCCTCGGACATTCAATGTCTAGAATTAACACAATCATATTCACATAATAATTTAATATAGAATTTAAAACAAACAATTAATCGAGTGTGACCATCTAGGTTACTCATAGTTTGCTCCAGATAGCTATTGCCTCATAGTCCCGGCAACGTTTGGATGTTGACGCTCTAATTGCTCCTCTATATCATGCAACATACATTTACACATATCACAACTTTGCATAATTATATAAGTTCTCATTTATACACATATGTATATATGGACTATGTACAATGCATGCTCAATGACAATCTTGAGTATGTTTCCTTTATTCACATCACATGATTTTTCATACTTTAAAACTCATATATGTCTAATTTGAACTTAGGTTTACACCTTAATAAAACAAATTTATTATAAGTTCATCACTTAATCGATCATTCCAGCTTTTCTCATAACAGATTTTCCGGACAATTTTGCATGGCCATTATAACAAGGAAAATGAAGTATTTAGGCAATACATTCTTCTAAAAACATGTTCCCATATGTCTTAAGTTTCTAAGGATACCAAGTTCACACAATTTGGTTCAGTATTCTGCAAGTTATACACAAAATACTTCAGACTGTACTCAAACTACAATAGCACTCAGTACTTAAATTCAAGCCAAATTTTGAAACTCTTAGAGACAGAATTAAAATTCGATTCCCCCATAAAATTTGTAGCCATATGTCTCTAGTTTAATCTAAACTTAAAATCGTTCCATTTTGATGTCTAAAGATCAAGATATGACCAAAATATAGATGCCTATTTAGTGAAAACACTTCATTTAATAGATTCCAACACACTTTAACTCATCAATCAACCATTAATATCCTTTCCTAATGAATTCATATGGCCATCAAATTTGGTGGAGAGGAAGCAAAATGTGTGAGGAGTTTGTGGTTCAAATTGCAAGTTAATAGGAAGTCTGGAGAAGAAGTTATGGTCAAAAGAGTAAAGGGTATTCAAAACTATCAAAAATCACTGCACTCTCACTGTCACGATCGTGCTTGTGCATAATCGTGCACTTCCCGTTGATTTTTCTTTGAACAATTGTGCACTGCCTGACACTTCCTTTCTGTCACGATCGTGCTTGTATACTATCATGAACCGCCTGATTTCTCCTCCCTGTCGTGTAACTTCCCTAAGGTTTCCTCTCTGTCACAATCGTGCTTGTGTGCGATTGTGACAGGCGAACCTACCCAGATTTTACGTAATAACATATTTTCATCACTAGTCCATCTCTTCTGCTTACTCTATCATTTCTAATTTATGTCCTCATTATTTTCTCTTCATTCCTACTTCTATTTCAGTTCAACTCATTCACACAAAAATCAAAATCTATGATTGAACATAAACATAAAAAACCAAACATATCATATATGAACATTCATCACATATATGCACATTCATCATATTTTCGGCACATGTTCATCTTCATTAACACCTTCATTTCGTCTCTAACTTATCATTTTAATTCTTCCCATTTCAAGACTTCACACTACTCCTTTTCTTTCACTCTAGACTCATTTTAGTACACCTCTATAACACCTAAAGAGATCCACATTAATAAATAGAACATAAGCATATCATATTTTCATGAAATTTCTGCACTTTTTTTACATCATCATAACGATCTTTCTATCTCAAAAATTATCTCAATAACAACTTATGAAATATTGATCATCAAAAACACAAAAACAAGATACCGGTAATCTCATTCTTCATTCACGATGCACATGTATAATGACCACTAGTCTCATTTTCACTTAATATCAATTAATCACCATATTTGTTTCATATTCAAACAACCCATGAGAATTAACATGTTACTTACTTGGTAAAACTCCAAACTCTTCAAAATTATGTGAACCCTAGCTTTCCAATATTACACGATCATCACCAATCGAAGGTTGTAGGGTTTGGTCTTTTAGTGACAATGACGAAGATAACAAAAATGAAAGTAGCAAGTGAAATGTGAGAGCAAGGCTTACGTTGAGAAGATAAGAAATGAGTATCGTAGATGAAGAAGATTGAAGAAAATGAGAATAGAAATAAAAAAAATTGAGAACAAATGAACACAGTGAAAGACAAACAAAAATGAAGATGGTCTTTCAGTTGGGAGAGACTATCATAGGGGGTGGATGCATGGCTTGGCAAGTGCCACTTGCCACATGTCCACTTCTTATGGTCTTACTTGGTTCTCTTATTTAACTAGTCAATTTGTCTCCATTTTTACTCCAATTATCACCCAATTTTCAATATCATATTCTCAACAAATCCTAATACCATTAGCCAATTATTTCAATTGTCATTTGACACTTATTTCTACTACCACTTATCAACTAACTTGCCATTTCGCATTTTTTCTAGTCCAAAAATACTTATAAATTCTGAAATATTACCAAAACTTCTAAATCAATAATCATTATCACCAAAACAATTTTCAATACATAAAATCCACAATTTTCAATATATTCACATTTACAAATCAATTATACCCAGAAAATGTCAATGAATGCATATACAATCATTTTAATGTGTGCAATGAATAATAATCACATGTGAGTGTATGCTATATTATGCATGAGCATGAAATGTACTTTCTAAATTCTCAATAAACTCTCATGTACACTATTCTAGGGTTCTAACTCTTAACATGGGATATCGAGATGTTACAAACAACAAAATAATTTTTTTTATTTGAAAGAAAAACTAAAAACTAAAAAATATAATAGAAAAACTAAAATAAAACTAATTGACCTATGAGTTAAGCTATGTACAATTAAGTTCACATTACATGTCATCACTTAATTATTATAATGCAATATGATATTTGATACTATTTAATAAGTTTTCTTCAACCTTCATTAATAAAGAGATGAGTTATATTAATTCCTTTTCACATCTTCATTTGAATTTTTTAGATACCAAATTGTGTATTAGCTAATGTTTTGAGTTAAAAATTTAAGTATGTATTTCAATTAAATATTTGAAACCTCTTACATAAGAGGTTTTAAATTATAATTTCAACAAAAATTGTACTATAATATCTAATTTATTATTATTGCGATTATATCCTTCATAATATTATAATTTCAAAAGATTTATTATACAATTTATTAGAATTGTATTTGCATTATTTGTAATTATGTCTACATAATTTATAATTGTACTTACATTTTTTCTTTTGTCACGATAACTCAATAATGCAATACAACGCATATTACAATTTAAATTATGGTACGAGAGCATCCGAGATGGTAAAATTGGCCCGTTCCGTCCGGTTAGGCTCGACTTGACCTGATTTTAGCCTGATTTGAACAGGCCATGGGTCAACCACGGATCGGACTGGCCCAGCCCGTGATCCAATTATTCTTTCAAAAAAGACGTCGTTTTATCAAAAACAATGTTATTTTTAACTTTTTCTTAAAAATATATATATAACGAGTCAAGTTTGGCCTGACCTACCCTAATAATTTTTGTGCTTATAGTGTCCACTTATAAGATGCGAAGTCATCTCTTGCAATTGCTATGCATCATTGAAAGAATAATGGGAATACTTTGGTGCTTAAAACTACAAACTCTTATTTCTTAAAAATGTTTCGGGTATTGCCAACATTTCCTAAAATAGGGTATTATTTCTATGCCCACAATTTTCAAACTTTACAAACAAAAAATAAAGGACCTTGCGCAACTCCATAACAACAGCCGGCACAAAACTATAGCCTTAACCATCACCATCGTAGTGTATAATTTATGTTGATTAAGTTAATATAAAGACCATAGCCATATTTTTACGTTTGACATATATACATACCTGCGACGAAACAGGGAAATGCGGGACCAACTGCTGCAATGGTCCTCCACATTGCTAGAAAGTTCGGCTGAGCTTTCCGAAGCAGCGTGGACCAGTCCATGTACGACTCGCTAACGTCCATCCCTGTCATACTATGAAAACATCAGGAACGTACCGACATATAATCGTAGCCTACATCGTACATACTTGCGACGAAACAGGGAAATGCGGGACCAACTGCTGCAATGGTCCTCCAGATTGCCAGAAAGTTCGGCTGAGCTTTCCGAAGCAGCGTGGACCAGTCCATATAGGACTTGCTAACTTCCATTCCTGTCATACTCATACTCCATTATGCATTTTCAAAATCTTTATTTTGCGGTCCTATCACCAGTACGTATTCTTTAGTTTCTCTCACAGAGTAACACTCCGCCTACCAATGTTGTTGTATTTGAATTATAAAGTTCCAATATGAAGTCGTGTGAGTTTTGAAAATCGTCGCCTCTGTGGTTAACCCTTCTACGGTCATCCAAGTAGTCAATGATGAGGGTGAACCCTCCCTTACTAAGGAGGATTTTCCAACCCTCGCTCATGAGTTGTTGGCTGATAAAAATGGTGCCAAATTACAAGAGACGATGGGGACAAATTCTGCTGTATCTGATCTAACCCGACCCGTTGGAGCATGGAAAACTAAGGTACAACTGCACCATCACAAAGGTACTCTCAAACACTTTCAAAATGTCATTAAGGATGGGGTTGTGTCTCCTTCGATTGAGCTTCTCCAAGCTAGTGTTAAAGCTTGGTCGGCTGTACTTGTTGGTTTCTTCTGGTCTAAGAGACCATCCTTTCCTGTTTTGCTTGCCTAGGATAAGGCTAGATTAAAAAAAAAAAAGGCCTGGAAAAGGTGATGCTTCGGGAGGATTGATCAATATTATTCAAGTCAGCATGATACAAAATTGACTGAAATAATCGAACAGGGCCCTTGGCATATAGGTGACCAACCATTATTCGTTCAGCAATGGAATCCTGGAAGGGAGCTAGATCGTGGTAGAATTGATGTACTGCCAATGTGGGTGAATTTTCACAATCTTCTGACGGAGTTTTGTACAATTAAAGTGTTGAGTTTCTTAGCAATTTCATCGGGGAAACCGATTTGTATGGACTCTCAAACAGCTACGATGCAAAGAATATATTATGCTAAGATATGTATCGATGGACAAAAGGCACATCTCTCCTGGACAACTTATCTGTTATAAGACTTGTTGACAATGGAGGGTTGGAACCAGCTGAAATACAAATCAAATATCCATGGAAGCTAAGCAATTCGACAAAAAAAAGGGTTCCTATGGGAAAGAAGTTTAAAACTGGATGAAAAGACAAACTTCTGGCTACTGATTTGACTAATTCTGCATCAATTCAAGTTACCTCCTGTACGGATGCACCAGCTCAGGTTGCTGATCCTGATAATTTACCTACTTCCACTAATGGAGATAATGTTGAGTTTGGTACTGCAAATCCAACTTACCCTGCTTCACCTGACAAAATTCTAAACGAATGTAGCCGACCTGTTGGTATTTTTGAACTTAATGGACCTGATAATCAGACATAAGAAGCCACCTTTAACAATAATTCAAAGAATGGAAACGAGGAAGATGTGTTGGCATGCGTAGGAGTCAACAATCCTGTTACTGATTTATTACCTTCAAGCACTGAAGTTTAAGAATTTAAAATGCAAACCATTAACTCAAGAAGAGGATTAACTAAGAAAAAGGATTGCAGACAACCAAAGGGGATTCCCCTCCCATGTCTTTACTAGTTTGGAACACTAGAGGGTTGAGTGACCCTCTAAAAAAATGTGTTGAAAGAGGCTATTCGGGATATGAGACCTACACTAGTCGGTCTTATTGAAACTAAATTAAAGAATCCTTGCTCACTTTTTGGTTCACACTTTTTGGGTGCTAATTAGGAGCTATATTGAAATCATTGCTCACACTTTAATGGCAGAATCATTTGCCTCTATAATACAGAATTGATTGAAGTACAATTGTTGGTTGAAACGGATCAATGGTTACATCTGCTATATAAGCTCAAGAACTCGAATATTCTTTTTGAAGTATCTCTAGTTTATGCTCCTAACTTTGGATTTCACTAAGAAAAGTTGTGGTGAAGCCTTCAAAATATGCAATCGTTGGAGACTTCAACTGTTTACTTAATTCTTTTGAAATTGAAGGTGGTAGAAACTTTCATTTTGGCTTAACAAAAGCAGCGTGAACTTCTTGTTGAATATGGATCTAGTTGATCTTAACTCTACTGGCGGACTTCTGACATGGTCAAACAATCAACATGGCAGCGTGCTCATTCAGAAAAAATTAGATCAAACTCTTGTAAACTCCATATGGCTACACCAGTTCCCAAACTCCTTTTAACTCTTTGGAGAGCCCTTGATGTCTGACCACTCTTTTATGCTAATACAGAGGTTAACCGATGGTCCAATAATGGGAACTCCGTTTAGATTTTTCAATGCTATTACAGCTATGGATGATTTTCCTGATCTGGTTTGTTGCTTTTGGAATACTGAAGTGATTAGATTTAAATCATTTCAATTTATGTAGAAGCTTAAACTGATGAAGACTGTTGTTAAACAATTTTTGAGGGGTGGAAACTTCAATCTCCAATCCTTCAAAGAGAAGTTCATACCTGCACAAAATTTTGCTATGACCACCCGTCAAAATTTGATCTGAAACAGGCAGAGATAAGGTGCCTTCAAAAATACCAATATGCTCTTACCTTTCAAAATTCTATTTTGAAGCAGAAAGTAAGGCTTAATTGGCTGAAGGAGGGCGATTCTAATACAAAGTTCTTTCACTCTTCTCAGATAGCAGGAGATACGAGCGTGCTGACTTGTAAAGCCTCGTAGAGACAGCTAGAAACTATTTTCTAAATCTTATAGGAGCCATAGACACGGAAAGAAGATCCTCTGTTTAATTTTATGGTGTCTTATTTTATCCAATAAATCTTAGCTATTTATTTATGTGGGCTTCGCATGGATTCCGCATAAATAAATGTGAAACATGTATAAATAAATGGCTGAGATTCATTGGATAGAATAAAACACCATAAAATTGAACAGAAGATCTGGACTCATAGACACCTCCTTACCTGGTCCAAATGCCTTACGACTTTTTGACTCCAGCATCGATCAAGGTGCAAAAGAGCTTCTGATTTCTCCAGTTACCAATCACGAGGTTAAACGTATACTCTTTAGATTACACCCTTCAAAATCAACAGGTCCAGATGGATTTACAAAATTATTCTTTCAACATACATGGGACATAACAGGATAACTCTTTTGATGAACAACTGGCATTTTAGTTCCAAAAAGATTTGTTTTTTAAAAAGACTAGATTTTAGATTAAATAAAATCTTCTTAAGATTTTTTTTTGTTTTATTTTTCAATTATAACAGCCCAGATTTTTGGGCATCTCAAGTAGGGAAGAGTTGTTTCTTTTTTTCTGTATAAATTACTGGTCTTGAATAAAGAAATTTATTATTGATTTTTCCCCAAATTTTCTTTTTACTGTTGCTGTTCTTTTAAAACCAACAAGCAGTATTAGAGCTTTAGTTGGTCTTATAGGACCTGTGGAAAATTTTTTTGATCTAGTTTTTTTTTTAATCACAAAACTAACGTCCAAAATTTTTAACTACTGCAGCTATTTTGATCTAGTTTCAGTAGCTTACATACTTCTGTTTTAAACTTGCTATTGCTACTATTTTTGAATTTGTTTTTTAAACAATTTTACAGTAGCAACTTTTTTATATTTTCAACTTATTTGTTGCTGTCTTTTGAATAATTTTTTAAACCTCTTTCAAACTTGTTTTAAAAACTTTGCAGTGGCATATATACATCTATTTTAAAACCTTTCTTTTAAACCATAATCAAAATGTCCTCTAGTAGCATTGCTTTAAATCCTCTAGAAGTCTTCACTGGTGAAAACTATCAAATGCAATGTTTTAAAAACCGGACCGGTAATTGAACCGGAGAAACAACCGATTCAAGGGTTAACGGTTCAACCGGAATTGACCTGTGGTTGAACCGGTGATTAATAAATATATAAATTTTTATTTTATATATTATATATAAAAGATAATTTTTAAACATAGTATTTAATTATTTATTTATTTAATTGTAAACTTAAACCTTTAAACTTCAAAATATACAATTTTTTTAAAAAGTTCGCCAAACACAACACAAAATAAGATAACAAAGCTCGCTAATCATATTTCATCAAAAAGATTAAAAAAAGATCACTAATCATAATATTCATTTAAGTTGAAATCATCAAAATCAAGGCATTTTAAATATACCGACCGGTTCTTTCTTTCACTGGTTCAACGGTTTTTACCGGTTCGACCGCAAAATGAACGGATCAATCACTCACAAAAAATGCGAGCTAAACCGAACCATTTCATGCTCCGGTTCACGACCAACCGACCGGTTCGGTCTAATTTTCAAAATACTGCTTTTTATTGCTCTATCTTATTGTTCAATTCTCTTAATTTCTTTTATCAACTACTTCTTTATTCTATAATTTATACAATAGAATATTGATATTTTCTAAATGTAATTTTCCAGTTCCTCTTATTTAATCTGTTCTTATTAACTTTTTTATATATTTATATAATTAAATCATAAATTAACTATTCAATCAATCGTTTTTTATGAATAACGATCTTTTTTTTGTTAACGGCTATTAGTCAAATGACGTGTAATACTCTTACTTTAGTAAAACTTATGTCAAATTTATATACAATTTAAAATATCATAAAATCATGAAATTTCTATTTTTTTAAACATTTACTTGAAATTTTATTCTAAAAGAAACTCTCTTGAAATAAATGTTTTTTTTCCGAAAAGTCGCATGGCTTTGTGTCCTATTTATGAGGAGAAAAACATTAGAGAACTGAAAGTATAGGCTTACGTCATATTTTACAGTCCTCTACTCTTATAAGTGGTGACTAATAAATGAAGACAAGCTTAGATTTAAAGAAAACAAATGATTTATTTACAATGTCAACGTTAGTTAGTTGGGACCCTAAATACAAATCGGAAAAAATGGGAAATGAAACAAAACATACCTATTCCCAAAGTTAGGGTTTACTTTTGTCGGGAGTGTAAGAGACAAATTATTATCCTCGTGCGTGACAGCAAACTATTTGAACCATGCAAGCCTAAGTCTCAGATCCATTGAGTTCAGCCCAACAACTCAGCTCACTCACAGTAAAAGAATGCACCTATAACATAGACAATAAATATCACAATTCGGTTGTAACAAACTCCAGCTGTACAGATATACAAATCCCTGTATATATACTCAATCAATGAATGGAAAAAGTGTGACAATTACATCATAAATTCCGTTGTAACAAGCTCCAGCTGTACAGATATACAAATTCCTGTATATATACTCAATCAATGAACGGAAAAAGTGTGGCGTATCGGAGAAGAACCCAAATGCGGCATAATATTAATCCCGACTATAAATTCTCAGAAGACGGCATATTAAATGCCGAAATTTACGATCTCTTTAGGCTGCTTCCTTTCCGTGTCTCGTTCATGAAGAATCCGAAGAACACGGTGGATTATATCTACATCTTGTCTGCGTCATTGTAAATAAGCTATTTCCAAACAACTCAACTACTGAAACCAACCCTGCGAAAGATCACACTTTTTTTTCTTGTAACTAGCCAAGTACTTGTGACTTTGAAACTCTCTAACCATCTTAGACCCTGTATAGATCCCACGACGGACTCGTCCTTTTTCATTTATCAGACCCTGCACCGTTTGTTCACCTGGACAAATCAACGGAGTAATGTTACCTTTTGGGATTTCAGGAATTTTTAGCAAAGGAGTAGGCTCTTTGAACAAGTGAAGGTGGCTGCTTCTTGGTTTCTTGTTTAAATTCAATTAGGTATGTTTCTGTTGTGCGTGTTGTTTTTTTGTCTCTGAACTACTGCCATTGCGGATTTCAAAGATCAGAGACTTGTTTAGTGTGAGAACCTTGGCCGGAGATTTCTCCACTTTGACCAGCCGTGTTTGTGTTTGTAATCATCGCATGGTATATGTTCGTTTCGAGAGGAGTATTTGTTAAAGCTGCAGACTTTGTATTTCTGTTTTCTTTTCATTGCCATCAATCATGTGACTGGAACTCACACTTTTAGCTTCAGGTTGTCTACATTAAGAAGTTGTATTTCGTGAGAAGAAATACAGAGCTTGAAGCTAGAATTTGATTGTTATGAGCTCTCTATTCTATTCATCTGCATATATCAATAAACTCATGTACTCTGTTTTTGAGTTTCTTTGTTAAAGATTTTTGTTCAGGTTCTGTTCGTTGTTTTCTGCTAAGAGAGCAGGCCAGACAATATGGCTAATAATTCGTATAGTACAAGAAGGTCACCGTCAATTCACAGCAACTCCATGGGTGACATGGAGAGTGATATGAGTAGTGCAGAATTTGCTACATACACAGTCCACATACCGCCAACACCTGATCACCAACCTCTGGAAATCTCAATTGAATCAACCTCCGAAGCAGGTGGAAGAACTTACATGTCGAACGCTATGTATTCGAGCGGTAATAACAGTGCTATGAGTGCCGATGTGAAAGAAAAAATGGCAGAGTCCGATCTGAGGCACCGTGTTGGTGCTGGCGCTAACCAGTCATTGTGTTCGAGACATGGATGTAATGCTAAGGGTATGTCTGACGACAGGAACGTGGGGCTGGTACCTTGCGACTGTGGATACAAGATTTGTGGGAATTGCTACAGGGATATCATAGTAAGTGGTGATGGGATGTGCCCAGGTTGTCAGCAGCTTTATAGGAGGCGTGATTTGTCCGAGTTGGATGGGAGGTTGTCTATGGTTCCAATGAGTAATGCAATGAATGATTTCGATTACTCTGGGATCTCCCTTGAAGAAAAGAGGGATTATGGGTATAGTAGTGCCGTGGGGCTTGGGGAAAGTTTTGATGGAAATGATGAGTGGAGTGCTAGTGACGCAAAACAACTTCTTGAAAAACAATGGAATCCGCTAACTAGCACACTGAATATATCTCCTGTAATCATCAATCCATATAGGTAATTTCAAAATCAATTGTGTATTAATAAAATCTTTCTTGCATTATTGCATCAATTTCTGGTTCTTTCAGGATACTAGCATTTGTCCGGATGTTGTTTCTTGGATTTTTCCTGGCTTGGCGACTGAGGCACCCGAATGAAGATTCACTGTGGTTATCGAGCATTTCTGTATTGTGTGAATTGTGGTTTGCCTTCTCATGGCTACTTGACCAGATTCCTAAGCTATGTCCTGTTACCCGAGCTGTTGATCTTTCTGCTTTAAAGGAGAGGTTTGAAACTCCTAGTCCAAGAAATCCTACAGGAAAATCTGATCTTCCAGGAATAGATATCTTTGTTTCTACAGTTGATCCTGAGAAAGAGCCACCTCTTGTCACTGCAAACACTATCTTGTCTATTCTTGCAGCTGACTACCCAGTCGAGAAACTCTCGTGTTATGTCTCAGATGATGGTGGTGCTCTCGTAACCTTTGAGGCCATGGCAGACGCTGCTAGTTTTGCCAATTTGTGGGTCCCATTTTGTAGAAAACATGACATTGAGCCCAGAAACCCAGAGTCTTATTTCAATCTTAAGAAAGATCCTTTCAAGAACAAGATACTCCCGGATTTCGTTAGAGATCGAAGGCGGGTAAAACGTGAATATGATGAGTTCAAGGTTCGTATCAATGGTCTTCCTGACTCAATTCGTCGACGTTCTGATGCATATAATACTCAGGAGGAGATTAAGGCTATTAAACGTTGGAAAGAGAGTGGTGATGATGAGCCAATGGAAAGACCAAAGATTCGAAAGGCTACTTGGATGGCTGATGGAACCCACTGGCCTGGAACTTGGACAGTTTCAGGCCCCGAACACAGCAGCGGGGACCATGCCAGTATTATTCAGGTAGGATATTAGTTCAAGTGATAGAAACGAAATTCTATGATGGTGGTGAAGTTCTAGATACCTTGGGTTAAGATTTCTGGATATGGTATGATTGGAATTAGATGATATTACCTAGCTTTCGTAGGTGTATATTTTATGATGTAGAAAGCTTGAATATGTTGAATGATGAGATGAAATTATGAACTGCAGGTAATGTTACAGCCTCCAAGTGATGAACCCATTACAGGCAGATCGAATAGCAACTCCATAAATCTAAGTGAAGTTGACATTCGTCTTCCCATGTTGGTGTACGTTTCACGGGAGAAAAGACCTGGTTATGATCACAACAAGAAAGCAGGTGCAATGAATGCTCTGGTTCGAGCCTCAGCTGTTATGTCCAATGGCCCCTTCATTCTCAACCTTGACTGTGATCACTACGTCTTCAATTCGGAGGCATTGAGGGAAGGGATGTGTTTCATGATGGATAGCAATGGGGAAGGAATTTGTTATGTGCAGTTTCCTCAAAGGTTTGAAGGAGATCGCTATGCCTACCACAATACTGTATTTTTTGATGTCAACATGACAGCCCTCGATGGGCTTCAAGGTCCGATGTACGTTGGAACAGGATGTCTCTTTCGTCGGACAGCAATTTATGGCTTTGACCCTCCTCGACCGGAAGAACAAAAAAGTTGCTGCTCCTCGTGCTTCGGCCGTCACAGGAAGTCTGCCATTGCTTCTGCCCCAGATCATAACCAGTCTCGAGAGATGGAAGAAGACACCGACGATGAGAAAATGACGAAAGCTCTTGTGCCCAAGAAGTTTGGAAATTCAGGAGCATTTATTGATTCTATAAGAGTGGCAGCAGTGCAAGGCCTGCCTCTTGCCAGTCACCCTTATGCGAAAAAAGGGCGGCCTCCCGGAGCTCTTACTGTTCCTAGGGAACCTCTGGATCCTTCCTCGATAGCAGAGGCTGTGAATGTTATATCATGCTGGTTTGAAGACAAGACTGAATGGG
>JAOTBA010000005.1:11740073-11758363 GCA_025629845.1 Erythroxylum squamatum | reverse complement strand
AATTGAGGTTATTTTTTCTTTTCACTCTAAATCAGGTGATGATGTTGATGATTGCAGATGTTTATATTGTGAAATGGTCATCCCTGATGATACCACCTTGCACAATCATAATGGTTAACTTGGTGGGCATTACTGTCGGAGTTTTTCGAAACATTTATCTTCCAATACCTCAATGGAGCAGCCTGCTTGGAGGTGTGGTGTTCAGCCTTTGGGTCTTGGTTCATCTCTACCCTTTCGCGAAAGGGCTCATGGGAAGACGAGGGAAGACACCCACCATCGTATTCGTTTGGTCAGGTCTTATTTCAATATGTATATCTCTACTCTGGGTAGCTGTTGATCATCCGACAGCAAGTAATCAAATTGGAGGGTCATTCCAGTTGCCATAAATCATAGATACAAGTGGCTGTGGCAGGATAGTGTGCACTGTATGTATTACATTCATTCATTCCACATCTATAAATTGGATGTGATCCTTGTCTCCAACAAAAGTTGGGTGGGGGAAGCTGAGAAGTGTGTAATACTGAAAATTACAGATGGTAAGGAAAAAAGGGTTTCTTTCAATGTGTAGGCAAGTTAAAAACTATTTACCAGTGTCGGTAATTCAAAACGAGTCCATTTATTCCCATTCAACTACTTAGCAGTAAAAACATAATTAAGAACATCTTTTATATCCCTCATAATTTGTTTTTCTGGTTACATAGTGATTTACTTATCCAAATTTGCACTCCACTCATAAGATTCTGTCTCACAAGCCAGGAAAAGGGTAACTGCCTATATCTTTACGATTCGAAGTTGGATTTCAGATCATCTGTTTAATATTATGATGGTATTTTATTGTGTCCAATAAATCTCAGTTATTTATTTATGTGGGTTTCGCATGGGTCCTGCGAAATAAATGGCTGAGATTTCATAAGACAGAATAAGACAGAGTAATATTGGACAGAGGATCTGGACTCTTAAAGTTTCATTTTCTTAGTTTGTGGTTATATTGGCACAGTTTTAGATAGAGATTGTTAACTTTTCCAAATATCTAATATTATTTTCCAAATGGTCATGAATCAAAATTTAAATGATCGGTGACTTTCTTTATTAATTAATTGAAGATTAATGAACCTAAACTCAATTACCTCTACTTTTGTTTTCATAAACCATTGAAGCGTAGGTTACACATTTGTTAGTGCCCTCATCTTCAAGGAGCATTAAACTTTAAAAGACAAGAAAAGTTGCTTTCCCTAATTCCCATGATTAGTATGAATAGTAACTAATTTAGGAAGGCCACCTTAACATTACATTATTTCTTGTTCTAACTAACGATTTCAAATTATTTGTTCACTTTGTGTTAAAAATTTGGTACGCACAATTCCTAGTACTAAGGCCACTACTAGTGGGAGCCCCAGCAAGCGCCATCATTAATCTGTCGCCGACCCCAGCAGTATCGCTAACTCAGGTCTGCCCCAACTTACGCAACCTTCTTGGGTCACGAAGGCTGTGGTGAAGCAAAAACCAATCTTCATGTCTGGTTAGCTTAACTCACGAAGGCTGTGGTGAAGCAGTAAGGGGCTCCTCTATCTTTAACCAAGGTCTCGAGTTCGAGTCTTGAAGATAGAGTCGCTTTAAATACTCGTGAGGGAGAGCTTTGCCGCCCGAAAGAGTCCTACCTGGCTCGAATCCGGACTAATTAGTTGCCCATGTGGTGCCAAATACCGGGTGGTTTAACCAAAAAAAAAAAAAAAAGTCTGGTTAGCTTAAGAAGTGGCCATTGGCCAACCCAATAATTAAACCTAGAGCTCGTTTGTCTGTGTAATAAAGTAACAGGCCTCCTTTGTCTCTTAAATTTGATGTCTCAAACATGTTAGATGCTCCCACAAAGACTCAGATTTTTCTAATATTTACATTACATTAAAACATCGATTCCAAACGTTAATTAATTATTGTATTCTAAGATAAGAACTTACACATGAATCCGACTGGACTCTAACGTGTTCTGTAGCTATCTCCTCATGATCATTGTCCAAGCCAGCAGATATGTAACCACATACCCACCAACCAAGTTGCATTTTTTTTATTCCTTCTATATACATAGAAATCACCATTTCAAAGAAAATAAATTTATCGATAAGAAAAGAACTGGCGAGATATCTTCAATCAACAAATATCTATAATCACATATCCTGGTCCACCGAGTCCGCAACATTATGTGGTCGTCCCCGTCGTCTGGACCGGCGTTTGTTGCCCTGGTGGCTGCCGCCGAATTTCAATCGTCCGGTGTCCTTGAACCGCTCCTTCTCATAAGGGTCGATAACACATTCCGGTAGTGCCACGGGGTACCTTAACGTATCATAGCAATAAGAGTAATACATGAAGCGCTGTCTGAACCTACGCATTGCCAAACGTTGCTTCCGGGTGATCACGGCGTAGTCGGCAGTGGCAAGACGAGTGTCGATCTCGCTACAGCTGTCAGCAGCCGAAATTTGTTCTATGGGGTCGACCGGGCAGCCCTCCAAGACCAAGTCCTTGAACTCGGCCACGAATGGCGCATACTTGTAGTTAACCTTGTATCTTCCACCTGACGTTGCCCAATTTGAGGCATCCCATATGGTGGCATACAACGACATTGGCTTTGATGGGTAGTCGCCATTCATTGCCTCTGTCCGCACCACCTCTCTGATTGGAACCTCATCGATAAAGAATCTGAAAGTTTGCAGTAACAAGTTCCACGTCAAGTATTAGAAATGAACATGAAAATATTGGCAGCTCTACACCACTGTCTACGTACTTGCGTAAACATTGAACTGACAATTCTTGTTAGTTGGTGTACTTGGCAAAACTATTACATTAATAATTTTGCTTATTATAATTTGTTTCAAAACTAGTGGGTGACCTAACATATACACTAGTCTTTCAGAGATTTCTGGTCAAATTTCAGTTCCGTTTCTCTCTTTTAGAATAAAAAAATAGTCAGGATACAAATCAGGGAAAAAAATTCTTACTTCTCTTCACATCACAACCACAAATTCACATCTAACCGATACTAAAGCAATTCCAAGAGAAATAGATAAATGGGATAACTTAGAAATAGTAATTCAAACACCTTTTTCTTACGTATACTTCATTGTGTTGAAGGACAATGTATATGCAATGTTAGAAGTAAAGGGGTATTAATTATATGGATCCATTCACTACTTATCTTTAATGAAAAGTAAGGGACAAGTTCACCAGAAAAAGTAAGAGAAACAACCCATACTTTCCTAGGAAGCGTTCATCCATAATATGAACATAGAATACTCGTGAATAACACGAGTCACCTTTTAACGCTAATCTATCCATAAGATTAGAGGCCAACCCAATCCTTTCAATCTTTTGAATAGTCGACGCTTGGCCGCCAACACATTCCATTCCACACACGCAATCACCAAAAACCCCCCACTTTCTCTTTATCTGGTTTTTGTTTTTTACTTTTTGTTTTTGGGGTCAAAAACACTAAACCACGCACAAATCACAACGCGTCAAAATGGGATATACGCGGAAAAACATGACCTATCATGTTCAGGAACTAACATTTAGGCCATACCATAAACTTTTCCGGAAAGGTGAGAGAACAATAAATATATGGAGCGTTAGTTGAAAGCCAAAGTTGTAGACAACTCACACGATATTCTTCGGCGTCCATAGGATGCTATACCTATGGAACTCCTTTGTGGGATCGAACCATAACCTATATCTTTCTTCTCTTCCCCTGAATGTGCTTCCATTACCGTACAAGTTCGTCTGGAACCTCCATGGCTTCCCTTCCACGTTCCCTAGGAACTCAAAGTCCAACTCGTCATGGGTCTTCTCGAACACGTCACCGTTTGATGTCTGCGATTGACAATTTCGACCATGATCATGATTCGTAATTATTACCCCCTCATTATTATTAATTATGGACGCGGATTAATTTATCTATATGTTTGCACCATCATTATTCGCCACAAATTAACCCACAATTGATGGAGTTTGTAACGGAAGTTGCTCTGAAAAGAAGCAACCATACGTCCCCCCATATCCTTGAAAGTTGAAACAAACCAAAAGAAGTCATGGGTTGGAAAATACAAATAAGTGAAAGCCATGAGACACCGAAAAATCAATTAAAAAAACCCGGGTTTTGACTTACTTTGATTGAATTTTTACTGTTTAACAAAGCCAAAAGATATTGTTCCTACCAGAGGATCATAAGAAATCGTGTGATCACTTACATAGAAGGCGATGCAAACACCAGCCGTGTAATCACCCGGAAGCTTGATGTTGGCGCTAAAGAATCCATATTTGTACATTTTTGACGAAATAAAGCCAGACCCTGATCACGAATTTTGAAAAAGATGGATTGTTTTAGCAATCGTACGCAGGAGACGGATGAACAGACGAACAGAAGAAAATACAAAAGTTGTACGTAAAAATATGTATGTGTGATATGTACCTGTGAAGCGATCGAGGAGAATGCGTACGCTTCTGGCATTAGGAGAACGAACGAGATTGCCATCGCCGAAGAGAGGTGTGTAGCCTTCGTCGAAGGAAATGGTGGAGAGGTTAAAAGCGGCGTTGGCAGTGCAAAGGAAGCAAAAGAAAATAAGGAAGAAAGTGAGAAATGGTCTTCTGAGTACTGATGAACATATAAAATTACAATCCATGTTTTTTATCATAATCTTCTCTTTCTTCTTCATAATGTTTGTCTTTCCTCAATATGAGTTTTTGCTTTAACTCTCCAGGTTCTTCTCTTTATATATACACACACAATCACAGAGATAAGCAATTGTTAAAATGAAAAACGAGAGAGAGAGAGAGAGAGAGAGGAGGAGCCACGGAGAAGAGAAAGTCTCAGTCCCCAACAGGCACCTTTTCTCGTGTAGGAAACGTGCGTGTGGGACGAAAATGACCTTTGAAATGTTGAATTTTACATGGTTACCAGATTATAATTGTTTGGTGGTGGTTGTTTCTTTTGTTGTTTATTTATTTTGGAAATTGATTCATCAATATCATGATGTGTTTTGTCTGGTTATTAATGGCTCGAGGATTCTAATCTATCACCTAGAAGATTTGGGTATTATGATAGGCAAGAGGCCTGCAATACTTTTTAAGCAGGTGGCTAACCATGGTATGGCCGGCATAGGCTGTGATTTTCTCTCATGGTTCAGGTCAACAGTAGTAAGGTGACAACATGTACAGCCCCAGATTATGAACTAGTATATATATCTTTCTTTCAGTTAATAAAAGGGAAAGGGATGTATTGTGTATAGTCAAACTTAAATAATTAAGGAAATGGACACTTAACTGCTATATTAAGTCATTCTAATCGATCCTTTATTATAAAAGACACCTTAGTATGAAGCCTTGTATGCGTACAGCTGTCCTGCTCACGCATGCATGCATAAATATTCGGCATGATGTAGCCATCCATTTCAATCTCAATAATTCAGCTCCAGGTTTATCTAACAAGGCTCTCTAATCACACATGGGTATAGGCTTATCCGTGGGAAGCTTATCTCTGGAGAAGTTGCTTTCGGCATCCTCAACTTGAAGTGGTCCATTCCATAGCCATGATGACAAGAGCGCTGGGATTGATTTGTGCATACGGAGACAAATTTAATCCATTTAAATATCTTAAGTATATAGTTTTAAAAAAGTGCATACCACTTAAATCACGATATAAAACTCGCAAATTCTTAAAGAATTCCACTAGTACTAACTTGAACCATCTCTTTTTGGTTTATATGTTAAACACAGGAATCCAACCTATGAGAGTGATACTAATCTGCTCTAATTATATAGTTGACCAAACATACAGGTGGGTACAAGTACAACAAAATAAGATGAAGAAAAGAAGCCCAAGTAACAATGAAAGGTAAGGTTTTAGGTAAATTCAGTGGCAAATAAATAATAAAGTAAAGAAGGCTGGTTATGTAATTGGAGAAGATGTCCAAGGGCACATGGGGGACTTCAGATGTCCACATACGTTAAAGATAACGGCGAAAAGCGAGAGAGAGAGAGAGAGAGCCTTCATTTGAGCACTGCTGCGTTTCCATACTTTACAGTTAACACGTAATCATTGCCAGGTTTTTGAATTATTTTTCATTAGTCATGCTCAACTTCTATTACAATGTTAGTTTGCAACTAACTTCACTGATCGATCACGTCCAAAAGTTAGGTTCTGGTTGCTGTGGATTGTTTTTACTTTGAAATTTAAATTTGAGTTGTGAACTTAATAAATATCTCACGGGTGGCAACTTGTCTTTTGTTAATCGGCATGCACATACGAAATGATTGGTCTAAATGCACCGAAATTGGCTCCAAGTGAATTAGTCACGGGACCATAGGTTAAATTTTTTTATCTCTAGCAGCCATCTATGAAGTATCGCGTTAATACCAAAGTCAAAAATAGCATTCACTACCCCTAGTCGTTAATTTCAAAGTTCCTTACGTCAAGCACATGGTAAGATTTCTCAAGTACATTTGTCAAATTGATGTTGGGTTCCCTTTTTATACAAGTTACCGTCTTTCCCAGTGCTTGTTATGTGTTAAACTTTTTTAAGTGCATCTATTTAAAATTGATGTTGGGTTCCCTTTTTATACAAGTGATGATTAAATATAATGGTTTTACTATCAACCTTCTATAATTTCTTCTATTTATCTTGTATATATTATATCATTGATCTTCAATTTATGACTATGCTCTATGGAAAATGCAGTAGGATGATAGTTTGGATACTTGTTCCCTTTAAAATATCTAATATATACTTCCTTTGATTAGGAACTATTTCTTGCACTGATCTTGCTACATCAGTTCTTAGGAAGTACTTTAAAGGCCTAAGCCGAAATTGCTGTTAAGAGGCTCCTTCACCTTATGTATCATGCCTCTGTAATGGTACAACATCATCAATATAAATCAATGTCGGAACAAATTGCTTTCCAAAATTGTATAAAAATAATGAGTGATATACTTTTGATTGCCTAAAACCGTTATCAAGTATTGCGTTAGTAAATTCCTTATACCAATTTCAAAAATTTGACCTAAGCCATATGATGATTTATTTAATTTACATTTTCTTGTCTCCCTATTTCATGTAAATCCTTGAGGTATCTTTTATGTCTATATAGTACTGTAATGATTTTTGCTACTAGCATGAAAGTCTTATGAAACCCACTTCTTCAACTTGCGTGAATTCCTTTACTACAAGGTGCGACATATATTGTTCAATCTCTCCTTTTAGATTGAATTTAATCTTATATACCCACTTTGAATTTACAGCTTTCTTTCTTATCATTAACATTTTAAGACTCTAAGGCCCCGTTTAATTGACGGGAAAGTAAAGTAAATTTGGATTATAATTCCTCGGAAAATAAATCTAAGGAAAATAAAGATATTCACATATTTGGATACTTATAAGAATTCTAATAGAAAAGTTGGGTGGATTCTTATTATAATGTTTGGTATGCAACAATATTTTATGGAATGTAACTTAATTTTGACTTGTGTTTCCATTTATATTCCTACAAACCGAATAAAAATTGAAATCGTTAAATAAAGAAAAATATGAACCTGAAGAGCAAAAATATTCAAAATCCAAATATCGGTCGATACTGGAAATTTTAAGAAATAGGGGAGATTTTCAAAAAAAATTGAAATTTTCCTCCCTCCCTCTTATCTCTCCTTCCCCCTTTTTTTTCAAAGTTTTTTTAATTAGTTATTTTATTTATTTCAACTTTTATAATTATTGTGAATTTTTAATTTTTGCTTTTAAAATAATAATAAATATTTTTATTACTAATACTAATTATAAATTAAATAAATAAATCAAAATTTATTTGAAATTTATATATTTTAAAGTCATAGAGTAGAGAGAGAATGAATGGTTAAATTGGCCTGTATAATTTTTAGATTAAATTCCTGAGGAAAGTAATCTAAATACTAAGGGGGTGTTGGAATTTAAAATCCAAGAAAAGTGCTACTACTTTCCTTAAATTAGGAAAGTTTTTACTTTCCTAACTACTCAGAAAAACGAACCAAGCATAATAATTTAAATTTTAGGAAAAAGATTACTTTCCCAGTCAACAATCCGTGCCAACCAAACGAGGCCTAAGTTCTATTTTCTTTTAGAGTTTGTATTTATGTTGTCATTGCTTCTTGCTAATGTTCATGCTTTATTTCCTAAAAGAAATAATTTAGCTCATCATACATTATAATGGTTGCTAAATAAGCCTTACGTGAGTGTATAAACTTTTCATAGAAAATAAAATATTCTAGAGGATACATTACCAAGTTTCCTGAGTGAGGAGTAGATTATGATTACGCAATATTAGAGGGTAGCAAGTCAATTTCAAAAGCATCAAAATTGTTGGGCTCCTTCTTTTTCCTTTTTATTTGTTGCACTTCTTCTTGAATATGATATATGATTTTTGGTGGACTAGGTTCTCTAGACTCCTACATTGTCCTACCACAATGGCTTATTATCTTTCCATCTCATACTGACTACCTTCCTACTCATAAACTTCCTATTTATTTGTTTTCTACTAACATAGTTAATCATTTGGGCTATATTTGTTTGTTTCATTGCCTATTAATGAATTTTCTACTTCATTTTTTGTTTGGTTATGTTTCTACTTTATATTGGTCGATTATTCAATAAACCTTACATTTAGTTATACATTCCTCTTCTCTGAATCTTCATAGTCATGCACTTCACAATTTCTTAATTTTAAAAAGACAGCTATTTTTGGAGAAGTTAACATCTTTCGATATGTAAATCCTCTATTTTTATGTCCATAAACTCGACAATCCTTTTGTCTATTTGAATATCTAACAAATATACTTGATGTCCCTCTTTTTATTAAATTTGTCTCCTTGCTTGTTGTTATTATAAGCATGGATAAAACACCCTAAAACTTTTGAATTATCATATATTGATTTTCGCCCAGTAGTATTTTGTATGGTATCTTATTCTTTAGAGTGCTCAAGGGTAACTTATTGATTAAATAAGTAGTTGTAAGAACACTCCATCGCAATATACATTTATATTTTCTTTCAACCACTCCATTTTATCGGGTTATATAAGTGCAAAAAGTTTGTAAAATAATTCCCAATTCATTATAAAAATTAAGCATTCTATTCGGATGTAATTCTATCTCATTCCTTTACTCTTTCTCAAATTATACGTATATTTTATTACAAAACATAGCTTGACAATAAGTCAAATTAGATTTATGCTTCATAAAAGACAAACTCAATGCACAAGATTCCCCGCTTTGGGAAGGTCGAGGGAAGGTCATCAATTGTACACAGTCTTTTCTTCTTTATCAAAATCACAAACTATTGTGAGAAAATATTATACTTCTAAGGAAGATAAAACTTCATGATTTTTTACACACCACGATGTATTAAATCTAAAGCATGAAATTGGTTTTATTTCACTCACAAGAAATGCAAATCAAGCTTATTTAGCTTGCATATAAGGGTCACAATGTGCTATACTTTTCAAATTAAAAATACTTGATTGAATATAAATATGTTGAATTTTCTCATTAGAGGCGTGACTTAGTCCTATGCCACTTCACTGCTCTGTATTGATTTAAGGTAATATAGACCACTGATATGTTTAACCACCCTAAAACATCTCATTAAATATAAGTTTTGAATCACACAAAAGTTTGAAAAGAAAGTTAACACATAATTATATTCTCTTTTTATTTTACTAACTGAAAATAAATTCCACTTAAAATATGTGATGTTCAGAACATTCTTAATGATCATCTTGTTAGGGATTCTCAATTTTCTAATTCCTTTCACATACACATTTTTCTCCATTTGAAATTTTGACAAGAGGACTCTAATAATCATATTTTTTCTTTAAGCAAATCATTGTTGTAGGTGATATGTTCTATTGTAGCTAAATCTATCACCCACGATTGTTTAAAGATGATCTTATCAGCTATATTTGTTAGCAAAATAGTAGGTTTAAATGTTGTCTTTCTGGCTTCTAGTTCAAGGTTTAAATACTACACAACTCTATTATATTAAACTAATGTAGTTCTTGGTATGAGACTTATATCATGGCTTACTTATGCTGCCTTTGTATGTTTTTCTTCTCTATTAAAGGTGTATTATTCTCGACCATTTGTTTCCTCTACCTACACTATTACTATACCATCTAGGTGAATATCCAATAATTTTGAAAATTTAATCATTTGTGTGCCTCGTCTTTTGACAATGTCCATATTTATTCTGGTTTCTTCTGGTAAAATTTTGATAACTAATATACTTATTAATTTAAATTTAAAAGGATGTTACCTCCACTATTGATTTTTAGCTTACTAAGATATTCTTTTGTTGTTCATCTTCCAAAACTAGGTCATGTGTATGTTCGTGTTGGGCCCCGTTTCTAGAGTCCAACTCTAAAATCATAAAACGTGAGCGCATGCTGGGCCCGAGTTCCTTAACTTATCCCTAGGCGACCCCTTGAGGCGGTCAGGTGAAGGTCATGCGAGAGGAAAGTTAAAAACATTCAATTTGAAATGAAAAGTTCGTCCTCAGCAATGGCGAGTTCGTCACGGCAAAGTATTGGTTCACCGTGACGAAACTATAGAAGTATTTCTGAGGACCTTTCGGGACAAGTTCGTCGTGGCGAAGTCTCAAGGTCGAGCGAACAAACCCTTCGAGACAATTGCGCCGCGGTGTTACCAAAATCAAACGAAAATACCCTTCGAGAAAGGTTCGCCGTGGCGAAACCTTCAATTCTAGACACCCAAACCCAACTATCAAACACTAGAACTTACACATACACTTTCAAAACCACATCTATAACTCAATCGAAGATAGTTATGAACAAATACATAAGAAACTTCTTCAAATCTTAGTCTCTTGAGAAAGAAATGCGAAAACTTGAAAAAAATCATGACAAACACAAACATATTTCATTAACATCAAAAGAAAGGAGTTTTACAAAGCTTTAATGGGCATTTCAAGCTACAATACATCATTGGTTTCATAAAAAAAAAACAAAATACACATGAGCAAATAAAATAAATGTGGCTAAAGCCTTATGTTTTTCCATAAACTAACTTAAAATACAAAAATATGCAAATTGGAGTGATGCCTTGACTCTCGACTCTCGACTCGATCTCTTACTCATCACCTGGGGATGGGAAAGAATGGAGGGTGAGCTTAAAAGCTCGTGGATAACAAGTTTATAACGGAGTAACAAGCAAAACCATTGAAAATATTCATTCCTATAATAAACTTGCATTGAAATCCATAAAACACTTATTTCTCAAATTCTCAACTTGTCAAACAATTCATAAACAACATAAATCATATATTCATCGAACTTGTCAACAAATCATAAACGCATAAGCAATCATAATGGTTTGGGTAGGTCCATGTGGGAGTTCTTGCGAATCTGCAATAACAACAGAATGGACTATCACAAACCCACATATGGTTTTGCGTAGTTTATAAACATGAGGGAGTCCATGAAGGAGCTCCATAGGCGGGAGAAGCCTTTAACATGGTCAACGTGCACGTGACATAACATAATGGACCACCACTAACCCACACAAATATGAATTTCATGACTTGCAAACATATTGTCCAAAAAGGCATATTCTGGAAACATGATTTTCATAAACAAAGTGCATTTCAAATACCATTTCCATCTTCATCTCATAATTCATCAATAAGATTCATGTATCAAACATGTAGCAATTTTTAAAGCATTTAAGGAGCAATAAATGTAACATTTATGAAGCGATTTAAAATCATTTAACTCTATTAATTTGGCAAAACATTAATGGATCATTAACTCAATTATAACCATGTAACCCACCTTGAATTCCTTGCTTATAAACTTGCTCAAAGGTGCCTCTCCCCTTGCTCTTCTTGCTCTTCTTGATTCCCTTTAACAGTAGCAAAAAAATTCCATTCAATAGGAATACAAATTGAGAATCCCACAAAAGCCTATACACTAAAATTGATTCTAGAATTCTTAAACCCATGCATTTCATAAGCTTCATGAACTAAAACCCTTCCAAAAATTCAAAGGATTAAAATGAACTTACCTTAAATCTTCACCAAATAAAGAGATTATTGGCTCAAATGGAAGCTCTTATCTTCCTCTTTCTTTTTCTCTTCTTGAACAATCTCAATATCTCTCTTAAAAACTAAGAAAAGATGAGACCTAGCTTAAACTTCCTTCTTTTCTCTCCTTTCTCTCTTATTTCTTTCTTCTCCATGACAAACTCACTTCTTTCTCTCTTCCACTCACGTTTTTCTTCTTCATTTAAAAGCAAGACTACATTTCTTCCAATTCTACCCTTAATGAGTGTAAAAAGTCCACTTTGCCCTTCCTTTAATGCCTTATGAATTTTAAACTTAAGTGACATGCCAAAATTGCCCTTAAACACTCTTACTACTTAAATTCTAACATTTATATTCTAAACTTTTAATTTCTGCTTATGCTTGCTAAATTAATGACCAAATTCTAAGAAAATAAAATAAAATAAATAAATAAATAAATAAATAAAAATTTTTGGGGTCCAACAGTTCGAGTATTTATTTGGCTTGGAACGTAATATTTGTGTTTTAATCTTCTCAAATACTTCATCAAGGCCCATTACAAAGTCATACAATTTATCTTTTTTTCCTCATTGCACCTAATTGTTTCTCTGTGTGATATGATCAGCCACTGCAAGTGCATTTGGAAAGAGTTGAAATTGATCAAATTTCATCTTATAGGGTTCTCAATTTTGTGTAATATGAGGATATAAGTGTCTCTTTTTATTGAAAAAAAGTCTTGGCTTGCGTGAATTCAAATATTCTTGCTATTCTCCCCTTTTTGAATCTTTCTTCCAGATCGACCCATGTTTCTTAATTCATTGTTGAACAAAATTAATTCAAATGTCCTTTTACATAGCATTCTTCAACCATCCCCTAACCATTACGTTACACCTCATCTAGCTTATCATGTTTGTTGAGTTTTGTGTAAGCATGAGAATAGTTTTATAACAAACTCTATCTTATTTTTAACAAGCAGCCATTACTCATAACACTTACCCACTCCCTATAATTTGTTTTAAGGAGAATTTCACTTACGTAAAATTGTCTAAGGTTATCAAACAGAAGTAGATAATATGGTGATGACACATCAACGCTTCTTTGTTGATTGATACCCATTTTAATTTCCTTCAATCCTTTATTCCAAGGATTTGATTCAATCATATTGATGAGTATAGCATAGTAGTCGATAAGCTATTAGGTTTTGAGTTTTAGAGTTTTAGATGTATTCTATGATACTCTGAAAATATTTCTACCACAAATCATTTAATTACATTCACTGTATAAACATATATTCATGTTAAAGATTGTCACTTACGAACTATGGTGGCAATCTTATAGATCATGGATGACAATCCCATATATTATAATTTGTTATCTTGATTTATGCCATCACTAATAGAATCAAAGGTCCTTATTTAAGATGATCTTATTGGTACCAAAGTCCCAATATAGCTTTTAATGTTAAAAATTATAAGTTTTAAATTTTGAAGTGGATTTTTCAAGAATTTTTTCATAGACTTCATTCTAATTGGTGCGATTACATTTTACAAAAAAATCTATCATCAGTTGATTAAATTAAATGCATTGCTTAAATTTAGTCGCTAACTTAGTAAGATATGTAACATATTCTAAAAACATAATTGATGAGGAATTACACTCTCTCGTGAAATTGTTTAATACATAGTTGGGGATATTAACCACAAGTTTCATTTTGTTTTTATAAACCAAGTAAAAGGAAGATTAACATTAGACATTAATTTTCAATATGACGCTAAGAAAATAGAAAAATGGTGATGAACATCCACTCTCCATAGTCAATAGTTGAAAGATTTAGTATGCTTATCATCTCGCTTCATCCGACCTTAAAAATTACAACTCGAAATATGTTAAAGAAAGAAATTTTCAAGATATACAAGCACTAAAAGAAAGAAATATTAAAAAAAAATTGTATGACCAAAGTTGAAGGTGTGGAGTTCAATGTATTGCTATGGTGGAAAAATAATGAAAGTGATTTTCTGATCATGCAAGCAATTAACGAGATCTTTTAACAATTTCAATATCAACTATTACTTTGGAGCTTGCTTTTGGTACTAGTAGTAAGATAATTAGTCCTTATTGTGCTCGACTTTATCCTAATATTGTGGAATCTCTTACGTGTGCTCGAAATTAGTTAAATGAAGATATTGAGGGTAAACTCCATTCTTTATAATATATCAATTTTGTCTTATATTCTTTATGATATCATCTTATCTTATATCATCTTTTTATATTAATATAGGTACTAGTACAGAGACCAGTCATTTATCTAAAAACTTTTGAAAAAAATATTTGATGATAAAGGTATATTTGTTGATTTTCTGTGTTTAATATAATCATTGGATTATCAGTTATAATTACATAATAATGTTTCTACGTATAGATGAAGTAGTGCAAACTATTGACGATCCTGATTATAAATTTAGCTATCATCTTTTCTTTACATTGGGTTTGTTATCGTTAATATATGTTTCTAAATTTACCTGTTTTTATATGATTGCTTTGATTTTTTATAATTGAATATAATTAATTACATTTGTGTTCTTATACAGGTTTTAAATTATTGTATCTGCCTATTTACTCAACTTTAATCTCTAATCTCCACTCTCTAGCTATAATTGATAATTTTAATTTTATAAATTGCATCATTAGACAATTTGATAATATTAGTACATTGGCACTTTTTTTATAATAAAATGTCTTTCATAATAATACTGTTTTATTTGTTGCATAAGTAAAATTATAAAATTATAGTATTTATCATATATGTGTTTAGATTGTACAACCAGCAACAAAAACATTTGAACTCTAAACTAATATCAAAACCTAAAATATATGTGTTTTCAATCATTTATATGGATGGATATTTATTTTATAGCTAAGAATGTTTATAAGAATTCAAATATTCCATTAATTATCTTTTATATTCCAAACAGGTTTAACCGTGTTTATATGCTGTAAAATTTTGGTACAATAATAACTCTACAATTAAGATGAGTTAAGATTTATCACTAATTTAGATATCAGGTTGAGCAAATTATATTTAAGTATGACTAATCAAAAACAAATATGCTAGTTAAATGAATGTGACACTTCTCATATAACATCTTTTAGTTCAATTTCTTTTAAAATAAATTTAATTTAAACTTATTCATTTCAAACTTTTATGTTTATTTAATTTAATATATAACTTTTTTAAACTATTTTTATTAAGTAAATATATTAATTAAATGAACGTGATATTTATCATACAACATCTTTTCGTTCACTTTCTTTTAAAATAGCTTTAATTTGAACTTATTCATTTCAAAATTGCATATATGTACATTTAATATACACATTTAAAAAAACTCAATTTTATTAAGCAATTGTGTTAATTAAATAAATGTGACATTTCTCATATAACATCTTTTGGTTCATTTTCTTTTAAAATAAATTTAATTTTAACTTATTTATTTTAAAATTTAATGTACATTTAATATATACATTTATTTAAATCCATTTTTATTAAAAATTGTATTAGTTAAATGAACGTGACAGTTCTCATATAACATCTTTTGGTTCACTTTCTATTAAAATAAAATTTGTTTAAAATTATCCATTTTAAATTTTATGTAAAGTTGGATTATAAATCTTTGAATTCTTTCAGGATGACAAATTCCCGACCACCTTAGAAGACACTGTTAAACTATTTTTTTAAATTAAGAAAAAGGCCAAGCTCGATTGTACATTAGGTCGGGCTTGGGGTTGATATGCACTATTCCTTACTTGAGCTCGACCCAAGTAACCCACTGCCAATACTATTTGTAAGCATGTCTTTTTGTTATGGAAGAGTCTTGGCTTACGCAAATTCAAAGGTTCTCGACGTGCTCCTCTTTCCAAAATTTTCTTCCATATTTCTTAAATCATTTTTGTAAAAAATTAGTTCGAATGTCCTTGTTCATTGCACTCTTCAACCATCCCTTAACCATTGCATTACACCTTGTCCAACTCATCACGTTTGGTGAGTTTCGTGTAAGCATGGGCATAGTTCTATGACAAACTCGATCTTATGTTTGACAAGTAACCATTACTCGCGTCAATTTGTTTTATGGATAAGTTCACTTACATAAATTTGTCTTGGGTTATCAACCAAATATAGATAATATAGTGATGACATGTCCACACTAGTTTGTTGACTGATGCCCAATTTAATTTCCTTCGATGTTTGATTCAATCATATTGATGAGTATGACATTGAAGTAGTGGGTAAAATATTTGGGCTTTGAGTTTTGAGTTTTAGAGTTTCAAGATGTATCCTTTGGTATCTTAAAAATATTTCTGCCAGGAATTGTTAAATTTCATTAATTGCACAATAACAACGACAACTCAGTGAAAATTCCTCTAAGTCTGAAGAGGTCCTGTAATAAATATATATTTATGTTAAAGATTGTCACCTATGAATTATGGTGACAATCATATGGATCATGGATGACAATCTCAAATATTATGAATTGTTATCTTGTTCGTTTCCATCACTAATAGCATCAAAGTGTCTATATTTTAGATGATCTTATTTGTATCTTAGTCCTAAAATAGCTTTTAATTTTAAAATTTATTGCAAAAAGATTTTTCAAGAATTTATTCTAATTGGTGCAATTACATTTGATACTTGGTCGGGTCGGCCATATTGGGCCCGAACTCCGTCAAAAAGACTCGTGGGCCGATCGGTCCATTTTACAAAAGTCAACCTCATAGCTAACGGCCAGGCCAAACTTAGGTCCAGCCCACGGCCTCCTTGGCACGTCTGTAGAAGGCAATCTCCCATGCAAATACGTGAAGACCTAAACCTAGCCATTGCTTCGTATATAAGGTGCAACTTTCCCGTAACAGAGGTACGTAATCATAAACCTAGTTCTCTGGCTTTTACAGCGATCTCACCTTCACCAAAAGACTGACTTGAGCGTCGGAGGGGCTAATCGGGACACAACCCCCGACGAACCTTCTTTGTTTTACAGGAACTTTGTACCAGGACTCTCACGTGAAGCAATCGATTCATGGATCCAAACGGCAATGTGCAATTCAGCCAGAATCCGGCAGAACCAGAACCTATCTTTCTCTAATCCTTACAAGCATTAAAGTTATCGCAAAAACACAATGAGAAGAGAAATCAAACAAAGAACTTGAGGTTCCCAGGCATCCTGGCAACTTAAGCCTCAGCGAAATCAGCGATTGCATGATGAAAGGAAATAGTGGTAGCCTGTTGAAGAAGCTTACTTTGCTCTGTAATGACCTCCAAAATATGAGGGTGGAAATGCCTAAATGAGACTGTCACTTTTCCAACAAACGCATCCAGATACCTCCTTTCGCTCTTGTCATATAATTATTGCACTTCCCTTCTACAATGTTCAACTACAAATATAACCAAAACCCATCAAAAAATTTTATAAGAAAGATTCAATCTTTAACATATATATGGCAGAAAATTTTAAAACGGTTGGTATATCACCTACACTCACAGGCTTCTGGTAGTAGTAGAAGAGGGAGGGACCAAGAAACCTCTTTCTCTTTTGAAACACTTCCTCCGCCAATGGCCCTTTATATGGTTTTGGTTGGTAACTTGGTACTTAAACGACGGTAGCTGCTGTGGACCATCAGTGACAATGGCAGATGATGAAGGAACAAAAGAAAAAGAACTACCCCAACGAAGATTCCGACGAGGAGAAAACAAATTAAATTTGGAATCTTGTACCTTTTTCTTGAGAATACGCCAACTCAGAATCCAAAAAAAGCACGTTTTAGCTTCGTGGGACCCAGTTCTTTTTTTTAAAAAAAAAAATTCACTTCATCAATATAGTTTAATACTTGAAAAAACATTTATATTCTTTACAGTATATGATATAAGAATTTGGTACAATCAAAATAATCAATATCAGCTAATCGCCAAATTACCCAAATCCAGAAAAATTAAGTGACCAGATAATTATAGCGAGGAACAGAACAATGAATTTGAATTATTTTTTTTTTTGGATACGAAGGAGGGGGATACCCAGAGAACAATCAGGCACGAACAAACCGTGGCCAAGCCACTTCCTGTCTATCCTGAATGAGAATCGAAAGCACTGCGGCCGGAGGAGACCACCAAGTGCTGCGCCTTGTAGAAGAGAGGACTGCTATATTAGCAAGTAAATCA
>JAOTBA010000005.1:11725542-11738990 GCA_025629845.1 Erythroxylum squamatum | reverse complement strand
AATGACATCTTAGCCATCCACTTATGTAGGTTCTACATAAGTCCCACATAAGTGAATGGCTAAGATGCCATTGGACAGAGTTAGTACACCCCAACTTAGACAGGGATCACCTCTCGCTCTCGGACCAGTGAGGTTCTTTGTTTCAATTTATTTTATTTGGATGGTCATTACTTTATATAGTGACAACGGGGGTATCAGTCTTTAGGTTTGTAGAGGATTTGGTAGTGGCAGTTAGGACAGAATTTGTCAATCGATTCTTCAAGTACATAGCCGTACTAATTCATCAATAGATGAATCTGAGTCTGCTTAAAAGATTTAGATTATGATGCTACTTGCTGCGTTTGTCTGTGACATTGCATTGAAGTTTCCATGCCTAGTTGTCACTAAAGCTGACATGTTGTCTATCTATGTTCTCTTGCAGAATTGAGCAACGCCTCCTTTCTAGGTTAGTTTCTGTGATGTACCCTGTTCGCTTTCCCTTTTTATTAGTATTAAAGTTAAACCACTTAATGCCTTGCAATCCATCCATAGTAGCATCGAACATGGCCTTAGTTAATAACTTGTGTAATTGGTTGGTAATGACTGACAAGCAGAACCTCCTTCTGCTAAATCTTTTTCTATACTTTACCAGTCGTTTTTTTTCATCCATTCTTCATCTCTTGCTACTCAAGACTGTATGAAACACGAACCTGAGTTAAGCGAGGAGATAGAGAAGAGTTTTACACATCTGCTATCAGAAGAAGTGAAGCTAAAAGAAGCAGAAGCCCTGAAAAGCCAGAGGCGGGCAGATGTGGCGCTATTAGAGGCTAAGAAAATGGCATCCCAGTTTCAAAAGGAGGCAGACAAGTGCAATGCAGGAATGGAGACCTGCGAGGAGGCAAGGGAAAGGGCTGCAGGAGCATTGGAAGCCCAAAGGAAGCTTAGTGCAATGTGGGAGGGTAGGGCCCGTCAAAGAGGATGGAAAGAAGGCATTACCAGCGTTCGTGCTCAGCAAACTCTTCCATCTTAACTAGTTGCTTGGAATTGCAGTGCACTTGGAGAAGTCCTTCAGAATCCATCTCAAAATATCCATTTATGTCTCTCATCAAACCCTTCAATTAACTCATTATATATTTGCTTGTTCATTCCAAGTCGTCAAACTTGCAATGCCAGAAAGATGCAGTACTCTCTTGCTTGATGATGTTTCATTTTCGTTAAGCAAACATAATTTATACTTCTTTACACACGAGTGAAGGAGAAGATCAAGTTGTGAAAGAAACTACTTTCCGGTGTTATTCTGGTTACTTTTCGGATAACAAGAAAGAGTAATCCCGTAACAAAAGGCTAGGATAGTAATGTCACATACAGCAATTCATAGGGAAGGAAGACTCTGAGACTAAAGCTAAGTTATGTCTTAACTAAATGGAAAGGAAATTCTGCAATTTTAAGTACCAATACCATCCTGAGCTGATAACCAGTTAGCAGTCTGCAGATACATTCTTACCTGACTCAATCTATTCACTCCTCTCTAAGTTACCATTCGGCAAGCAGAACGTTGGCAGAAAGACCTGTTTTACAGCTTATAGCCTTGAATCTATGAATTGAATGAGATTAATTAAGATAGAAAGTTAAACAAAGAAGTAAACACCCAACTATCCAACCCAAATGCAAACATAAACAAGCAGAGATTTAAGCAAGAAAATTAAACAAAGAAGTAAACACCCAACTATCCAACTCAAATGCAAACATAAACAAGCAGAGACTTAAGCCTCCTCTTTCATGCAAAGCACAAGACCTGAAGCAAGAAAACTATCACACTTGGGAGGCCAACACCAAAGGCAAGAAAAGCCACTAGTCAACTAAACCTGGATCAATCCATTGTCCACCACATTTCCATACAATCATCCTCTTCAATTCCGCTTCCCCCAACAGCATTTTGCCCTTCTTGAATTTGTTCTATGAACACAGATCAGCAGCGTTCATCCCAAAGCTGTTTGATCCGATCACGTGTACGTTTCCCTCACCAACCATGCTCTCCGCTACTTTCTCATCCCTGCTCGTGACAATCACTGCTCCTCCATGTCCTTTCGGCAACCCGTAGGCAAGGCGGTCCTCATACTTACCCTTCTTAGGCAATGAAGAACTCAACTCGTGCAACCACTCATTCGCATCCCGAGCATCGTCAAGCACAATTAGATATCTCTTCCCCACCAATCTTACATTAAGTGCACAACATAGGCCAGCAGTCTTATGTTTTTCATAGATAGCTTCCACCATCTGTTTCTGTACACCAAGAGCATCCAACAATCCTCTCAAGATAGAATCTTTGTCCGAACTTGGTATATAGAATCCAATTCTGGGAAGGAAATGAGCCTTCACTTTTGGGTTGTTTAGCAAAATCTGACAAAGCGCGGTATTTTCACCACCAACAGCTCCTGTGAGTCCAATAGCCTTGAACTCTTGTTTACTTCCTTGTCCAATCAACAATTCCTCGAGGTATTGTACTTTGTGACCGACGGCACGGACGTTATTTGGATCTAACAACCGAGAGTTCCAACGAGGAATGCCTTTCATGTCTGATGGGTTGGGTGGGGCTTTCGGGGGTGAAGTAACGTTCCCATTAGAAGTTCCGTTGGATCCTCCCTCGCAAGATCTAAGCATGTTTCTCAAAGTTTCTTGGATATCACGAAGTGTAGCAGAAAACAGAGGGTGCTTACCTGATAATGCTAGACATTCATTTAAACAGTCGTTGACTTTGAAGAGATTCTCTCTCGGCGGTTGTCTGTCATCAGGAGAGGACGATCCCATCTTCTCTCTGAGTCTGGTTTCAAGTTTCCTGAAATCTTTAACCAAAGGAATATCTTCTTTTATCTTAAGTTGATTGCTGAACTTCTCCATTAGATACCTTTCAATCTCCTGAGCCATGTGGGTGATTTTTCTTGAACTGCTCTTCAACGCAGAAAAGCAGATGGGAAATGGGCAAGTGTTTGATGTTATTAAACTTCACTCTCTAAGTCTGAGTGATAAAAAGAAGCTTGTAGTCAAATTTGCAGTTTCTGAGACTGTCAACTTGACGTGTCTTCCAGAGTTGCAGGTTGTCCACCTTGAAGAAGTCTTTGTTTATATTTTGTTTTTCGGTTTTTTCCGAATTTGTGGGTGTATTAAGAACCTATTTTGTAAGGAGTGTATTGGATTCGGAATATTTTCACTGTAACATTCTCAAAAAAAGACCCAATTGCTTTCGTTAGCTACTTTTGCAGGAGTCTGGTCCCATCTTCGGCTTTCATTTCATTTATCGATCTACCTCGCTGCAAAGGACAAGGACGGGAGGACCTATTCCATTACCTTGGGCTTGTTTCTGGTTTGTTAAAATTGCAATGTTTCGCTAGACTGTCAGGCTCTTACGACTTCCCAATTTCCTGGCGCGTTCCCTCCCCTCTCATCCCAGGCTATTAGAGGCATGCAGCATCCACCTAACCCAGAGGAGATCAAGAATGCTTTCTTCGATATAGCACTGAACAAGACGCCAGGATTGGATGGCTTTATTGCCCCTTTTTATCAATCCTGGGAGCAATCCTTTGCTTTCTTCGATATGGCTTTATTGCCCCTTTTTATTGCCCCTTTTTATCAAATCCTAATGGCACACTGTCGGTTCGTCCCTCACTTTGTTTATACAACAAATTTTTTAACATGAAGTCTGGGAATCTGAGCTCAATCGCACCATTATGGTGCTTATCCCAAAGATCCCCACGCCCACGTCAATAACCTAATTTAGACCTATAGCGCTTTGTTTCGTGCTTTATAAAGCCATAACCTAAATTATTGTAAACTATCTCAAACCTTAGATGAACTGGTTGCACCAACCCAATGCAGCTTTGTCCCCGGTCGTCAAATTACAGACAATATCTTCATCGTCCAAGAAGTACTCCACTCCATGAAAAGAAAATCTGGCAAAAAAGACATATTGTGATAAAGGTGGACTTAGAGAAAGCCTATGATAGACTTTCCTGGGATTTTATCTTAGATACCCTTTTCAAGATAGGTATCCCAGACTCTCTCACTAATTTGATCATGAAGTGTCTCTCCTCGGTTTCTATGCAAGTGAACTAGAATGGGAAGCTGAGTGAATCTTTCTATCCCACCAGGGGTATTCGTTAGGGTGACCCTCTATCAACTTACCTTTTCGTTCTTTGCATGGAAAGACTGGGCCACTTAATTAACAATTCTGTCTCAAACAGAAGATGGATGCCGATTAGATTAAGCAGAGGCGGACCTCCTTTATCTCACTTATTCTTTGCCGACGATCTCATTCTGTTCGCGGAAGCTTCCATAGACCAGATCCAAGAAATTCGAGATACGTTAAACACCTTCTGCATAGTTACTGGTCAATGGGTCAGCCATGACAAGTCTCGATGCTTTTACTCTAGGAATATTCCAACAAATCAGGCTCATGCCCTCAGAGAGGCCCTGGGATTCAGACCGACAAACAATTTAGGACGTTACCTCGGCATGCCACTTTTACATGAGCAGGTTAATAAAAGAACCTACCAGCATATCCTGGACAAGGTTCAACACCGACTCTCAGGGTGGTCAACTAGTCCTTTATCGCTCGCAGGCAGAATCACGTTGACTCAGTCTGTCATTGCAACGCTCCCCATTTACACGATGCAGACGGTCCGCCTGCCGCGTCAATTATGTGATGCTCAGGAGACAATCATGCGTCAGTTCCTGTGGGACATGACACCTGATAAAAAGAAGACTAGCTTGGTCAATTGGGACACAGTGTGTCTACCAAAGGAGATGGGGGGACTTGGAATTCGCAAAATCAGGGAAACCAATGATGCATTACTTACTAAACTCGGATGGTCAATGGTTTTTAGGCCAAAGGCATTATGGGTTCAAGTTTTATCCGCTAAGTATAATTTTGATGCTAACAATTTTCCCCTTTTCTATGATGTTACAGGAGGCTCGATGATCTGGAGGAGTATCAAAGCGACTTAGCATCACATTCTGCAAGGAATGAAATGGATGATCGGGGACGGCTCCCGAACGAGATTTTGGCTTGATTCGTGGGTCGATGACTGGGGCCCTCTTTTCACTCATACAGTGGCCCTGATTCCTTTAGGAACTATTGATCTATGGGTGTACCTTTTTCTAGACACTACTGGTAACTGGAATTGGGCCGCTTTCAACTCTAACTCCCTCCGGTGATCTGCATGGCTATAGCAGTTATCTTTCCTCTGAAGCAGTACTTAGGGCCAGATAAGCTTATTTGGGGTTGCACGGAGAATGGACATTTCACAACGGCATCAGCTTACGCCATGATCATGCACCATGTGGAAGTTATGGCCAATGCACACTAGAGGACTATCTGGCAGTGGCAAGGCCTATAAAGAATCTGAGCATTTCTTTGGCTCTTGTTGCACGATAAGCTTCTCACTAATCAACAGTGAGTCTACAGAAGTTTCACTTCGGATGCGACTTGTTACCATTGCCACCTCGAGAAATCCTCTCTTCATGTAGTACGAGACTGCCCCAAAACCCGCACTTTATGGACTAGGTTTCCCCCTCAGGTAATCACTGCAGAGTTCTTTACCATGGACAACAAGGAGTGGCTCCTAAAGAACCTTCGCACACACCGATTGGTAGGGGGATTCGACTGGGCAATTATCTTTGGCACAGCGTGCTGGTTTCTTTGGTCCTAGTGTAATAAGACCCTCTTCGATGATCACTTTTCCTGGCTGCTTTCACCAGAGCATCAGGTCATAGAATATGTACAACACATTTACATAGCGGCAGTTTGGCAACAAAGAACTCGGATGAGCAATTGCACTGGATGGGAACTGTTCGTAGGCTGAAGCAAACCTACTTAAGGCTAGGTGAAATTAAATACGGACGGGGTCAACAAAAGCTCACGCAATTCAGCCACAGTAGGTGGCCTGCTGCGAGATAGTTCAGGCGCTTGGTTGGGAGGATTCATTCAGAACATTGGCTGGTGTTCACTGCTCACAGCTGAACTTTGGGGAGTGCTCTCAGGCCTCAACTTGGCATGGAACTTAGGGTACCGCCATATAGCCTTAGAAGTGGATTCGAGCGCCGTGACCAATATGCTTTCTTCTCTGACGGCGCGAGCTACGTCCCTAACCCCTTTAGTGTTGGGCATTAATGAATTGCTTTCCCGTAATTGGGTCGTTGTAATTCAACATATTCACAGGGGAGGCAATCAGTGTGCGGACTGGCTTGCAAATTTTACAGTACAGTTCGAATTAGGGGTCACTACTTTTGAGCACCCTCCTAGAGGATGCATACCTATCCTTTTAGAGGATGAATTGGGGGTCTATCACCCGAGAGCTACCATGTAATTTGTAATGCTTGTCTTCCTTTAAAAAAAATTGCAATGTTTCAGTTTGGCTATTCCCAGGTAATTGATTTTTGTTTTTTTTCTTGCTGTTTTTGCCCTCGATTCCTAATTGAACAGGTTAAAAGATGGATGCAAATTTTACTCAGTAGCCATTTTTGTGTTAATTCAAGGGTGGAATCAAACAGAATCTATTGATTATAGTATGGAGTTCAATTAAGATTTTCCAAGTTCATATAAAAACTTGTTTTGGATGAATCTTGTTGGTATTTTTAGCACACGAGATACGTTTGGAAAATAACTCTCCTACTCCTTGTTACAAGTAGTCCATTTTCATAATCATCGTCTCCTACAATTATAATTATCCCCAACCTTAGTACTCTCAAGGGTAACGAAGTTATTATATATAAGAGTAAAAATAGCTAGAATTTTAATGTTTAAAAGGTCCAATTTAAACTTTAAACACCCCCACTTTTTTGTTCACATCCTATCAAAAATATATGATTTTTATTTTATTTTAAACTCACGGTACAACATAAGAGTTCAGTAGATGTGGAATCCAATTAATTTTTATATATCTATATTTAAATAAATAATCAAAATATTTAATTTAAATGTAATTAATTAACTAATAAACCATAACAAAATCCTAATTTGCACCCCCAAAATTACTTATCCATAACTCTAAGATTACCAATCTTTCTTATAGAACTCTTAATGTTATCTTCACCGTCACTTTTCATCGTCACATTTCCCAATCGCTCTTTACCATAACCATCTTCTCCTAATGTATCATTTCAAGCAATGGTAGAGATGGAAGGAGAAAAGGAGTGCAAGCAAGTGTGAGTTTCATGGACTTGAAACATGTGATCCATATTAGTGGATATAAAAGTACTCACAACTTTGCAAACACTTTGGTGGTTAAAGAAGGAGGATGTGATATGCAAACAATTGAATCCATTCAAATCATTAGGGGGGATTGAATTTGTTTTGTAATAAACATTGCATCAATTTCACGTAAACCAAACAAGGGTTACAATTCAGCACCAACACTCTAGTAGTCGCTTTGGAGAGTTGTGATATAGTTTTGGAATACACCGGTTGGAGGATTAAACAATATTTTGTGCAAAATTAAGAGAAGGATGATGAAATTTTAGTGGGATGAAAGAATGGTTATCTTTAACGACAATCCTAGTAATGGATCTAAGATAGTTTCAGGAAAAGAATTCTATAAAGTGCTTGACTCAAGATTCTAAGAGGGGGCAACTCTATATGTTGCAATTCACTTACCCTATTGAATAATGTCAGTTGCAACAAATGGACATTCAAGGAAACTACTTAAGCCCCCTTTAATGAGATAAACATATCAGGGCATGCTTTGGTGTTCAAAGAGTCAAATCAACTACCTCCGAATAGGAAACAAAATCATAGGATCCATTTAAAGGAGGGAACTAAGACCATTAATATCTAACCTTATCACTATTCTAGATCATGAAAGGATATGATAGAGAGCTTGGTGCAATAGTTGATGAGGTAAGGTTTTTTTTAACAAAGCATTGGGCCATATGCTTCTTCGGTGGCATTGGTATTAAACAAAGATAAATTCTCCATCCTACTCATTGAAGAACTCTTGATGAATTACATGGTTCCAACTAGTATTATAAATTGGATTTTGTGAGTTTCTGCCCTTGTTGCCAATCGATTGGTTGCAACTAGATGTATGAAATTACTGTTTAATTAATAGAAGGCATTCTTTATCTTTACGTATTAAGTTAATTACATTTGATGTTTTAATACTACAGGTAAAATCCTTAAAATAATTACCGTGTAATTGAAATTATGACGAGATCATAATTATAAGATTTAATTTACATTCATGTATTATTCTTAAATGTTTCTAGTTGTAGTTTCATAAAGATGGAATATTGATAAAACAGTAAAACTAGCACACATTATGCCTCTTTCTTATGGAGAAAGTAATTGATCTCATAATTAAAGTATAGAGATACTTAAACTAATATATGAGTGCTTATTAGAGAATAAGTCAGTGAACTAACCCAACTATGAGAATCCTATTGGAATATTACTTATGTGTCTATGGATTTCCTTATAATAATAGTTGTATAATTGATCATTATATTTGAAATTACCAAGGTATCTTATGTGATAATTACTGTGCTTTGATGCTACTTATGAACTGTCTGAGGATAATTTAGTTAGTAGTACTTAGATATAATATGAACAATATATAAATATAGTTGAATAAGTTAATAAAGAAATTCGTCACTCTAAAGTAATTAGAGAGAATATTTTATTGTTTTTGATTAGTAGTGATTTATCGAATTCTCTAACCAGAGTAAATTGACATTTAAAACGACGTTTTCAAGTATCAATTATAAATCAATTACTAATTAACAAGAACGAACATGATTGGATACAAAAGAGTAAATATTATATTCATAATCTGTCCAACAGGAACATTGGATGACAAATGGATTAAACTATATATCATGCATAGATAAGTTAAGTCAAACCACTTTGACATTCTTGATATTTGAGTGATCATGACATGTAGTTAGACGTCAATCTTGATCTATGATTATAAATTGTTTAATTTGAGAATTAAAAATAAATTAAAAGGAGTTTTAATTTATCTGATTCTAATTATGAATTATAATTATAATTTATAATTATTGTTAATATAGTAGGAACCTAATCGATCACACATCTCATGGTTGATAAATCGAAAAGCTTTATAAGGAATTCAATAGGAAATTGAATCAGGTACGATTTTATATTTTTATGATTTGGTTTAATTATTTAAGTTATTCAATTATCGTGATTTGATTGGAAATCGTAAAAATTTTATCTTTCCACGACGCCCATACTTCGATCACTGTTGATTTCCAACATATTTGAGATTAGATTACCACTAAATTTGATTGCAACTAGAAGACATGTCTAAGATGACATTTGATCTAATGAGGGACACTATAAGTTATTGGTGATGCCATATTTGTCAAAGTTTGATTAATAATTTTCAAGTCATTTTTTTAAATGTTTATATTAGTATTGTTAAATGATATGCTATTATATAGCAATTCATTTCAATCTCATATGAAGCACTTATGCAAAACTATGAAAACACTTTAAGAGAACCAGTTGTTCATTAAAGGTAGAAAATACGTGTTTGGGGCTAGAGGTGTAATACTTAGGATACTTCATATCAAAGAAAGATGTGGCCATAAATACAAGAAAGATGCAAAGTATTCTATAATAGCCAATCCTAAAATTTTTAAAGGAGTTAAAACAATTTCTTGGTCTGAGAGAGTACTATCGTCGATTTATTAAATATTATGGGGAGTTGGTTAAGCCTTTAATGGATTTATTGAAGGGAAAAATATTAATCAGTGGATATGGAGCGTAAAGGCATAAACAACATTCGAGAAGCTTAAGAAATCTAACACTTTTGCATCAATTCTAGCTCTTACATATTTCTCTAAACCATTTATCATTGAGATAGACTCGAGTGGAATGAGAATACGAGTGATTTTACAGTAAGAAAAACATCCAAAAGCATTCTTGAGCAAATCATTATTAGGAAGAGACATGAAGGCCTATCAACTTATGAAAAAGAGTTTTTGGCAGTGATCAGAGCCATTAAACATTGGCATTATTACTTAAGAGGGTGGGTGAGTATTCATTGTGAAAGCCAACCATAAGAGCTTAAAATACCTTTTGAAATAATGTATTTGTAAGTGGTAAGGAGAAAGCTATTGTTGACACCCTATCTAGACTCACCACCTTAGAGTTGTTGACAATGTCCACAACCTAGGCGTATGCGAGGCTGATGAAAAAGATAGAAGATAACTGGAAACAATATCTTACTCGTCAAAAATTAATTAGGAAATTGAACGATGTAACACATGAGCCTAGTGTTTATGAATGGAATGAAAGCTTGTTAAATGGAACGGGATAATTATAGTTAGATTCAACCTAGAATTTAGGAAGAAGCTTGTCACTATGGGGAATGACAATGTGACAGAAGGGCACGCAGGGGTTGTTGCCACCATAGAAAAGGTTAAAAAACCTAATTTAATATAAGGGACTATCCAAAGATGTAAGGAATCATATCAAGCGATGCTCATCTTGTCGAAGGAATAAGTATGATAATTTAGCATATTTGGAATTGCTTCAAACTTTATCAATTCTTAAAGGAAGTTGGAAGGAAATGAGCATGAATTTTTTTTGTTTTTCTGGTATGTGAAACTTAACCAGAATTAACAACAAAATAGAGGGAGTAAGAATTGGAAGAGATTTATGTTGGAATTAAATAATTTTCATGGAGAGAGTAGTAACTTAAATATAAAAGCTTGCAAATGAATTTGAGAAACAACTGCTAGAAAATCTCCTACTCTGATATTGCTAATAGAATAAGCAAATAGAAAATGAAACTAATTTGGTCAAAAATGTGAAAAACCAAAACAGTAAAAATCTGTAACAAAATCTATAAGTGATGCACATATTCAAACACTCCTTCTTGCATCAGAAGCTACAAATTCCAAGATTTTCCCTTAGAGACTCAAATTTGCTTCTTAGAAGAGGTTTAGTGAAAATATCTGCAAGTTGATCTTCAGTCCTGCAATACTTCAAAAGCACAGCCCCATCCTTTTGCACATCTCTAAGAAAAAACAACTTGACATTAAAATGCATTGTTTTTCCATGAAAAACTAGGTTGTTGGAGATAGCTATAGTTGCTTGATTGTTAACCATCACTTCAGTGCTCTGTCCTTGCTCCAAATGCAAATCAAACAATTTTTTCATAGCCATAAAGCTTGATTAACAAATGCTATCGCTGCAATAAACTCAACTTCAACAGTTGATTGTGCAACAATATCTTGTTTTTTTTAAACACCAAGAAAAGATTCCTGTTCCAAAACTGAAACAATAGCTTGTGGTACTTTTCATGTCATCAGAGGAACCTGCCCAGTCACTGTCAGAGTATCCCAGCAACTTGAAATTTTGATCAGCACTAAACTTGACACTATAATTTAAGGTCCCATGTACATACCTCACAACTCTTTTGGCTGACTTAAGGTGAACTTCACTTGCACAATTCATAAACCTTGATAACACACTCATAGCATGTAAGATATCTGGTCTTGTTGCGGTGAGAAACATTAAGCAATCGAGAAAGAAGTTGTGCAAGGAAGATGGGGCTGAACGAGTAGATGAAACTCTGTACGTATGCAAAGAAGATAATGAAGAAATTTAACATGGAAGACTACAAAAGCATGAGTACTCTAATGTGCCAAAAGGAGAAGTTGTGCAAGGAAGATGGGGCTGAACGAGTAGATGAAACTCTGTCATTATCTTCTTTGCATACTTCTTCTGTTTGATGAAAATCTCATTTCCTCTTTGCTTAATCTCTATTCCAAGGAAACATCATTTCTCTTAGATCAGTCATTTCAAATACATGCAGCATGTCTGCCTTGAATTGCTGGATAAGTCTAAGATTATTTCCTGTAACTAGAAGATCGTAAACATACAAGGAGACCACCACAAAATTAGCTTTATCACATTTGACATACAAAGTCGATTCACTTTGGCTTTTGACAAAGCCTAATTTCAGCAAATGCTCATAAATCCTACTATACCAAGCTCTTGGAGCCTGTTTTAAACCATACAATGCCTTCTTTAGTAGATAAACCTTGTCCTCTTGACCTTTTACAGCAAAGCCTTCTGGTCATTCAACATAGATTTCTTCATCCAGAAATCCATTAAAAAAAGTTGATTTCACATTAAGTTGGTAAATTTTCCATCCTTTTTGTGCTGCTACTGCTAGGAGTAACCTGATTGTGTCTAGTCGTGCCACTGGAGCAAAAGTGTTAGAAAAATCTACACCAAAAATATAAGCATAACCTTTTACCACTAACCTTGCTTTGTACTTATTGACTGAACCATCAATATTTTGTTTTGTTTTGTAAACCACTTCACTCCAATTTCCTTTTTGCCTTTAGGTCTATCAACAAGCTCCTAAGTCTGATTTTTTAAAATCATGTTGAACTCCTCCTACATTGCAATCCTCCATTTGGGGTCTTTTTTTGCTTCCTAATATCCAGCGGGCTCCAGAACAGCAACATTACATCTTTGGTAGATTTCAGAGAGCAATCCGGTTGCTCTTATAGGAGTGTGATCCACTAACTCATCTTGATTCAGTAGAGAATCAACAATTTGCTTGTTTCCTGCATCGTTCCTGCACCAATTTTCATTCTCCACAAAATATAAATCCCCGCTTATTAGAATTTTCCTTGTGTGAGGCTTGAAAACTCTATAAGCTTTAAAGATTGTACTATATCCCACAAAGATACCAGGTTCAGCCTTTTTGTCTAGCTTGTCCCTCTTAATCTGCGGCACATGAGTAAAGCATAGACAGCCAAATACTTTAAAGTTTTGTATGGAGGGCTACTAACGATACTACTAACGATACCATGCTTTATAAGGAGTCTTTCTTTCTACTGCTTTAGTGGGAAGCCTGTTTAGTAGAAAGACGGAAGTATTTGTAGCCTCTGCCTAATACTCCTTTGGCAAATTTTTCTTATGAAGCATGCATCTAGACATCTCCATTATTGTACAATTCTTCCTCTCGCTACTCCATTTTGCTGAGGAGTATATGGAGCTGTGAGTTGGTGTTCGATTCCTGCTTCCTCACAAAACATATTGAACTGTTTAGATGTGTATTCCTTGCCATTGTCAGACCTTAGAACTTGTATCATGTAGCTACTTTAATTCTCAACCCACTGTTTAAACTTCCAAAAAATACCAGCAACTTTTGACTTGAACCTATGAAAATAAATCCAACACATTCTAGTGAAGTCATCAATAAAGACTATATAATATTTAGTCCCATTGAGTGAAGAATTTCTTTGAGGTCCAGCCAGATCTGTGTGGATGAGTTGTAGCTTCTCTATTGCTCTCCAAGAGGATTGCGAGAAAGGAAATCTTGCTTGTCGCGCCCCACTCCCGCTGACCCAAACCCGACATCGTGAGTGATGTCCGAGCTTGTGCCTGCGGAAGTGGCGTGCTAGAACAGCCAGACACCTCATCAGTT
>JAOTBA010000005.1:11663888-11697103 GCA_025629845.1 Erythroxylum squamatum | reverse complement strand
ATGGCGTTTTTGACGAACAACTCTCTGTGGACAATACAGTAACGAAGGCAACTTCGAAGAAAAGAATGAAGGCCCCCTCCCAACAACTTAGCTGTCTCAGCTATTTATAACCTCACTGTACAAAGTTGCGACACCTGGCCAATTCCTAGCCACATATTTCACTTCCAGATTTTTCGAGAATGCTTGACTTGGCATATTCTTATTGATCCCAATATTTAAGATCTTACTAGACCCCATGTCAGGTAGGTCATACGTGTCTCCTGACACTAACATCATTACTAGACCCCATGTCAATTAATCGGTTCTTGCAAATACTTTTCCCTTTTTGTCACTAGCTTCATATGAAACAATAATCAGATCGGTTGGGGTCAGCAAACAGTGATGGCTACACCAAGAATCAGATCGGTCGGCTCAATATTCAATAAAAAGGGATCGATCAATCAACATCGATCGGTCAGTCAATGAGCAAATAACAAAGGGACCGATCGCGATGGATAGATAGACAAATATCTCGGCAACCAACATGTCACAATTTCGATCGACTAGGCCAAGTATTCAATAACAAAAGTCGATCGGATTAGTAGCAACAGAAATCAGTCGGCCATATAAAGATCAGTTGATCGATCAAGAAGCATGGATAAGGTCGCTCGGTCAATCAAGAGATCAAAGATGGATCGGCCATTTAGCAAGCAATTAGAGCTCGGCCAAGTTTCAAACAATCAAGTGCAATCTGAATGAGAGATCGACCAGAATCAAGGTCGTTCGATCGGTCAGTGAATCAAAGAGCAAAATGAGTAAAATCGATCGATCAGAGGGTCAAGGTCGATCGATCAGAAGGAGCACAATTAGATTGAACCCGTTTCGGGAAACAGCCATAACTTTCTGTCGAAGTTTCTCAGTGGAATATTCTTCGGATGGATCGAAAGATGACTCCAAGAGCTACAACTCTCATGAAGATGTCTCAGGCCAATTAGTTCGTCTGAGGATTTCAAGTAAGACGGAGACGGACGATAAACAATAATCAGACGAAGCGAATTAACAGAAATCAGACGAAGCGAATTAACAGAAATCAGACGAAGCGAATTAACAAAAATCAGACGAAGCGAATTAACAGAAATCAGACGAAGCGCTTAGTCTCAAACAAACAGAAACTAAGACGACACAAAGTGAACAGTGCTGAGACGGAGTGCTTCGTCTTAGATGAACAATAACTAAGATGACACAAAGTGAACAGTAGACAGACGATAACTTCGTCTTAGATGAACAGTAACTAAGACGAAGTGCAATGAACAGTAGTTAGACGAGTCAAAGGGACAGTACTAAGACGAACCAAATGAACAGTAGACTACGTCTTACCCCTTCCGTCTCATTTCCTATCGTCTGCTTTTCCTATCGTCTCATTTCCTTCGGTCTGCTTTTCTTCCTTTCACTTTTTATCGTTCATTTTTTCTTCTGTCTCATTTTTCCCTTTCGTCTCATTTTCTACGTCTCACTTCTTTAGATCTCATTTCAGCGTCTCAATTCCTTTCTCATTTGTCTTTTGTCTTATTTTCCTATCTTTTATACCCGACAATTGACACTGAATGCATGTACCACTTTATGAGCCAGTATTCATTATGTATATGCATGTATGCGAATAAGATGCATGAGCAAAACCAATGCAGTTCCTTTGTCTCTCCCTGAGCACACTTGTACAATATTTCAGGTCCTCACCCTTCATTTGGGGACGGGATGTTACAGAGGTGAAAGTCAAATTTGAAAAATATTAATGAAAAATAAATGATATTAATTAAGGTATCTATATGAGGATGACTTTTTAATGGGTATTAATTATTGAGAAAAAATAATTCATAAGTTTTAATGGTGTAATTTTTAGACCTGTGGACTAAATAGCATCCAAATAATTTTTTGCTATGAATTTTTTTAAAAAAAGTATTAAAAAATATATTTTAGTGGAATTAAATCCAACTAATAAGTTAAAATTGAAAGTTAATTTTCGATTTTGAAAAAAAAAGAGCTAATGGATTTAAGGGACCAACTTGTATTTTTGACCACCTATACATTCTCTTCTTTCCTAAAATTGCTGAGAACAACCCTCCCTCTTCTTTCTCCACTTCCTTTCATTTTTATTCCATTTTCAAGCCATATTTTTCTATCTTTAACCCTTAAATCAAAATCAAACACTAAATCATCAACCTAGGGTCTCCAAAATCATCGTATCAACAAGAATTTTGGAAAAAGATGAAGAAAAAATAGATGAGTTTTCTTGATGAATAGTACCGAATTTATCAAGGTAAGTCAATGAAGTTTTGGTTGTTTTTAGTACATGATTTTAGTGTAGTTGCATGCATTAATGAATAAAATGCGTGAAATTGATTTTTTATGTAATATTATGAAGATAAATAAGAGGAATTGAATGAGAGAGAGAAAGAGAAAGAGAAAGAATAAGGAATTGATGGTAAACAAATTGGCCATCAATTTGGTATGTGTTCTTGTAATTTTATTTTTCCAAAAAATTGTGCATTATGTAATTTAAGGCTCTTGAGATAAAATTGAGGGTTTATAAAATTGATGTTAAAAATATTTAATTAGATGCTATATGAAGAAGTATATCTGATTAATTTGCATTTTGGACTTATAATTTGTATTTCCCTCAATTGACATAATTATCTATGAATTTGAAAATTTGATATATATGTTAGTTTGACTGATTGTGAGATGAATATGTCTTGAATGTTATATGAACTAAATTAAAATCAATAATGAAAAAATGACATTAAGGAGTGACATTTACTTTGGCCGAATATGAAATAACTTGAATTGACTATCATGAGACTATATTCTTAAATTTCAATGAAATTTTAATTAGATTTGCCCTTAGTAAAATATATAGGAATTGGAGTAAAATAATAGGATCGACATGCCAATTAAGGAGTTGGCAGTACTGCGTCATGAAATGTATTAGTAGACTGTATAGCTTCGAGAGCTCGGTTATGGTGTAAGATATTTGATTTGTGTTATGGATTGTATGGCTCTGAGAGCTCGATCCCAATATGTATATATAATAATAATAATAATAATAATAATAATAATAATTAAAAAATAAAGTAGCCATATAAGATATGCAAAAGGATCGTATGGTTTCAAGAACTCGGTCCTATATTTTAAAATCCTGCTTATTCGGTTCGGCTATGCAATTTTGTTGGATTTTACTTGGGGCAATTACATAAAATATATAAATGCATAACTAATGATCAAGGAACTTCAATTAGAAGCACTGATATGGATTTTGTACCGTATCAGCCGAAAACGGTACGAAATCGTGTATAAAGGTATCGATCATTGGTACTGACAATTTCGTACGGAACCGGCCAATATTTAAAGTACTGGGCGGAATCGTAAATTTTGAAAAATAGGCGGACTGTTCTGAAAAAAAAAACTTCAAAAGTCCGCCCTCCATTAACACTGCTCTGCTACTCTCTCACACACACACTAACACACACACATTAGTTCTCCTCTCCGACGACTCTACACCATCGTCTCTTCTTCTAATCTACTTCTCCATCGCTGCCACTGCTCCACCTCCGTACTGCAATTGCCGCTTGTCACAAGCAAAGCAAATACGGTTGAAAATAAAATACGGTAGTCTAACCTGATAAAACCTAGCATCTGCCATCAAGACAACAACACAACTACTTTCAAAGCAAGCCTCGACAGTAATACATGAAAGAGGATGAGAGAAATTGAGAAAGATGAGAGACAAGGAGCTTTCCAGATTTTTCCAACTTTGCTTTTAGTTCATACACATGTTCTCAAATCTCAACATATCCTTTCATTAAATGTAAGAAGTTACATTTTTTCCCAACTAAAAGACTATGTTGTAACTACATTACAGAGGCAACGTATAAAAGAACTCAGCTTTACGAAACAAGCAATTACGGATTTTAATTGTTTACCATGTGGAGAGGATTTTATATCCTATAAATATTTTAAAGTTTTATTATTTAGGTTTATAGATAAAGATTTCTTTTCATTATTTATCTTTTCAAATTTTGTAAAATTAATAAATTGTATATTGAAAATTTTAATTATTAAATAAATTTTAATGTATTTTTATTTAATTAATTTATAAAATATAATTAAGTGGACAAAAGTTATTTATCTTTTTAATTTATAATTATGATAATATTATTTTTATTATCACAATTAATAATTATTATAATAGAATTTTTTATGGTGTCTATACTACTTTTAATTCAATTGTAATTATTATAATTTGTTAATGAACATATTTTAATTTATTTGATTTAGATTATTATATTTAGTATCCAATTGATTCTATTAATAATAAAATTTTCTTTAAAAATTTTCTTTAAGTAATAATTATGGTTATTATTTATGTGGAATATGTGAAAAATAATATTAAGAAAAAAAAATGAATTGCTATTATTTTAGATTTCTATTATTATGATTTTTAGAGATAAAGTTTGTGTAAAATTATAAATTATGCAGTATAATATATTGAAGGACTATTTTGCGATTGTAATAAAATTCAGGGACTATTTTATAAATTAAAAAAATTATCTGAAACGGCACCTAGTATTAACCGATACCGTACAGTATCGTACTAAAACCAAATCTGATACCAATACCGGTACAATATTCGTAACATTGATTAGAAGTAGTAATTGATTGAAAATTTAAATTGTAAAATTTATTGATCATTATGTAATTAGATATGAATTAATAAGATAGATACATGCCTTAATTTCATAAATTAATTTTATTTCCTATTTATGGTTGGAAATAAATGAAGATATTTATATTTGGAAAATATTATATATTATGCATGTTATGGTTGAATGAATTGAATTAGATGAGAAATAAAATTGCTTAAACACCACTAAGCCTACAACTTATCATGTGATTTTCTTTCCACGAGTAGATTTTAAAGAAAATTAGAAGAAAGTTGTGGTGGATCTACAACAAAGGCTAGAGTCATGTAAAGGATTGCGGAAGACTTAGAAATGGATGTACTACAAACTTTTATTTTGTTTTTGGTTATGATATGTACACTTAAAGAAATGAATGATCTTATAGAATTATATTGTAGATTATATATTAAAATTATGTATGAAATTTAATTTAGATGAGTTGAAATGTATTAGAGGATGGACAAATTATTTTGTTAAAAGACTTTGATATGGAGATAGAGTAAAATAGATGAGAAGTGTATTTAAGTTTCTTGCTGGAGATTTTACGAAAATATAGAAAAAAACTCTTTCAAATTATGTTGATAAAGTGAATAATCTTCGCTAGAATAATAAGGATTTAAATAGAAAATTTTGTAATTCGAAATTTTAGGTATTTAAAAATGTGGTAAGAGAAAAATAGAGAGACCTAAGAAGAATTGAGGGAAGGTGATAAAAAATAATATAACAATATTAGAATTTACCGAAAATATGACACACAATAGAAAAGTTTGGCGTGATAGCATTTAGGTAAATAATCCCTCGTAAAGAAATCCTGAGAGTTATCTTTAATCTTTTAACTCTTGTCTCTTATAACTAACTTAAGAGATAATTACTTATTGATATAATAAAAATAATAATTATTAGTATTATTGTTGTTGTTAACGATGATCATTAGTGTATATAAATATATCTTTTTAATTATTATTATTTTTACTTTATTTATATTATTATTTATTTTATCTATTATTATTCGTATTTATTATTATTATTACTTTTTAAAAATTTTTAATTTTTTCTCAACCATTTTATTATATATTTTTATTGTCATTTTAAGTAGTGTTTTTCATTACTATTATTTATTTACTATTTATTAATATATTTATTTCATTTTTATTTTATTGATTTATTTTTTATTTTTTATTTTTTTCCTTTTCTTTCATGTAAGTCATTTAGAAAGAACCCCTCTATTAGTTATGGATAATGTTGCATACTATTAAACCTCCTCAAATTTCGCTCTTCAATAAAATTTCTACTGGGTGTTATTATTGTTGTTTTTGTTTAAGAGTGTAGTAACACTCGGTATTCCGATTCTATTATCAGGCATGGGGTATTGCACGGTATGTTTTAAACTTAATTAAAATTTATGAATTAGTAAAATTATTCTTAGATTAGTTTTTAAACATAATATATTTAATTTGCAAAAGTCTTTTTAATAGCATAATAATTTTTAGCAAACAATATAACTTCCCTTTTTAAAATAATCATTTTTTAATTAAAAAATACAAAATTTTCATCACTAAAATCGCTGCCTTTGTGGTTTCGTTTTACAACAAAGCCTGCGTCCCGAAAATAACCTGGGATCTTCACTCTTTCAGGCATTCTGTCGAACATCGTCACTCCGCATAGACAAAGGCAGTTAGTGCGATTTTCTTCAAACCTTTGGTTTAATCAGTCATATTACTTGCATGGTGCAGATACGTAACAGTTTTTGAAACATTCTGTAGAAAACGTTAGGAGCTAGATATGGCCATGCTTATTATGTCTCGCCGCCTGTCCGGTCGATCGTCCCCGACTACCTCGTCGTTGGTCGGACCGCTGCGTTACGCTACATGCTGGAGATCTTATTCCACAGGGTTTAGGGAGGAGAGAGACACTTTCGGTCCCATACTTGTTCCTGATGACAAGTTAGTCGTTGATGCTATTTTCAAATCCTAGATTTTGCCTTCTGTCTCTCTCTCTCTTTTTTGGATTTATGAGTAATTGTTTTTGCGTCATTTTCAGATTGTGGGGTGCACAAACGCAAAGATCATTGCAAAATTTCGATATTGGAGGAGAGCGGGAGAGAATGCCAGAGCCCATAATTCGTTCTTTTGGAATTCTCAAGAAATGCGCCGCCAAGGTCGGTTTTATTCTCCTAACTTCTGTCAATTTGATGATTTGTGGGTGGCGTAAGTCTGTTGGGTATTGAGTTTGTTGTTATTGCTGCAGGTGAACATGGAATACGGTCTTGATCCATCCATAGGGAAAGTGGTAATGCAAGCTGCTGATGAAGTGGCTGAAGAGAAGCTAAATGATCACTTCCCACTTGTTATATGGCAGACCGGTAGTGGTACTCAGTCCAATATGAATGCCAACGAGGTCAGCCCCTGTTGACTGCTATTTGAGCTTGTTGCTTCATGTACTGGTTCAGGAAGAGTGTCCTAGTTGTAATTTATAATTGGCACAAATCTTCTAATTTGTCGTGTCGATGTTATTTCATACTCTTCAGAAAAGAAAGTAGAGGAAAATACACACATATAAATATATGTATGTATGTATATATTATGATTTTATCCTCTATGTCATGGATTTTCCAGGTCATTGCTAATAGAGCAGCTGAGATCCTTGGACATAAGCGTGGTGAAAAGTTTGTACACCCAAATGACCATGTAAACAGATCACAGTCTTCTAATGACACATTCCCAACTGTAAGCATGATATGTATTTTTAAGTTATTTTTAAATAAATAAAGTCGTGTCTTACATTCTTACCTCATGACAGTCCACTGTCTCTGAATGATCCATTCTCTAGAGTAAAATTGAGTGCATCTTAAATAAATATTATGCAGAACTCAAATGAAACCATCTATATGAAGTATTTGATCCCTTTTCCTCTTGCTTTGCAGGTGATGCACATCGCAGCTGCAGCTGAAATAAATTCAAGATTACTGCCAAAGTTGAAAATTTTGCAAAATACACTCCATGCTAAGGTTCAAACCTCATTGACTGAAGTACCAATAGATACATCTGCTGCTTTCTACTGTATATATTTTATCTTGACTTCTTTTCATTCTGTGCGTATGGATCTAGCATTTCCACTGTATGGTTGAGTGTAGCATGTCTTTGTTCTTTATAGTATTATCTTAATGTCACGATATTGTTGCTAAATCTGCAACTGTATGAGATATCTACATTGTTTAGTAGTGATCACGTGCATGAAATTTGGCACCTGATAACTTCTCTTTTATAAATCTTTAATTTTTTATTTGTGATTGGGTGCAGATACTTTCAAATGCCGAAGTTAATTTACACATTATTTATAGTTGTAGCAATTTGAAACATTTGATAGTTTAATCCAGATGAACTTTACTAGGCACGTCCTTTCATCTTCATTATTGTTGTTTTCAAGAATTGTGTTTGTACTCTTATGCATCTCTTTTGAAGGACAAATTTGTAGTTGCATCTCTTTCTTTGTTGAAAGCAATGATCTTTCACTTATCCATGTAGTGTTTTGGCCAAGGTCTTTGTGGGTTCATAAGTTTACCGGATCTGTTTTAGTCTACATCTTTAGTTTTTGTTTATGTGCATATTCTTGCCTTGGTTGCTAGGAATGATAATAATCCTGTTGCTCTATACAGTCTATTGAGTTCAAGGATATTGTCAAAATTGGCCGTACTCACACTCAAGATGCTACACCTTTGACGTTGGGGCAAGAATTTAGTGGCTATGCCACACAAGTCAGTTGTCTTTCCTATAAGGCTTTCTCAAAATTTCCTTGCCGTTTATGTCTTTTCACTAATTCAAAAATCATTTCCCTTGTTTGCAGGTCAAATATGGGGTTGATCGAATCATCTGGACTCTACCCCGGCTTTATCAGGTGGACAAACACCAAATTTTATACTATGGTCTTCTTTGTTTGATCCTTTCTTTTTCTGAAACATATTTCTAATATATGTTGTTGCTTATGCAGCTTGCACAAGGTGGAACTGCTGTGGGAACTGGATTGAACACAAAGAAAGGGTATCTATGGCCTTCATAAAGCCGCACTCACATAGATTCTGTTTTGGTATCTTATGTAATTTGACATTTTCCAAAGGCTTGAAGTACTAATTTTGTGTCTGTGTTGAGTAAAGTTCCAACCACAAAACCTAACCAAATTGATAATCGAAAAAGTTTGTTTTCTATGATGTCCACTTTAATAGACTTTTTATACTTATCTGCATCATAGAATCAGTTTTTTTTTTTAATGCTGACATGAAAGAATTGTTACAGTAATTTTGAGTATATGGTAGGATGAATGCATTTTTCTTTTCCTGGATCCTATACCAAAGAAAGAAAGGAAAAGGTGCATGTAAATATTGTTTGCTTAGGAACAGAAGCAAAAAGAAAAGTGAAAACGTTGAGATACATTTTTTTTTTGCGTGTCACTTGCTGGTTGACAAGTACTTATTTTGTTAGAACATACTTAGATGCCTAAAAATTCTTGCTCTTTTTCATCGAAGTACAGAAGGTTCTTAAGTTTGTGGGTTGGCAGATGCAATTTTCTGTGCATTAACGTGGACATGCCTGCACAAATGACCCAGAGGGCATTACAGTCTAGTTCATAAGCCTCCTGTCCAATCAATTTTGTTCCTTTAAATAGATACATCAAAAATTTTGAACCATCAAAACTATGTGAAATGTAATTTGACTGATGCCTATCTAAATATTTCTGTTCGTTAACAGTTATTGACATTTTGCATTTCATCCAGTTTTGATGAAAAGATAGCTGCAGCGGTGGCTGATGAAACAAACCTACCATTTGTTACAGCAGAAAACAAGTTTGAGGCTTTGGCAAGTTTTTGTCATCTCCATTCCTTTGCTTTTATTCTTTATCTTCCTATTTCATTAATGTCATCAAATTTTACTTTTTGCTTCTATGATTTCAATCAATCAATGATCATTTCATTCTATGAGCCAATAGTAAATTCATGTTCCGAGTTCAAATCTAACATGATTCATCTTCTCCAGGCTGCACATGATGCTTGTGTTCATGCCAGTGGAACACTCAACACTGTTGCTGTTTCTTTGATGAAGATTGCCAATGACATACGCTTCTTAGGAAGGTAGGTATGCTTGCTCTATAATTCTATTCTGATGTTCTTTATGTATTTTATTACTTGAGTTTGGAGTTTACACTGTTCTTTTTTGCTCAGTGGTCCAAGATGTGGCCTTGGTGAACTCATTCTTCCTGAAAATGAACCGGGCAGCAGTATCATGCCAGTAAATTTTTTATCCCGTCTTTTTCGCTTATGAACCAAAAATTTGTGGGTCACAGGACTAACATTATTGCTGTGCGATCTGATTTTTCCTTTTCAGGGAAAGGTTAATCCAACCCAGTGTGAAGCTCTTACAATGGTTTGCGCTCAGGTAACTTTTCGTGTATTTGACTTTGCTCCTTTTAGGATCAATGGATCACTAAACCAGCACCAACAGTTTATATATGTGCATGATTGCTTATATTTTTCTATGGAAAACTCACTCTATTTTGAACTCTGAACTCAGAATGGTACTTCCTTGCAAGAAAAAGGAAAAACAGTTTAAAATTTCTCTTCAATTTGCAGGTTATGGGAAATCATGTTGGCATTGCAGTGGGTGGATCAAATGGCCACTTTGAGCTAAATGTGTTCAAACCAATGATTGCTAGTAATCTCCTCCATGTAAGTCATATTTCCATGGAATTCTATTTGTGTATAAATAGTTTCAGGGAATAAGTCTAGCTTGGTGTTATACAAGTGTTCTAAACTAGATACAAATTATACGGTAGGAGAAAACCCTAATTGATATGATTGTTTTTGTGCAGAGCTGTCTTTATGGCTATTTTACTTTCCAGAGTTTTTAAGAGGGGACTTAAGTTTCAATTTTGTGAATGCTGTGATGACATTCAGTTAAAGTAGACAATCATAAAAGTAATAATTAAATCAGGTTTCACAAGATTCATATTCTTTTAATTTGTCTTTGAAACCGAGGTTAATAATGACATTGCCTCTTGGATGCATCTTTAGTAACAGAATCATAAATATCATATCTGGGACCTGAATATAAGATGACAAATAAATTTAATCTCTATTGACCTATTTATATTATCTTATCTTCCTGTATTATTTACCGTATGCTCTGCAGTCAGTGACCTGCATCTGACTCATTTGGTCATGAGTGAGAACTTATGTGCTTGTTCACTAATATTGTTCCTTTAACTCATTGGTGCAGTCAATAAGATTACTTGGGGATGCATCTACCTCCTTTGAGAAAAACTGTGTGAGAGGAATTCAAGCTAATAGAGAAAGAATTTCAAAATTGCTACTTGAGGTCAGTTTTCACTTTAGACATAATGCTTTAGTTTATACCTTTGTCCTTTAGATCCTCAACTGATTATCAGGTGCTCTACTTGCAGTCGCTAATGCTTGTTACGTCATTGAACCCTGTGAGTTTCTGCTCTCTTATTTCACCTTGAAATTCTTTTTGATTTGGGTGTTTCTCATACATTTACTTTTTAAACCGCGTTTTCCAGAAAATTGGTTACGACAATGCTGCAGCAGTTGCCAAGACAGCCCACAAGGAAGGAACTACTCTGAAGGTGATGAGTTCTTTTGAGTGTATTTTCCTTATTACGGTTTTTCAGAGCAGTATCTTGATTTTAGCATTCTTACTGGCGGCAATAACTGGCTATATTAGGGAAGTGGTTTTCCAAGGGCTCTAGAATTATTTAGGCATCTGGCAACTTTGCTGAATTATTCTTTTCTACGAACTTTGTAGGATGCTGCACTTAAACTTGGAGTGCTAAACAGTGAAGAATTTGATAGCCTCGTGGTGCCTGAAAAAATGCTTGGTCCATCTGACTGACCTGCAATCTAGTTCCTGAGATTTTAGCATCAAGCAGCGGGTGATTGTTCATTTCGGTAACATATGAAATCATTGCAGGATTCAATCTTTCAAACGATATTCTTTCAACTCTTTATCTTAAAAATATAAGTGGCTGTTATTTGGTTAATAATGGAAAGCCTTTCTAATTTTTTTAACAAACGATTGACTCGACTGGAAAAGGTTATAGTGCACCCTGGTGAAACAAATAATAATCTTTTTATTTTGTTACTGCTTAACGTTATTATGTATTGGCCAAAGATGTTTTCTATGTTTGTAGTTTATGTTTTGTTCCAGCATTTATTTGCTTTATTTCTTCATGCTCTTATAGTTTGATGTACGCTTGTATCCGCTGAGACGGACGTCAGTCTTTTGATGGCAATGAAGCAATCAATCATTACTTGATGAAGGTACGATGCGTTATTAGCTCAACTGCTGCATTGGTACCACTCTTCTAATCTGAAACCACACAAAATAATTCGATCTTAACCAAATTTTGACTATGAGAAGATCAAAGGAAAGGAAGATCTGCTGCCGTTTTTCATCTCTCTCATTTCAGCAGAAAAAATTGCGCGGCCATTTGTATCATTTCAAAGATCCTGTGAATACCCTTTTACAAGGCTCAACTCATCTAATGGATGCTGACATGTATTTCTCAATGAACGAAAAAACTACATTACCCTATTAGATTTTGATCAAGATTTCCCGTGTCCCTCGCCCTCAGTGAGGAGAGAAGGCCTTGAACTGGGTCATCTGGGAGAAGCATTTCATTATTGAGTTATTCGTTTGTTAAGTTTTTAAGTACGATCAATTGTCCATGATATGGTGGCTTCATAGTTTCCAAGTTTTGAGACTCCAAATACTTAAGGCGGATTTAGATTATCTGACATGAGATCTAATTTATTTAGTAATTTGATTTGATAATGATGTCAAATCTCATTAAAATATAAAAAGAAGAATTAACTATATATTTATATTAGACTCATTTAATTTTTATTTTAATTATATTTACTTTTTAAAAAAATTTACCATTAATCATTATGATATTATTTAACTATCGTGCCCTTCAACATCTAATCAACACAATCATCAACACATTTATTTAACACAGATTCATGTTGTAAGTTAAGCGTGAATAACACCCTCTTAAAACAGGGTATGTCACAAATTTCACTCTTCATACCATCCCAGGCCTTTTGAGCATAGACCGGCTACAAATATAATGATGATATGAAATGAACAGACCCTAGATCTATAAAGATCAGCTTTCGTAAAACTTGGAACTACATTGCTATTCAAGACAAGACTTTTCTGTTGCTAACTGGTTAGGTTATGGTCTTCACAAGCAGCAAGAAACAGGGCAATTAGATCCTACTGACCACCCTGTACGACCTTTTTTTGTGCAGTCGGTATTTTGTCGTTGCTTATATTTTGATCATTTCTGCTAGCCCTAAGATCTTCATTTCCAGGAAGTTCTCCAAGCCTTTCCTGCAAGGGAAGATCAAACATGTATCAGGGGTTTTTTATTGTTTTTGTTATTAACGTACCATTCAATTTGCATTCTTTGGCATAATTAACATTGCACTGAAATAGGAACGTAAAACAGCATCCCATTGCTGGGGGGCAGCAGGAATCAACAAAGAGGTCAATATTCACACAGTTGCACAACTGCATTGCAATAAAAGTAGAGTCCGCCTTTTTAGTGTAAGTAATCCTTATCCTTCATGATCAATCCACAAATTCTTAAAAGGTCACTTTGAACATCTATTTTCCAAGTACAGTTTTCCAAGAAAAGGATTGCTCCTCAATAAATCAAAAAAATTCAAGCCTGCTATTAAAGAATCTATATGAAGCCAAATCTGGAAATACATTCAGTCCCCCATGAATGTATAAAGCACATCAAGCAGATGATTGCTGGCTGGCAAAGAAATAAGTTAAATTCAAGAACAAAACCAATGCCAGAATGTTACCTTAAGGGAAGCATTCTCCGCAAGAAGCTGCTCATACTGGCTCTTGATTCGATTTACTTCTGATCTTAGATTGGCATTTTCTTCTTTTAAGATTTCAGCACGCTGGGCCAGCTCATCACATTCAGCCTGGTATACACATTAGCAAATGATTTTAAAGCAGAGGCACTAACAAACATCTCTAGGCAAGATTATGAACATCAAGTATTCATTTACCTGCTTACGCAACCTGGAACGACGAGCAGATTCTCTATTTGATTGTTTCCTTCTCTGTCTCTTGAGCTCTCTTTCATCCTATTCCACAAAATTAGGACATGCAATCATATTTAGCCACAGATACAACAACAACAACAACATCATCCAGTATGAATCCAGCTGATATGGAAGGTTTGGAAAAGTCCAATAATACACAGTTTTATCCTTAACTAGTAGAGAGGCATATTTAGCCACAGCTATATTAGTTAAATTGCAGCATGCCAAACAGCTCTAGTTCATATAGTGCCCAAATACTATTTTGAGGTTATGGAAGCATAAAAATTCCATTTTCTCCCTTTTTAAAACAAATTCCTAAGTGAAACTTTGCACAATTAGTCGGTAATTTTTGGTGCTACCATAAATTTAACACCTAAACACCGCAGAATTTACTAACAAAAAAATTGCCCACAAAACAGAGCAGGATTACAAGAATAGAGCATCATTCTTGTACAAAACAAAATGGAAAATTGATTTGCAAATTTCATCAACATATACAGGACAAAACAGTTAGTTCTGCTTTCACACTGTTATTTCTCAATGGAAAATTGTCACAATCTTGAACATAAAAAAGAAATAAATTCAATAATTGACAATAATTTTGGTAATGGCAGGTTATCATAGTTGGGTAAAAAATGACACGCATATCCATAGATTTAATGAAATTTGCATGTATTATACCTGTAGCCAAAGTTGTGATTGAACAGTGTCTCGTGAGCCAGGAGTAACTATTGCCCCAGCAACTGGCGCAGAAGAAACCTTTCCATGTAATGCAGGGATAGCAGATGAAGTTGGAGCTCCCCAGTAGTCCATTCCAATGTTTAAGTTGGTTGCCGGACCAGGTAGACCAGCTGGAGCCCCAGTAGCAGAAATTGGAACAATTGACATTGGTTGATTGATTATGGAATTTCCCTGTCCTCCATTCTGAGAACCATGGGCAGAACCACCATTTTGAGATGCATCAGCTGTAACGGAGGGAGAAAATCCTATTATTTTCTAGCAAATTAGCTTCATATGTTGGCTTCATTGCACAATTGAAAACATCATAACTGAACCTTCTAGAGAATCTTGCAGGCCACCTGACTTCATTTGTGAGTCCTACAGTCACAGAGATTGAAAATATTAAGTGCAAGCACAGAAGGCATACACATATGTATATGATATCTATATAACAAATATGAAGTACACCAAAGAATTTTTGCAAAGCCATTATTGAGCTGAATTCAAGATAAAGGTCACTCTAAAGCCCCTCAAATCTTGAAAAGAACTACTCAGTCCATGCTTCACAAACCAACAGCAGGCCCCCCCCTCTCTTTTCCCCCCCTCCACATGCATGCTACTGTACAGAACTTAACCACCTTGAAAACAATTGTCATAAAGGTAATGATCAAGTCTCTTAATTACACCGATATTTTCACAACATGATTACGGTGACACTTTGAACCAATCTAGAACACAACCCACATCCGTCATTTTACAAGCTCCTAAAAAACACACCTGAAAGCAAAACATTAGGGGCTTCAAGCTTATGCATTGGTATTGAAAGAGAAGATATAAATTCACACTGAATTCCAGCAAGACCAGCTAAAATCTTCTACTGTAGGACAAATCAGATGAAAATGACAGGCACACTAATACTTAAGTTTTTAGCAAGTCCCAATTCTGCCCATTAATATAAAGGGAAACCGCCGCATTGATTAACAGTTCTGTCCCACCAACCTCAGGCTAACTGTAATCCTCATCAAATAGGATGAATGATCTGATTTTGAAGCAATAACATTTTCTGTGGCAGGTAAGTGTTGTCAATAGTCTAAGTCAAGCAAATAATTATAGCATAAAAAGCACACAACAATAAGGCATTTGGTTAAAACTTACAACCTCTTCTGCAGTAATCCTCACTTCAAAACTTAACGTGTTTCTCACAAGCAAATAAAATGATGTCTTGGACTTCTTAACATGTTTCTCACAGCAAATGAAATGATGCCTTGGACTTTTTGGTTAAAGAAGCTTTTGAGGGTAAGCATGGAAACTTTCTTGGCAAAAAGATGTAATTTTCAAATTCACTACAAATGTTTCCCAAAATTTAATCTGGTATGTCTAGAAATTTCTGCTGGAAAACATAGTGATAGGAAGTGAAAAACTAAACACGTCAGACAAGTGCTTGCTTGCTTCAGAACAAGTGAAGCGAAAAAAAGTTCATGAACAATCCAAATGGTTGGTTGATATGAAGAACGGATGCAACACCACAATCCCCACCAAGTCCAATCACAACACAAAAAAAGGAAAACTGGGCTTCAAATTGAGGAATATGTCACAGTTTATAGCGAAATAAGCAACTTCAGCAACATGCCACTTACATTCTGAGAATTTGCATCACTTCCTTCACTAGTGCCTTCACTTCCACTCTCGCCACTTCATGTAAAAAAATATTAAATCAGATCAAGAAGTTTTTAAAAGGTAATGGAAATAAATGCTTAGTGCATTCTCAATACATAAAATTACAGTCAAATATCCTACATAGTTAATGATGAGAAATTGAGTGATATAAATCAAATAAGCCAGAGTGAAAGGACTCCTGACTCCCTCAAACCATCAGAGATATAGAGAAATGATGTTCAGTGACAGGAAAGGAGAACAAGTTCCAAGACTCCGATAAACTGTAATCATATATTAAAATAAGGATAAATATGCTTGAACACTGTAGGAACAAACTAGAGGGAAAGACCAAACCAATTTCATTCAACAACTGCCTCCTAGACACAACTTCAAAAATCCCTCTTTTCTTATCCATAGGATTGAACATGAAACTAAAGCAGAGCAAGCCTCAGGGAAATAAAATTTCAGGAACCAAACATTGGTCAGAAACCATCCACCAAGATGCAGCAATAATTAATTCCAATTTTATGCCTAAATTTACCTTTTAGAATAAATTCCATTTGCAGCTGTTCCTGCAGTTTTACCATGGTCATTACTTTTTCCCGTTATCAGGTTTAAACTGCCTAAGCTTCCTTTTGATCTTTTAATGGGAAGCTTTTCCTTTGCATCTGATGGCTTGCCATCGGCTTCCATGCTGCCAGGTGTATTCCCCTACATTAAACTTATGATTAGAATAAGTACAATTCTCCGGAGACATAAGACAAGGGTACTAACTAAATTTAGTATAGCAGAACTCACAGATGCCTCCATGATACCATTTGGAGAAGGCATTGCAAATGGACTAAAAGGATAAGAACCCTACAGAAAAATGCAAAGATGATTTAATTTTATGGAATCTATATATGACAATGGAAGGAAAATCAGAGAATCATAGTGAAAATATGGTAACAAACAAAATACCGGAGGTATAGATGGATGAGCATAAATCCCTCCATGAGGATACATGGCAACATATGGATGTGGAGGAGTGCCATAGTGAGGCATAATATGCTGCACTTAAAAGTTTAAGTTAGAACTGCAACACTTAAATATCATAACGTTAGGCAGTGAAGCAGACCAAAAGCGCACAACTCATGCAAAAAAGATGGCACGAATGCCAAGGCAATTAAATGCAATGAAGAATTCAACATCCTCCAGCTTGTAAAGCATATGAAACACACTACTTGAATGCCACATAAGCAAGAAGACCATGTCTTCTTCAACTTCACATTGCCCTAATCAACTGATACCATCACTTTCAACTGAAATAAGTAAGGCATTTGAGATCAGTCTATCCCCGATTACAACAACTCATTCCAAGTTCCCAGTTACTGTTTCCTTAAGTGTAATATTCAGTCTTTTAAGTTCATTATGAAGTTAAATGCATGGTTTAGCAACAGATAAGACATCTAAGAAAAATAAAAGTTGAAATCAAGAGTACCTGAACCCCCCACATATATGGAGGAGCTTGAGGACTTGATCCCAAGAATCCATGTGGAGGCATAGGAGAATATGCCTGTAGAAGAAACAAGCAACCTATGTAACAGCTGCAAGACTTGACACTGATATCTTGTTTAAGTAACAGAAATAGTGGTGGTGATCATCAAGAAAACCTGAAATCCTGACCAGTCTGGATTCACAGGACCAATGCTGGGAGTCGAATCCTGAACAACAAAAAGAAAACTCTCTTAGTTTTAGGAAGGGAACATATATTAAAGATTAATTTAATCCTAGAACCATGATTGATGAAACAACAAGCACAAAAGAATACCTGTGTGGTACTAGCACTAGCAGGTGGTGTCGGCGTTTTTGGGTCCTTTTCTTTGGTTTTTTTATCCATGTCATTCCCACCCATTACAATAATATATTTCCTTCATGACAACCAAATTCACATCATAAGTGTCTACTCGGTAAGCTATCCTTCAGGATTTCTCACCACTCAGTAAACCAAAAATTAACTCAAGCATGCTGAAATAAACTACAGAAATAAATTAAAAAAAGAAGACCATAAATCACAAACATTTTGGCTTTAGGACTTGGGAAAAAACGCATAATCTTTTCAGTTCTGATTTTCCTCAGCCCAGAAAGACCAATCACCACAAACTTATGCACGAACATAAGGATGCATTACCACTATTTCCCGGAGTCCAAGATTCAATCAATAAACCCCCTAGATTACGAGCTTCAGATCCCAATTATTAAAATAAGAAAGTAAATATATTAATGTATAAGAGAGATTAACAAACCAGTATACAGAGAGGAATATAGCAATTCAATCCAAAAGCCTTTTAGTTCACAATAGCACGCAGAATTCAAGAGCTCATGCAATTCAAAGAAACAAAATTTTAAATTACCGGGAGCTAAAACCCTCTAAAATCAGCTGAATTCGATGCCGGATCAACCCCAACAAAAGAGAAAGGACAAAAACAGTGCGTGGAGGAGAGAATAGAAGTAAAATTTAGGGCTAAAGATTAGGGGCGAAGAACGATATATATGTGTATATGTATTGGGGGAAGTGAATTTGGGGAAGAAAAATTAAAATTAGGGTTTAGCAGTTGTTGATTTCACAGGGGAGAGAGAGAGAGCGGAAGGTTAAGTTTGGTGATGTGGATTCAGCGAGCCGATCGTGTGGGTCGTCGAACGGTATCGATGCTCACAATTCTAAGGCCCAACAAAGATCGAGTTTCTCTCTATAGTCTCTAGTTTACATTACATGTGGCAAATTAAAATACCTTTTTTTTTTGAAAAAAAAAAGTTCATACAAGAAAATATAACTATATTATAGCCCAACAAAGATCTAGCTTTTCTTTCTATGATCTGGTTTGTTTACCGTCGCACATGAAATAATCTCTACTGTTAATCATGAAGGGTTTACGAGTCTTATATTTTTATATAACTTATTTTATTTATATATATATGGATGACTTTACTTGTGATTTTTTTTTTGAAAGGGAACAAACCGATTACACTACATGTCTAGGGAAATTGATTCCCGACATATCTTCTAATAGGAGTACATGACACCTAATTGGTGGAAAATTAAAATAAAAGGTGCCTACAGTAAAATATTTCGTATAGGCCGCTAGCCAGTCTACACATCTATTACTCTCACGGTAGATATGACGATGCACAACCGTCCAGTTCCGCGTGAACAGCTCATGGATGCCTTGAACGATGGAATTGTGAATCAGGGAATGACTTGTCGAGGAGGAGATGAGATTGAGGGCCACTGCCGAGTCCACCTCTAGTTCAACCCGCGCGATAGCTAAGGTTCCACGCTAGCGTGAGCCTTATAAACACTTCCCATAGCTCTTACTTGTGAATTTTTAACATCTCCTCTTCGCAAGTGGATCTATCTATATCTGACTAGCTACTTCTCAACTAATAGCTCATGTGAAGCCATTTGAATCACTCTAACTCAAATCTATTAATCTCTGTCGTCAAACTTTGCCAACTTGACTCTGATACCAATAAAAGGTTTTGAGGGAGCCTGGAGAGAAATTTGTCTGGATACAAATGGGCCTATATACAACTAGGACATCATATTTCAATCCAAAATTTTAAGGCCGTGGGGTATAAACTCTATCTTTATAAATAACACACTTTAGTCACATGTCTCTTTCCGATGTGGAATAACTCCATTTGTGAATTTCCAACAAATCAATGTTATAATACTATATCAGTATTAATATCAGTACCAAATTTAGTTATAATATAATACCGTACTAGCATCGGTCAATATTCGGTACCGTTTCGAGCAATTTTTTAAAATTATAAAATAGTCATTGATTTTTTTTAAATTACAAAACAGTTTATCAATATATTGTGTTGTATAATTTATAATTTTATACCAACCATGTCTACAAAAATTATAATGATAGAAAATTGGAATAACAAAAATCTATTTATTTTCATTGATATTACTTTTCACATATTTCACATACAAATAATAACCACAATTCATATGAAAAAAATTATTTAATCATTATACAAGTATAAAATTAAGGACAATAAAAAGTACTTAAAATGTTACTATTTCTTCATATAGTAAATAATAATTACATCAAAAGATTCAAAACATCAAATAAAAAGAATAATAGATATTCATGACATTCTAAGTATTACAATTTACAACAAAAATTCGTATTGAAGAAATAACTAATTAGAAGTGAAACTTGAAACAAAAATATTTTACAATTATATTTATATTGTATGTATAAAATTTAACATATACGTAAAATATAACTAAAATTAAAAGAAGAGAAAAAATGAAAACTCGAAACTTCATTTAATTGAATATATGCTAAAATAGTATTGACCTCAATTCTCATTTGGTACAAAATTTAATCATTCAGAGGAGCTTTATCATTACCGTCAATCAAATTTATTGCATCCAATAACATGTCAATACTTTTCCATCCAAGGTTATCTTTCAAGTCACTCACATCTATTAAACTCAGTTCCTCGAAAACTCAATCGGCCAAAAGATTGAAATGGTCAAGGCAAAATGGATCTACAAAAATACATATTCTATTAAGAGTTTTACTAAACAAATAATAATAAATTATTAAGAAATTATAGCCAACTTAATAATGATAATAACATACCTTTTCTAAAGCTTTAAATTGTATCGAACAAAAACCAAGTTATTCATCTTTGTGCTCTAATCTATTCCTTTTCTTGGAATTGATGAATTCAAATATGCTCCTATTCCTTTCACACCCTGTTGCACTCACACATTAACTTAGAATTAAAATTATAAACTTCTGCAATTTTAGAACATCACTTTTGAATTGTTCCCACCAACTGTAAGACAACAAAAGTAACATTAGAAACAAAATAAAGTAATAATTAATTTTCAACAAGTAACAAAAGTGAAAAAATATACCTGAATTAATTTCTTTCTTTGATGAATAGTAATAGGCATCCCAAAATCACCAGAAGCATTCTTATAAATCTCCATTTATGAGTTTAAGAGATCTTGTATCATCTAACGGGCAATAATAGTAGTAATAGTTAATAACATTCCCCTATTAACTTCAATTTTCTATGTAAAAATTGGTTTAAAATAGACATTAGGATTCAAAAATCCCCTAGCTGCAAACAAAAAAGAGTAAAATTGTCTTTCTCATCTCTTATTGATAACTTCAAGATAAGGTATGTACAAAGAAAGCCTTTTCAAATTGGCCTTGGTTGTTTCCTTTGCCCTCTCTATGACATTATAAAAATAAAATATTGTTGCTTTCTCATCACTATCAGCCAGATGAAGTACCTTCACTAAAGGCTCACAAATTTGAATGAAAAATTGACATTAGGATCAAATTTCATTACCTTCAAGTACAATTGTAGAAACCTCCAATAAACCTAGCATGCTGAGACGCAACCAACTTATCATTTGTAAACATTTGTCTCAACTTCTTTTTCATCAGAATAAAACACTTAAGTGATAAGAAATTAGTTACAAATCATGTAATAGTAAGGATGACCTAAATTCGTAGCATTTGTGAAATTCTTTTCTCATTAAATTCAGGACATATACACGATTGTACATAACCTTGGTCACCTCTTTCACTTTTTGTATAGTCTCATCAATAATAGAAAAATATCTAGTATCTCCTATATTTTTCAACATCAGGTCAATGCAATATGCAATTCAAGGAGTCTAATAAAAAGAATTAAACCTACTTTACAATCTTCTTCCATATGCTTTATAAGCAAAATTATTGTCAGTAATAAACTGAATAATATTTTCTAGTCCAGCTTCATTCACAACTTCATCAAATACTTGAAATAGAGTATCAACATTCCTAACAAGGCCATATATATCAATATACTTTAAAAACACTGTCCCCTTTGTAAAATAAACAAGAAAATTAATAAAAGATTCATGTCTTCTATTTATTCTACCGTCACACATGATTAAACATCCAAAAGTAGCCCGTCATTCTTTTCCCATCCAAATAACTTTTTATTTCATAAATAGAGCTACTTAGAAGTTTACCTATATAGTCATTAGTTGAAGAAGCTTTGTATCCTAGATTGTAAGAAGCAATAACATCTACCATAGGCTGATAATAATAAGACTGGGCAATATTAAATACTATACCTGAATCATACCACCATCTAACCATTGCCATATCCATATTATGGTTTGTTTCTCTAGATTTTAAGGCATTACGAATTGAAGGCTGAGCTCTAGGAGCTGTTTGTGGTGTCAAAAAAATTAGACATCTTCTTTTCCTAACATTAGGTGTAAAATTTCCTTTTTGTTGGGTAGGAATACTACCACCTTCAATATCCCCACTATCATCTTAACCACCAACAAAAGAACTTCCACTACTAATTTTGTAATTCAATCTTTGTCTTCTATCTTTCTCATGTTGATACTTTTCAAGCAATGTCTTCATTTGTCATTTTATATCATGACTCACTTTTTTACAAGGCTCTACATCACCTTTGATCCTAGCTAAATGATTCTTTAATCTGGTATTTCCTTCATCTTTCAAATGCTTGTTATAATATAAACAAATGGTATGGTTCTTCATTAGAGGAACCAATCCAGTATGAGCCTAAGTTGGATCATTGAATCTTCCTGAAGTGCTTGACTTATTAAGAGTACTTGAACTTCTTTCCATTTATCTATAAAAATAAACGAAGACATATATCAAACTTAACTTAACAACTTCATATCAAAATAAAGTTGTGTAATGAAGAAATATATTAATAATAGTTTCTTAATAACTTATGTTTCTTTCTAAACCCAAACATAGACTATGTACATTGATTAATGCACTTTCACAATTATAACTTATTTTGTTTGATTACATAATTCAAATATAATATCACAACTATAAACTACTTTTTGTAATTATACAATTCAAAATAAACTAATTCAAAAATAAACTCACAACTATAACCTATTTTGTATGGTTATATAATTCAATAATAAACTTACAAGTCACAACTATAACTCATTTGTATTATTACATAATTCAACTATAAACTCAAATCTATAATTTAATTTGTGTAACCAATTCAATCATAAGATTACAAAACTCGCAACTATAACCTATTTTATATAATTGTATGATTCTACCATAAACTCTTAACTATAACTTATTTTGTATGATTATTAATAAGTTGATTAAATAATCCGATCATATATATAAACTCACAACTATAATTCAATTTGTATAATTACTAATGACTTAATTCAACCATAAATTAATTAATCCATTTTGATGATCACAAAATTCAATCTATAATAAAGACTAACCTTTCATTCAAATTTCAATGTATCTCAGTCTTAAATTTCAGACGAGAATAACCTTAAATTCATAATCTAATTCTAAATTTCAGATAACAAATGAGTAACTTTGAACTCAAATTCATCATCCAATTCAAAATTCTAGTTCCCAATCATCACAAAAAGTTAAAAACACAACACAACACATACACACACACAACACAACACAACGCACACACACACATAAGCAAAATGCAACATTGGCTTAAGTTGACAAGTGACAATTGACAACACTATAATTTTACAACATGACACGACATAAGAGGGTGATGAATTGTAATATCCTAGTTTGATTATTATACTATGTACAGTGTTGCAAATGCATTTTATAGAATATGCTCTATTTATGATATACTAGAGTAATTTAAGTGTTTAAATGTATTATTGAGGTTATAACAAAGATCATGGATAGACCATAGATGGTTCTGGACTCAACCAAAAATTTCTCGGAAAATTTTTGAAATCTCTGAAAAGCTATGAAATAAGTCCGAACGAGCTTTAAAAGTTGTGAAATGTGCTTTGGAGATTTAAGTGATACTTTTGAATGAAATTTGGACGATTTAGGTGACAGTTAGTAATTTTAGGATTCAATTCAAAACTTCTGCCTGACAATCGAAAAAGTTACCAAAAAATTTCAAAATATGATGAAAAGCTCCAGAATTAGGATTGGAGTCAATAGGAATTGAAACGGGTCAAAATGGAGGTGTTTGAATAGAATTTGGGTGATATGAAATTATTGGACTAAAATGCCCTTTTTGGAAAAAAAATAGGTATTGATGATTTTAAACCCGTTCAAAATTTTTAAAAGTATCCAATCAATAAGTATTGACCCTAATTAGAGTATTTTATGGTCAATTTGAAAATAAAACAGTTGTGGAATGTTTTCAAATTTAATTTGATTAATTGATCAATTAAATGCATTAAAGGGTAATTTGGTCCTTTTGTACTAATTAAGGGTAATTTGGTCTTTTTACATGATATTAGTGGATTGATAAGTCATTAGAGATGACCAATGAGATGATGACATGCGTTTGATGAGTCATTATTGATGACAAATAAGAAGGTGACATTTGTAATCCATTAAGTGAGTATGAAAGCAACATTTGCTTCATTCTTTAAACATAATTGTGACAGTGAAAAAAAAGAAGAAAAAGAAGAGAAAAAAGGTGAGTATGAAAGCAACATTTGCTTCATTCTTTAAACATAATTGTGACAGTGAAAAAAAAAGAAGAAAAAGAAGAGAAAAAAGAGTGAAGTTTTGGCCAAATAGAGAAGGAGGAAAGTGCAACTGATTTTAATGGGTTTTGGAGTATGATTTGAAGAGAGCTTAACCAAGACTAAATATTCTTCAATTGTCTAAAAGATTCAAAGAAAGTGGTAAGTTTTCCTAACCTAAATTTCTGATTTTTATGGGTTTGTTTTGAGTGAGAAAGATGTGTTTAAGATTAGTGGTTTCTTCGTGTTACTTTGGTGTTTCTTTACATAGAATTGATTGAATATGACAAGAGAGAAACTTGTAGTATAATTCTGTCGTAGGTTAGTTTGAACCAGTCCCAATGTTTTAGCCATAACTCATCCTATGTACCTCCAAATTGAGTGATTCTAATTAAGCTGAAACCTAAGACATAGTACTAAAAATCTCTAGAAAAGACCTAGATCTAATATGGGATTAATGATATTGAAATTTGAGATCGAAATTGCCAACCTAATACTACCTTTGTGTTGAAAAAACTAGCGATATTTGGTACATTTTTCATGATTTGGAAATTGAAATGACATGATTTTTGATGATATAGAAACTAAAGACATCAGGGAACAAATTTCTAGAAGAGCTCAAAACCTAATTTGAACATTTACTATGTGAAAATTAAGGAACAAGTAAAGGTATGGATTCTGGACATGGGTCATAACCATGACTCATCATGCATGACTGTGATATGGTGAATTAAATTGGATGAGATTGTATGTTGAAGGAATTGGTAAGTTAGAATGGATAAAATATGGTATTTAAGTGACTTTTGAAGTTAGATTTGGAAACGGTGACCAATAGGCTAGCTTACAAAAGTAAGCATAAATATGATTAGCATGTGTGTTACACGATTAAATACAAATCTCAAATTCGGTTAAACCGAATATATGGTTTTATGCCTTGTTTCCTAATTTGGAAATAAATGCCTAAGCGAAATGCATTTTGTGTAGATAAAGGAGAGTCATCGAATGCGTGAGTGTGCTTGGCAATAAGTGTGCAAAACTATGAGTATATTTTAACTGTTTTATATGACTTAATTCTTTGTAAAAGAATTGATGACATGTGAATGTTTTTTAAATTGAGTTTATACAAATGGTTTTCATTTGATCATGAAATGAATATTTATACTGAGTTTTGTGCAAATGACTATTGCTAACATTGGAAATATATGGGTTTTAATTTGAAAGTTAAATTTTATATGATTGGGAGTTACATTGAAATAATTCAATTATGAATCCTCCCATATTTGATTTAGAAAATACGATGAGTCGTAAATGTAAGAGTTGCTTTTGCCTATGGTACACTGCTAGGCTTTATACACGTTATTATGCTGATATATTTATAGTGGTTAACTTATTACAGGTAAGCGATGTAGAATCAACTCTGTAAATAGTGGTTAACAAGTCACGAGTAAGCAATGTAGAACCAACTCTGTGACTTGTTACGAGTAAGAGATGTAGAACTAACACCATAACTACCGGTATATAGTTGTTAATTTGTTATGGGTAAGCGATGCAAAACTAACTCTATAACTAGTGGTTAACTGGTTGCGAGTAAGCGATGCAGAACCAGCTCCGTCATTTTAGGCCTAGTGTATCATATGGTAAAGAAACTAGTGGTGGGCTATGTTGAATAAGGAAAGTCATGAAAATAGTAATTCTGCCACTATTTATGTTAAAAGTGATTTGAGAGGTATCGTATGGTACAAATTCTAGTGGTTGACTTATTTTTCAGTATTAAAGTTTTCATAAAACTCATTGCCACTACTGTTTATTGTTTAAGGAAAAAGGAAAATGAAAACTTTTATATGATCAGTTTGATTTTGAAAAGCATTTCGAAATAGTATTTTAAAAAAATTGAAATTGTATTTTATGAAATGTTATGTTATTACCATATTTGATGATGCTCGAATAAATTTTTATGGAAATTGTTTTACCATAAACTTTATGATTGTATGGAATATTTTAGTTATGTTGTTATAGAAAGTTAACTTTTAGTAAACTTATTACACTTACTGAGCTCGTCTAACTCACCCTTATTTTTATGATTTTAAACAACCCCCTAGGTATGCGCACAGGTGTTACAGTAATTAGGACTTCATCACAAGATTAGTTGTATCGTTGGGTGCTGCTGTGCTTGTGTCATTTTGATACTTGCATTTGTGTAAAGAATAGATGTTTATAAAGGCTTTTAATGAAATGCTTGAATATGTTTTAGCTTTTTAAGATTATTATAGTGATTTTTGAGAATTATTTGTTTGGGGTTGCAATTTGTAGTTGAGAAATTTGTGTGAATATATAAGTGTTTTAAAATGTGTTATGCAGGTTTTTGAAATTTGGGAATCTTAGAAAAGTAGACGTTATGTTGCCAAAATTTTTAGTAAAACGTTTTGAAAAAAAAAGTTCTCACTATTTTTTCCGCTTGTAAAAGTTAAAGTATAAAAGGTTTTTAATAGTTGAACGACTTTGCTTTGCGGAACCCTTCAGTTGAGTTAGATATCAATTAGAGGGCTACTATGAGGTCTCCGGGAAGGCTCCACTCGAGTTCTCAAAGGGGAACTCCAGGATGGGTCCTTTCATGAATGGTGGCAATTGGCGATGCCAACTAGCAACTGGTGACTATGGCACAACTAGTGATTGGCACAACTTGCGAAAGGTGATGGCGTGACTAGTGGTAGCACGACTAACAATGGTGCGATTAGCGAATGACAATGGCTGAGGCTGTCGAATGGCAATGATTGGAGTCTAGATGGTGGATTAGAGAGATGAGGTCATGTCATAAGGGAGAGGGCTGGGGAGGAGAGGAGCAGGTGAGCCACTACAATTTGCGGGTGCATAGGTTTGGGATCAAACTAATAATTTTGTTAGGGTTTAATTTTTTATGCATTGCAATCTTCTAATTTTTTAAAATTTATGATACAATATTTCACCAGTATTTCAAATACCAGCTGGTACCAGCCAAAAGATCAATACAGGTCGGTACGATATCTTAAAATTTTGTTTCATTTTTGCTTTTTACAGTGCCTACCAATCGGTATGGTACAAAATTCAGAACTTTGACATTAACAGCATTAATAATATGATAATTTTATTATTTATTAATTTATAAAAGATATTTTATCTTGAATGCTTTATATATAACAAATTAAGGTATCCTTTAACATGTACCTTAAGCAAGACAAAGAAGTGCTCCTTCCACAAAGATGAAGCTTTGTCTTCAGGGAGTCTCATGTTTACATTTGCATATATTAATATACTTTCCAATTCATATAACCCAAATAAGAATATACATTTTTTTAAAAATCATATTCTTATTCTAATTCTTCATTATCTTTTCTATAGGTATTAACTCAGAAGTTTTTAAATTCCTTTAGAAACTTAGTTCTTAACTTAGAATTTGTTTTCCTTGTTTTTAATTTCGATTTCCTTTTTCCTTTCTCTCTCTTAATTTGATTTTAATGAACATTTGTCATTGACTAATTTGATAATTAATAAGAATATGAGATCTTGATTTACATAATATCTTTTAAAGTATTAATTTTTTTAAATTGATGAAAACCTACAATTGAATTGTTTTGGTTTTATTACCTTATTTTAAATTTGCAATTGAGAGTTTATAGTAAATCATACCAGAAGATTTTGCTGCAGACTATGTTTATTAGAAGTTGGTTATGTCCAAGTCCTATATAAGTGAAATGGGAATAAATTGTTCATAGTGAGAAATGTCATGGATATGAGATATGCATATGGAGGGTAAGCAAAGTAAAATAGTTCCTGGTATACAAAATTCTTTATGTTATATGAGATCTCTATGATGGTATTGAAATTCATGTAGGCTTTTACTTGTTTAAAACATCAAGTTTTAGTATTAAAAGACAAAGTCTTAAATAATGAGACCTATAAAAACACAAACTTGTGACAAACGAACTTATAAAGTTGCAAAATTTAAAGTAATTTGATGAATCCACTAATATTCCTTATCTTTCTTCTTCGTTTTCTAGAGTTTTAATAGGAAATCTACCCTAAGTTTCAAACTTTACAATATTTTTTATTGTTCTTATACTCTTAAGCATGCCCACAAGTTTGAATTTTTCTATATTCAAACTTGGCATTAACAAGCTTAACTATAGCAAGAGCACAAAAATTGACCATTTCTGATCGACCTTTTTTTTATCAATAGGTTTATTGAGGTAGGTGCTCTGATTTCAGTTTATATATTTAATAATATTTAATTTTATTCTTATTTGAAAATTTTGTTAGAATTTTTCTCAACTTAATATGTATATTTATAGGTAAAATGCTACAAGAATTTTTTGTTGGATGATATTAGACATATTTAAAAACTACTTATATAGGTCAATGAACATGTCATTTCTTGCACAAGTCATGAATAAGTTCTAAAAAAATTTTATCTTAAAATTCAAATGGTAAAAGGGATTGAGTCAAGAGTATTGTAAAAAGTTTAAAAACTTATATGGGTTAGTTAAATGTTATTGAGTCTCTTACGAGGCATTCTTATCCCTGCTTTCAAAAATCATATTTGCCTTCCTTTTTATATGAAAAATATTAGATTGTCCAGATATTCTTTATTTAAGAATCTCACACTTAGTACTTACTGGTTTTTACTTTCTTTGCTTTATTCAACAAAAACTTGTCTCTTTCCATTTACTTTTATTCATTTTTTATATTATAGTATGAATTCCTTTTAATAAGATATTAGAACATCTAAAAGGAGGTTTTCTGTCAACAAACTAGGTTGAATAAGGTTGTGAGACATGCCTTGAATTCTCATGAAATAGAATTCTACTAGCCTTAAGCTTTTAGTGAAATAAAATTTTACTGTCACTAGGCATCTATGGAAATAGGAGTTTCAGTAACCTTAAACTTGTGTGAAAATAGAATATTAGTGACCTTATGATAAACGATTATTGTACTATTTTTTAATACCTATATTGAGTATGTTTTGCTTGTTATTTGAGAGTTTTTATAATTTTTTGGTACTTATTTTGTTTCAAGTGTGTTTTTAGGTCTTAATTGCCTTAATGAATAAAAAGAAAAAGAATTAAGGGGAAATCGTGGTATAAAATAGAAGAATTAGAGTTTTCCTAGAGATACACGCCCATGTGAAGATGCACACACTCGTGTTATTAACATATACGACTGTGTAAAAGGATTGTGTAAGAGACTATAACCATGTAAAGCTTCAAAGACGTTGTTTTTGCTCATGTGGAGATATATGCTTGTGTAAGTAACTAAGAATGTGTAAAGTTGCAATATTGAAGTGTTTTTTAGATGCACGGTCACTCACATGACCATATGACTAACCATGTATAATACAAAAACCTAGTTTTGTAATATAAAAGGCAATTATGAAGAGGAGACAAAGAGAAGATAGTAGAGTTGAAAGTTACAGCTAAAGTTAAAGTAGAAGACATGATTTTGAATTTAGAATGAGGAAAACACAAAGATGATTTCAAAAGATCCGATAGAGAGTAGGCTTTCATTAAGGATTTAAAGGGATTTCATTATAGAAAAAGTGGATATAAATATTTATAGATTATTTTCTTTCTGATTATTCTTTTGAGCTTTTGATTTTTGTTTCATTTTCTACGTTTAGGAACTAAATTTGTTTAATGCCTAGGTAGGATGAACCCTAAGTTGAGATGGATGCTATGATTTGATACTTTATTTAATGTAATTTATTTGATTGATTCTTTGATGTTCAATTATGCGTTTCTATTATTAAATTAACATGTTCAGGATATTAGTTCAATGTTTGATTTTATATGATTGAGATTGAGAAATCCTTTTGTATAAATAAATCTACCATAATTGAAGCAGTTGCATGAAAACTTAAAGATAGGTCGACACAAATCTTTTGAATTAAGGTCAAACCTAATACAGATATCTATGAATTGAATAAAGTGATCTTAGAGGTTTTAACTGGAAAGAGATTTTAGTTAATCAACCAAAGATTAGTCGTTAATAGTCTTGAGAAAGTTATTGACATAAGATGGGAGTTTCAATGGTCCAATGATCAATAATTAAATTGAATGATAAAAGGGATGTTACTTAAGATATCTTAGGAGGATTCATTACCTAGGTACTAGTTATTTGATACTAGGTCAATCTTTGTATTATATTTGTCTTGATTCTTTATTTTGTTGAGTTTTATTTTAGTTTAGTTTTAAATTAAATCAGCATCTTATTCAACAGTTAGATAATAGAAAAGAGACCATTACTAGTACTTGTAATCCTTGTGGGATCGACCGGTACTTATTAGTTTAAACTACAACTAAACTATGAATTTATGGTTTATAATTACATCAATCACCTTAAGATTCTATATTAATAAAGGTTCACTATAATTAAACTTCTTATAGGTAACCCTAGTCTACAAATAGTTTGATAAGGGTTTTATAAGTATTGATGCTTGTGTATCTTCTATGATTCGAATTTCAAATTTTAGAAGTTAAGATTGAATGATAAAAGAAAAAAAGGCTTGACAAACATAAAGAGAAACCTTAGATTAGCATAAAGCACATGAAACAATCAATGAAACCCTTTTAAAGCAAAATTTCATCAATCTAAAATGAAGTTTTTGGAGATTTTAGGGATTTCAATCACGTCATCTTTGATTTTCAGCTTTTTCTTTAGTTTTAATGTTTTCTGTTCTATGAGTATGATCTAAATTCTTTTTGGCATCTAGATTAGATGAACCACAGGATAGACCTTGTAGCGATTTTATCTTAATTTAATTCATTCTTTAGTTTCATTGAGATTCAATTATGTGTTCTTAATTATTTTTGAATTAATAATGCCAACATGTTGATTTATATCATATTTCATGCAATTGAGATTGAGCATTCTAATATATCAATAGATCCAACATAATTGAAAGGAGTTGTACACAAACCAAAAGATAGGTCGACATAAATCTTCTGGATTAGAGTTAAACCTAATATTGGAATTCATAAATTGATTAATGTGATTCTAGGAGTTTTAATTAGAAAAAGATTTCAGATAATCAACTTGGAATGAAGTGCTAATAGTCTTGAGAAAGATATTATCATAAGTGACAATTTTCATGGTTCGATAAACTTTAGAATAAATTGATTAGTGAAAGCAGGATTGTACGAGAAGTCCTAGGGGGATTCGAATTCTAGACATCGTTATTTTATTAGTTATTTTTTCATTCTTTTACCTTTATAGTTTATTTGATTATGTTGACTTACCCTTAGTTTATTTTTCTTTCATTTTAAATCTAATTTATCAATATAAACTCGATTGTTGATTAGAAAATAGGAAAAGAGTTATTACTAGTATTTATAGTCCTCGTGAGATTGAACCGTACTTGTTAGTATTAACTACAACTATACCGCACACTTGCAGTAAAAACATAAATGCACTATCAAGTTTTGAGCGACATTTTTAGGGATTAGGATATTAGGAAAACTAAGCTTTTATTAACCTAGTCATTATTTTTCTTTCACATTTATTTCATTTCTTTTTATGTTTATTTATTTATTTTTAGAGCTTTCTATTTTGTCTTTGTGTTACGACTTATTTATAAGATTTGGATATTAATTGTTATAGCCACTAAAAAAATGGAAGGATGGAGAGGACAATATTCTCAGGGGGATTATAGTATGTTATCACTTATGGTAGTTTTGGAAGCTTGGAACGAAAGGCATGGTGACATATATTCAGAAACTTAACCTTTCATCAATTACATGTTGCGACATTTATGGGGGTAACTATCACATTTATGAATGCCAGGCAGTAGACTATATATAAGGGCATTTAATTTGTATGGAGAATTGACATTAAGACACCCTATACATGAATACTTATCATCAAAAGTGAAGTATTTATTATGACTTTACATGGAAAGATCACACTTCATCTGGATTTCTGTAACAACAACAACAAGAGTAATATCAACATTTTAAGGATTTTTCTTATGAAATTTGTTGCTTTAATTGAGGCAACCCTCCATAAACTAAAGAGAGAATTTGGACATACTGAGCCAGATTTTAGGGAACATGAGAATATAATAACTCTATAGAGTAGAGAGAAGCTAGAGGCTGAAGAAAAAGAGGAAGTTGTTGTTCAAAAAGAAAAGGAAGATGAATAGGAGGAATCAAATAAGGAGGCTATCGAGGAATTATTGACAGTCATCATAAGTACTGTTGGATCCCGTTTCCGAGATCCAACTACCTATATAGATTCCCTCATACGTACACATGATTCCTTATAAACTCTTCTCGCTCTGATACCATCTATGTTGGAACCCGATCTGGAAACCGGATCCCAACCGAAAAACGGAAACGAAATCGGAAAGAACGGCTCTCTTAACAAATTTGAAGCGGAACGAAACGGAAGCAAATCGAAA
>JAOTBA010000005.1:11649812-11660091 GCA_025629845.1 Erythroxylum squamatum | reverse complement strand
CTTAAAACATAAACTTTAGATGTCAAAGAACATACATAGAAGTAAAAGATTAACTCCCACTAAAGTGACATGTCTGATAGACCTACTACACCCATATTGGCCACATGTACATGAAACACTAAAGGTGGCAACACTTTGGTGAGTGGGTTTACAATATTGAAGTTTGTACCAATATGTTCCATAGACATTTGAAGATTCTGAACCCTTTCTTTCACAGTCAAATACTTGATGTCGATATGCTTTGATTTTGACGAATTGAGGCTGTTGTTTGAATACAGTACAGCGGCTTCATTATCACAATAAATCTTTATTGGTCTTTTTATATCATTAACCATTTGCAGCACAGTGATAAAGTTTCGCAACCATATTCCATGACACGATGCTTCATAGCAGGCTATATATTCGGCCTCCATAGTAGAAGAAGCTACAAGTTTCTGTTTTTCACTTTTCCATGACACAACTTCTCCACCCATCATGAAAACATAACCTGAGGTGGATCTTTTGCTATCTAAGCATCCAGCGTGATCAGAGTCAGTGTATCCAAAGATTTCCAATCACTCTGACCTTCTGTATATGAGCATATAGTCCTTTGTTCTTTGTAAATACCCCATAACCCATTTTGCTTCTTTCCAGTGATCCATTCCTGGGTTACTCAAATATTTGCCCAACATCCCTGTTACGAACGCTATATCCGGACGCATACATACTTGTGCATACATGAGACTCCTTACAACTGAAGCATAAGGTATTTTATCCATCTCATCTTTTTGTGTGTCCAATTTAGGACATTAGAGCAAACTAAACTTATCACCCTTTGAAATAGGAGTGTCTCCCAGTGCACAATTCTGCATGCCCTATCGGCTTAGCACCTTATCAATATAGGCCTTTTAAGATAATCCAAGTATACTGTCCTTATGATCCCTATAGATCTGTGTACCCAATACAAAAAATGCATCACCAAGATCTTTCATTTCAAAATTCTTTGATAGAAATTTCATGGTTTCATGCAATAGAACTATATCGCTGCTTGCTAGTAGAATATCATCTACATATAGCACCAGGGTAATAAATTTGCTCCCACTAAACTTGATATATATGTACTGATCAACGATGTTTTCCTTAAAACCAAATGAGGTTATCACTTGATCAAATTTTTGGTACCATTGGCAAGAAGCCTACTTTAAACCATAAATGGACTTCTTAAGTTTGCAAACAAGGTGCTTTGAATTATTGGATTCAAAGTTCTCTGGTTGCATCATGTATATTGTTTCATCAATGTCTCCATTGAGAAACGCTGTCTTTACGTCCATTTGATGTAGCTTGAGATCACAATGAGCTACAAGTGCCATAATGATTCTAAAAGAGTCCTTCGTTGAAATTGAAGAAAAGGTCTCTTTATAATCAATGCCTTCCTTCTGAGTGAAGCCTTTGGCGACTAAGCGTGCCTTATATCTTTCAATGTTACCATGCAATTCTCTTTTGGTTTTAAATATCCATTTGTAACCAATCGGTTTTGGTCCTTTAGGCAACTCGATAAGATCCCAAACGCCATTGTCTGCCATTGATTGCATTTCCTCTTTTATGGCTTCAATCCACTTATCAGAGTTTGAACATGATTTGGCTTGACTTACAGATGTCAGATCATCCTCCACCCTAACGCCAAATTCATGTGCATTGAGATATATAATGTAGTCATCTGATATTGCACTTTTCCTTTCTCTAGTGGATCTCCTAATAGGCACTTCTACTTGAGGTTGTTGATTTTCATTGCCTTGATCAGGTAATGTTTCCTGATCAACAGTAGGAGGTATGGTAGGTAAAATTATGTTTTCAACATTATCCTGATTTACAAGTTGAATAGTGTCAGGTATGGTTAATCCATCACTTTCACTTGTAACTGTAGTGGGAATGTTAACACACTCCTCTTCAAACACAATATATATATTTTGATTACTCCCATTATAATCAACATCCTCAATAAATTTGGAATTCCCTGTTTCGAAAAAGGATCTAGTTGAGGGATTATAGAACTTGAAACCCCTCGACTTTTCCAGGTAACCTACAAAGTAACAGCTAATAGTTCTTGAGTCCAATTTCTTTTCATTCGGCCTATAAGGCCTTGCCTCACCTGGACAACCCCAAACATGTAAGTGTCTAATACTAGGTTTCTTGTGTCTAATACTAGGTTTCTTACTTGTTCACAACTCGTATGGGGTTTTAGCTACTGCATTGCTAGGAACTCGGTTTAGGATGTAAACTGCAGTTTTAAGTGCTTCACCCCAAAGTGATTCTGGTAAAGAAGAATGACTAATCATACTTCTCACCATGTCCTTAAGAGTTCGGTTTCATCTTTCAGCTACACCGCTTTGACTAGGAGTCCCAGGCATGGTTACTGAGCAACTATACCACACTTAGTCAAATATTTGGCGAAGGGTCCTTGACGTTGTTCTCCTGATCCATCATATCTGCCATAGTATTCACCACCACGGTCAGACCTAACAGCTTTTATTTTCTTGCTTAGTTGATTTTCAACTTCAGCTTTGAAATTCTTGAACACATCTAAGGACTGTGACTTCTCATGAATTAAGTACAAATAACCATAGAGAGAGTAATCGTCTATGAAACTAATAAAGTATTGTTGTCCATTCCATAAAGCCACCGGGAACGGACCACATATATCTGTATGAATCAGTTTCAATAGTACATTACTCCTGTTTGCACCTATTTTCCTTATGTTTGTTTGTTTTCCCTTTACACATTCTATACAAACCTTAAGATCTGATAAATTAAAGGAATTAAGAATTCCTTCAAACACATGTCTTTGTATTCTCTGTTTAGAGATGTGACCTAATCATTTATGCCACAACAATGATGAATTCTCATTAGTTATGTTTCTTTTAATACCAATGTTACTTGAGTGCAGGTTTTCATAATGATTAGTTGTCTTAGATTCTAGTTTGTATAGTTTGTCAATAGAAGTGCCGGTTGCTACAACTTGAGAATTTAGAGAAACAACATATTTACCATTTCCAAATAGACAAAAGTAACTAGAGTTATCCAAATTAGAAACATAAATTAAGTTCCGCCTAAACAACGATATAACAAAATTTTCATCCAAATCCTAATAAAAACCAGACTCTAACTAAATTCTCAAATAACCAATAGCTTCAAAAGCAGCTGTATTGCCATTTCCCACATAGATGTATTTTTTACGATCAGTTGGCTTTCGGCTCCTGAGGCAATCCTGCATAGTGACACTTATGTGAGTGGTAGCATCGGTATCCATCCACGAAGTGTCAATTGGTACTAAAACCAAATTAACTTCAAAACAAACAAAGTTGAGAAATATACCTTTCTTAACACGCCAGTTGGCATATTTGGTACATTCTTTCTTTACGTGACCCGATTTCTTACAAAAGAAGCAGAGAACAGCTGTATTCTGTTTCTTTCGCGCACCTTGCATTGTTCCAGAGTTTGCAGTTTCTTTACTTTTCTTCCTTTTCTTCTTATTGGAATTTCCCTGAGAAGTTATTGCTAAATGAACGCTTTTAGTCTTCTCTTGTTTCAGCCTCTCCTCTTCTTGTACACATTGAGCTATAAGCTCATTTAGGGTCCACTTCTCCTTTTGAGAATTGTAGGAGACTTTGAAATAACTGAATTGTGCAGGAAGGGAAATCAAAACCAAGTGCAGGAGTATGTCATTAGATAACTCTAACTTAAGTGCCCTCAGCTTTGTGACAAGATTAGACATTTCTATTATATACTCCCTGATGTTTCCTTTTCCCTTATAGTGCATTGAAACAAGCTTGGTCAGTACAGTGCTTGTTTCGACCTTTTCATTTGTAGCAAATCGGTCAAAAATTTGCTTAAGGAAACTCTTAGCATCAGCCTCATCAGGAATTCCACCTCTTATGGAGTCCAATATGGAATGCTTCATGATCATCAGACTCATCTTGTATGCAGCTATCTAATCAGCAGTACTATTGCTGGTCAGAGTTGTTGGACGTTCAAATCTAAATGCAAAGTCTAGATCCATACAGCCAAACACAATCATTATGTGCTCATTCCATTTCTTGAAGTTTGTGCTGTTAAGCTCGGAAATATTGTTCATTTTGGTAGAAATTGATGACACTTTAAGAAAGAAAACAAAATAAAATGCTCACGATTAGTCAAGAAGTTAAGAAGTCAAAATAGAAAAATTTATAAAAGGGGTGATTGCAATATACCTAGCACAACATTATTATTTAGTCTTTGGACAGAAATAATAATTTGTAAGTGGTACTCTTGGTCATAGTAAAAATATTGAAACTAAAACAGCCTAACAATGTGCCTTTCTTTGGACCGACGCATTGTCAGCATGTTATGCCAAATGCTTCAAATAATTTAAGACTACCGATCGTGCCAAAATAACCTTCCTTTAGGCTGATTATTTTGCAATGACGTTATAAAAATTTACTAACTATCTGGCCAAAATAACCTTCCTTTGGGTTGATTATTTCATATAGATAAAATTAAATTATTATTCATCTGGCCAAAATAACCTCCCTTTGGGCCGATTATTCCGCATAGATGAAACATGCATTCTCATTCTAAATTAATAAATTTACCCAGTTGAGGTTACTTTTGCAACATATCGGTTCAATCTATTTAATTCAAAATGATAAACATCCAAAATTTAGATAAATTTAGGTATTTTAATTATAATTTAAAAATGGACAATCAATAAATCCCAAATTTTGACTTCAATTAATTATTACGAAATTATAACCTTAGTTCGTAATAATATTATATAGCAGTGGAAGACTTTATATTTTATATATGTGTATAAAATTATTTAATTTAAACTTTAGGTTATATATAAAAGAAATTCCACTGTTAAATTAAGTCCAAATGACTTAATCTAAAACCATGGAACCATCTTGCTCGGCCCACAAAAATGATCAACATATTTTGAGCTCAAACGATAGCATTCATGGGCTAGTTCAAGCGGTAGAGCGCAAGGCCCTTAATCCCTTTTGATTATGGGTTCGATTCCCATAAACCACACAAAAATGAAAAACTGACTCGTCAGTTTATATGCAGTTTCAGTTTCTCTGCAGTTTACAAGAACTAACGTTGCAGTTCCCTGACCTCTGACAAGTCATAGACTTGATTTGGAGGACCCGAATGTAAAAAAGGGTCTGTTAAAAAATTGTATACCAGATTTTAACATATTGCAGCGATATTTTATCATTTTGAGGCAAAAAATTTGTTTCTACAATTTTTCGACCATGACAGTAGCGTTTACTTGTTTCCCAATTAATCGCAGGCTAAGATAATGAAGAAATAAAAACATTTCTATCAAAAAAATTCTATCTCAATCGATTATAATTAAGAAAACAATAAACAACAACCCAAAACAAATGAAATCTCAAATGATAAATATGTAATTCATTTTTACTACCATAAACATACGAAACGGAGTGAAAAATGAAACTGAATATCATGTTGAAACAATCTACGTGATGAGTCTCTGATACCACTTGTTAGAAATTAATCTTATGATTATTATTCAGATTTCTAAACAATCAATCAACCAGAATCACATGCAGATCGAAAAATAATGATATATGTACAAATAAGAACACTAACCTTATTCCATTGTAAAGTGGAAGCGTAAACAGCAAAACTAGATGGATTTGTGTTCTTCCAAGCCAAGATTCAGAAACCGAATAAATTCTCCTTATGGAACAGAGAAAACTGATGAACTTTCTCTAGAAGGAATGTTTAAAAAAAATTCTCTAGCTTGGGGACCACAACTCTTTTTATAGTCAGGTTTAACTTATGGGCTATTGTGGGTCCATTAACCATAATGACTCGTAATGAGCTTCTACACATCAAGCCCATACTAATTAATTAACATTTCTATAGGCCCAATTAATTTATTAAAGTTAGATCACATTTTATTAGGCCTATAACCGAGATAGAAATCTACGTACATATATTTATACACGTGGCCTATAAAATTCTAACAATATGTGCATAAGTTAATTAACCATATGATCAGAGGAAGAGGAGACAACATTAAAATAGTAGGGATGACAGATATGTTTTACCTTTACAATATGAAAAAGAGGGTCCTAATCCACCTTGGATACGCCTTGGCCTAGTTCTTCAAGCATTAGATAAATGACACTAGAGTAGCAGCTATCTACGTGGGCCTATACATAACCAGATTAATCTAAGGCATGAGACTATTGGAGCGACTATATGTGATGACATTGGTGCTTTAGACAGTGCCTATCACCTCGAAACATTAAGAGCGATGGGGACAATTTAGAGGAGGCCAGGTCAATATAACCAATTTATGTTCTAGTGAGAGCTTAAGAGTTCGTGGTTGTAGATGGAGTAGAAGGTAATTGCCCTGATATTTGAGAGAAGTAGCATAGGCAAGATCCTTACCCATAAGTGTCAGCAACACCAAATCATCAAGATGACTCCTCGTATAGCACATGCACATTTAGTCAGCCTTCCATACCCCTAAATCATGACTAAATCAAGATCGCTCGATCGGACATATATTTTAAGAGTGCAACGTATTATCAAAGAGGGACAACAGGATCTGAAAGAGCGCGTAGCATAATTAAAAGAGTAGGAATGATCGATGGAGGAGGTACACATTCAGATCGCAAGACGATGAGGAGCTATAGTGCCACCTCCATCGATATGAGCCACTATATTGTCACGGAATCCTCAACAGCTAGATGCTCTTATTATCGTAGAGGAAGTACTTGACAGCACATAAGAGATTAACACTCCTTTCACCTAGATGGATCCTGGGATAGAGATAAAGTAAGAGCAGACAAATGACTATACATTAGACTATTTATCCATTATAGTCAGCTTGTTCAGGAGTCTCGAGACATTTAATAAGGCATTTATTTTTCTTTTTATCAATAATCCTTAATTTCATGTTTTATTTTATTTTATTGTTTTCAATGACTATATATTAAACCATAAAATTTTTATAAATATATTTAGCTTACATTTCTTTTATTTTTATGCTATTTTGATGCTTTATTTTATTTTTTTTTGTGTTTGCAAGGATGATAATGGATGGAATTCACGTCACAGATACAAACTTATAAATTATAAGCTAGGGAAGTACCAATTCACTTTACCTTTTTTTTATGTTGATTGTTTTTCTATTCTTTCACGAGCTTTATTATTTATATTAGGGACAATATAATCTTTAAGTGTGAGGAATGGGAATTTTGATTCTAATATGGATTTACTTATGACTCAAAACATATTTTGATTTTGGTTTATTGATTTATTTTATAAAGATCACTAATTTGTCAATTCTTATCTTAAAGCATTTTAGTTGTTGTGAATTACTGAATTAAGCTATAATCTAAACGGATAAAAGCATGATTAGATGGATTTTTACTTACCATATTATGAATGAATGTTTTGATTATTGATTTGGATGAATCTGCTTTGAATTTTTTACATATAAGCTTGGATTAAAAGGTTTTGAGCCTATAAACATTTATTATCATTATATTATGATTTATTTTCTTTGTTATGTGAATGTCATACATAGTTAGATGATTCTAGAACTTGCTTTTATTATTCATGTTGAGAACATATTTTTAGATTATAGGTGTTAAGATGAAAAATTCATCTAGATATGGTCTCAATGTCTCTAATCTAAAGATGAGGTCTCAATACCTATAATAAAAGCAAGTTTTAGAATCTTCTAACTATACATAATAACTTGGTCGAGCATCGCCCGGTGGATGCTTCAACTCTTGGTGTAAAGCTTCAATCTCAATTTCTCAAATTGTGCGACATAAGTTCACACTATAAAATGAAGCATGGGATGTGTAGTAGGCATAGGATATGCAGACTCCGGTTATCAAGGTAGTTGTTGAGAAGTACCCTCACCCTTTTGCCTCTTCCTCTTACCTCCTTTTTTCACTAAAATATGAAAATAATAAAAATTACCAAAATAAAATGATGAATATACATCAATCAAACCATGATAAACAAGCATCATAATGTAATCCCACAATCAATTTGTTAATGATTAATAGCAAAACAATCCAATAAACCTCAAATTAATCCATACCTATCAGAATATAATGACATTAACAACCCTAAAACATCCAAGTTAATCAAATAATACTTGATATCGATTAATTACAAAAATTGCAATTACTTTATCTAAACACCCTAATTAAATTGCATAAACCTAAATAAAAATAAATTGCCCAAATATTATGCAATGAATAGCATAAAGACTAAAAAAATGTTAAACATTCAAAACATGAACAATTGCCCAATCGAATTCATATAAAAATAATTAAAAACCCTAAATTCACACGAATAAGTCTAAAATAGCTAAAAATCCCTAAAAAAATTCAAATTCAATATGTCAAAAATATCAATTAAACCCCCAAACTTCCAATCACATAGGTAATCCCAAACAACTCCAAAATAATTAAAACATTGATTTTCACACATAATTTCCCAAAACCATTCAACAACTCAAAAACAACTGAAACAAAACATAAAACATACCTTAAATTCATGATATTTCAATAGAAATAGGTTAGAAGATGGTTTTTGCACAATGGACAAATGGACAAGTGTTTCCCAAAAGATAAAAAAGGGTGAGAAAGTGAAAAATGGGATTTTTGGTGGAGAGGTACAATTTAAAGAGGATTTTGCTAAATATAGGCGGCAACAAAGGTATGTAGTTACTTCATGTTGAACAAATTATGGTTAATTTTTATTGGACATGGGTGTGTTGGGTTATAACAAGATGATAAATTATACGGGTATGTTACGACTTAATACGAACGTGTTGACGCTAAAATTAAAACACCCGAAATCTACATAACCACTTACACGAGCGTATTAGAAATTATGCAACTTTTTGTAAAATAAGAGAAAAGATAACAACATTCAACATAGTCTTCCACATTGATGTGCTAGTGATCATGCATCTTATTGTTTCTTAAACAACTAACTTGGTTTTGGCACCATGGAAATTTTGATAGGTGTGTAGATGACTTATAGTGACTTTCTAGCAACATGATCACTAACATAGGTATGTTGGTGACTGCATGTCTTTCTGTAATTTTTTGGCACCTCTTTTCTAGGAGGAAAATGGTTGTGTTTTTTTTATGAATATGAGCATGTAGCTCAACACGAGAGTGTTGATGTGTAACTCTCTATAACTTTTTGACTTAGTTAATATTGTAATTGCTTTTACACCTGTAAATCAATACACATACCCAAAGCATAAAAGATGAAATTTACAGACACACAATTATAAGCCAAGCAAAAGTTTATACTAAACAATAATATTAACACAAATATAAGTTAAACTACTAAAACTAAAACCTAGAATAAAACTAATTGAAACAAGGTTACCAAATTAAAATCTTAGGTTGCATCCTAAGAATTGCTTGTTTAATGTCATTAGCTTGATGCTCCCACTTCAACTTACTCCATCATGATTTCAAACATTAAGCTGCTCTATAATGTGCTTGTCAAAATGCCATGTGAATTTACCTTAAAAATAACTTTCTCTAAATCAGTTATCCTTATAATGCCATAGTGAAAAACTCTTTTGACTATAAAAGGTCCAAACCTTCTAGACTTTAGCTTTCCTGAAAATAATTTAAGTTAGGAATTATATAAGAAGACTTTATCTCCCTCCTTAAATTGCTTAGTTTGCTTCTTCTTTCCTTCATAATAACTTTTGGATCATTCATTCTACAATTTCAAATTTTTGTAAGCCATCATATACCATTTTTTAAGCTTATTCACTTGGAGTCTCCTTTTCTCAATTACAAGATTGAGATTAAAATTAATAAACTTAATTGCTTAATATTCTTTATGCTTAAGTTCAAAAAACAAATGAGATGTTTTGCCTTACACTAACTTATAAGGTGTAGTGCCTATTAGTGTCTTAAATGTCATTATATAGGCCCATAGAGCATCATCTAGCTTAATAGATCAATCTTTCTTATGATGCTTGATCGCGGCTCTATCGTTTCGATCTAATTATTGATCCTTGGAAACCGGTCAAAAATAAACACCAAGGATTGCAGTATAGGATGCAACCTCGGGTCGTCTCACTTAATCAGAATCGACGAAAAAGGTTTAAGCTAGCCTATAGTCAAAAATGCAATTAAAGTTGATAAAAGGGGGGGTTTGCGTGTTGATCAAAATTTGGAAAATAACTAAAATTAAAGGAAAATGTAAAAAGTATCGTTTTGGATTT
>JAOTBA010000005.1:11592936-11606885 GCA_025629845.1 Erythroxylum squamatum | reverse complement strand
TAATTAGGAGTCAACAAGTGCATAAACAGTTAATAAAACGAGGCCAATTTATAGTATAAACTTGGCTCAATCACATTGTCAGTAATAAACTGAACAATGTTTTCTGTCCCTACTTCATTCACAACTTCATCAAATATCGCAAACAAAGTCTCAGTATTGCTAATAAGGCCAGATGCATTAATAGATTTTAAAAACATAGAGTCATTTGTAGAATAAACTAAAAAAATTAATAATAGGCTTTTGTCTCCTATTTGTCCAACCATCACACATGATTGAACATCCATAAGTAGCCCAATTCACTTCTCTTTCTGCCAAATAACTTCTAATTTCAAAATAGAACAACTTAAAACTTTACCTCTTAAGTCATCAATCGAAGGACCTTTGTATCCCGGACCATAAGAGGCTATTTCATCTATCATATGTTGATAATAATAAGATTGAGAAGCAAAGAGTATGGTTCCTCATACTAGGAATAAATGCAATATGAGCCTAAGTTGGATCATTGTATCTTCCTGAAGTAAGTTGATCAGGAGTACTTGAACTTCCTTCTATTTATCTGTAAAAATAAATGAATGCATATATCAAAATAAATAACACTTAATTTCATTACACAATATGCATATCCAACCATATTATATGGGGTAGAGTGTTGGCCTACTAAATGTAGACATACAAGACAGTTGTTGGTATCAGAAATGCGTATGCTTAGGTAGATGTGTAACATTACTAAAAGAGATAGGGTTTGGAATCGTGTGGTGAGAGACAGACTATAGGTGGCTAGTATTGCTGACAAGTTGAGAGAGACAAAACTTAGGTGGTTTAGGCATATGCACAGGAGGCCCTCTGATGCTTCAGTATGATGTTGTGAGAAAATAACCCTTGGTGACTAAAAGAGGAGAAAAGGGAGGTCTTACAAAAACTAGAGGGAAGTAATCAAGAAAGATATGTCAGAATTAGCCCTTACTGAGGTAGTGGTTAGAAATAGAAAAATCTGGCGTGATCGAATAAAGGTAAAGGATACCTTTGAAGTCCTCGCGGCACATAGTTACTACTTAGGAAGTCCAACCCAATGTTCGTTCTGCCTTTGCTAGTTGTGTAAGTTTTGGACAAGACTTTCGGACCTTCAACTTGGTTTTTCAGGTCAGGTGTAGTGGGGAAAGATCTTGCGAGGTCGTCTAAAACAGTAGGATTGTCATATCCTTAGGGTCTCTCAGCGAAGACCCCTAACGTAACTAGCAACAAGAAGAGCCAGTCTTTGCAGCGTGTAAAGTACTAATAGTTCTGGTCACTATCAGGTATATCCTTTGGTTTTATTTTATTTTATTTTATATTTATTTATTGTAATTGTATTTACATAATTATTTAGCGTGCCAGTTTTTACTTATTTACTCTTTAACCTGCATCACTCTTTTATTGTCACATCTGTATTTGGGTCTATCGAAAACAGCCTCTCTATTATGTAGGGGTAAGGCTGCGTACTATCAGACCTTCCCAGACCCTACTTTATTGTAGGACTTCAGAATGGGTGTGGTGATGATGATGATGATGATGATGAATATGCATGTTCATCTTATATAATATAACTCATTTTATATGATTACATTATACATAATTCAATATCATCAAACATAATTCACTATAAGTCAAAACCTAACAATTCAATTATTCAACATGTATAATTACACAAAACATATATAAAAAATTTTCATTTTCAACAATCACAAAACATACATAAAAAATTTTCATTTCCATCAATCACAAAAAATTGTTTCTTACCATTACATTCCTAAACTTATCTCTTGTTGTAAGTTTGCACATCTAATAAACCATCCTTATCTCTATCACCATTAACTTATGACTATGCACCTATTTAATGGGCTAACATTATGCTCCTATAGAGCACTGCTAACCTAATCGCTATACGATAGAATTTAGCTTTGAGCTTAAGTGGTATTTTTTTTGTCACATAAAACTCTTAATCCACTTCTTCATTTAAGCCACCTTGATCTAATATGGTGAACAATGTCCTCATTGATCTCTCCATTGCTTTGGATGATAGATCTTAGATACTTAAAATACTCTTTATGTGGTATAACTTCTGATCCAATCTTTACTTTCACATCGAAAGCCACCCGAAAAGTTGTACTCTAAACACTTAGTCTTAGCCCTACTCAATTTAAAACCGTTCGACTATAATGTATCCCTCTAAAGTTCTAGCTAGACATTGACACCCTCTTTTGTCCCATCTAATAAAACAATATCATTAGCAAATAAAACACCAAGGCACCTTACCTTGTGTATTCTTGGTGAGCATATCCATCACTACTACAAATAAAAAAGAGCTCAATAAGGAGCTTTGGTGCAATACAATATCAATAGAAAAATACTCTATATCTCCTCCTATCATCCTTACTATAGTCTTTACACCTTTATACATATCCGTAATATCTCTAATATAGGTCAAATGAGACAAGACTTGACACTCTCTCAAAAAATTCACTTTATACACTCGAAGTGTTTTGGGTTTATTAAGCTCTTAAATTAAAGCATAGCAAGTTATTTATATAAGCTTACTTATGAACCATATCTCCACCATTATTAAAAATGAATTTAATGCAAAAATCAAAGGAACTTAATAATGGTTATAACTTGACTTAGGTAAAGGTATGGCCAAAAAGGTTAAATAAATTGAAGGAAATGATACAAACGTATCTATATAATTTTTAACTCAAATTAGTTCAAAAATTGACTTAATTCAAATAGTATCCTTTCAATCACCTCATCATTTTTTTATTTTTATTTTTTCCTTTTTTTAATAAGAACATCAAAGAGGAGATTGCTTTTTTTTTTTAATTATACTTCTCCTCCATTATATAAAAACTAAAAAATCAAAATAGTCAACTTAAACCAACTGATTTACTTTTCATGAAAACAATCAAAATCATATGCAAATAAGTTTTATACAATTCTTTCAATTTGGGGGCTTAAAATTATTAAGGACATTGACAAAAAAAGGTGGCATGTAATAAAGTTAGTGTGTAAGAAAAGAAAGGTCAAGACTCAAATTGGCTCTCTAAGGATAAAAATTACGTTAGGTTTTTTTAGGTCAAAAATGGTTATATCTAAGTGCCACTATCATCTCCATGTATAAATTCACCAAAATATGATACCAAAATATATTTAAAAGCTAGTTGCAGCACAAACAAGCTATGTTTGATAATACACCACAAAGAAAAGTATACGACAATAAATGTGATGAGTTGCTCTTATGCTCAAAAGCTCACATGACTTTCAAAATTCATAAAGTCTTTCATATTTTCATTCAAAAAAACCAATGAGATACTGTAAGTAATTTAATGAAAAAAACTAATTATGCTCATTTCTCTCATGCATTAAAACTAAAAAAAATGTATCCTAACTTAGGTGCTATTTTTAAACGACAATCAGAAACTTTTAAACTGCCACAAGGAATATTCTACATATGAATCATAATATTTGTAAGTCCAAACACAAATCAAAAATTTCATCATGATATATGCTTTCACTCTCCACTTACTCTCCCCCACACCTATATCATACATTGTCATTAATGTATGCAGCAGATGCTTACATTCCACAAAATTAGTTAATATAAAATAAATCACATAGTAGAAGACTTCCATGATTTGTGAGCATCTAAAACAAAATATAACATGGTTTCGATAGACATGTAGCAAAAACGTGTTGATAAGTTTTATAATATAAAATTCTCAATATCGCAAGTATACATATCGTATCTTGTAGTATCACAGGTATCATTCCCGCGAGGACTAATATGCACCTGACAACTTGGATAAAACTTTGTCTAAGGTACTAAAGATTGATGTGAATGAAAATAAATGATTAAAATTAAAAAAACTAACAAAATGAAACAAGTAAGGAATTGAACAATTAAGCTACCAATAAAATTAAGGTTGATTAAAGTTTGAAGACTTCGAAACTATTTTATCCTTATTATGTTTTCCCTTTATCTTGTTGATCTAATTATGTTTGATCCTAAATATCCTAAAGTTTTGATTACCCTCTCTCGATGTCTAATCAATTACGCCTAATTGAAATTCTATAATAATAGAATTATAATATCTTTGTTGGACCCCGTTTCCGAAGCCCAACATCGGAGTCGTGAGAACGTAAGCGTGGAGGAAGACTTGGGATTTGAAGCTAAAGCCCTTAGGAAGCAAGGTGGGTTCGTCGTGGTGAACTATTGTTTCGCCGCAGCGAATATATGGGAGAAAAACCCATGGACCCCTTCGGGTCACTTACGCCGCTGCGATCGATAGCAACTTCACCACGGCAAACCTTGGAAAATATCTTCACCGTGACGAACATTTGGCTTCGCTGCGAAGTCGCCCCAGGAGAAGTAGAAAACCTTCAGGTGAATTACGCCGTGGCGAACTCTCGGCTTCATCGTGACTAAAACCCCTATAGCAGAGCCCAAAACCTAGAAACAAAATGAACTTGAACATAAACACAAGCAAATTTTCAAATTTTAATCTCATTTGTAAATCAAATGCAATGCGAAATATTTAAAAACTAAGAGCAAACATAGACTATAATGCATTAATATCCAAAAGAAGAGCTTTACAAAGCTTTAATGGGCATTTCGAGCCACAATACATCATAATCCAAAAATATAAAGTTTATATAAACTAGAATTGCTCAAAATGCGACTAAAGCCTTGTTTTACAAAACCAGCTTAAAATACAAAAACATTGCAAAAATGGAGTGATGCCTCGACTCTTGGTTACTCGATTTCATGCTCTTCTCCTGAAGATGGGACGGATAAAAGGGGGTAAGCTTTAAAGCTCGTGGGTAACAGTTTATAACGAAAAAATAAGCAAAACTTTTGAAATGTTCATTTGTCAATACAAAGTTCTAATTGAATTCATAAAACATATCGTTCTTAAATTCTTAACCAACATTCACAAACTACAAATCATGTATGCATCATACTTGTTAATATATCATAAGCATATAAGCACATTATAATGGTTTGGGTAGATCCATATACATGATGAACTACACATTTCTACATAATGGTCCTGTATAGTCATAAACTTGACATACTATCGCAATCCCATATGGTAGTTTTGCGTAGATGTAAACATGAGGGAGTCCATGAAGGAGCTCTGTGCTACTAGTGGACAGGTGGGAGAAGCCTTTAACTTGGTTAACGTGCACATGACATACTTGAATGGACTACACCAAACCCACATAACATGTAATTCATGAATTGAAAACAGTTTGCCTAAATGGCACATGTTGGAAAATTGTTTGTCATGAGCATGAGATATTCCAAAAACCTTTTCCAAAATCATGATTTCATAGACATGTTATCTTTTCAAAAAGAATCATTTTCAAAGTCTTTTCATAAATCATCAACACAATTCATATATCAAACATATAACAATTTCTCAATTCATTCAAGAAACAATAAATGCAACATTTATGATGCAATTGAAATAATTAAACTTCCTTGATTCAAAGAAAATATTTAGTGGCTTATTTACTCTATTATAAACATGTACCAACCTCAAATTCCTTGCTTAAGAAATTGGCTTAAGGATGTCTTTCCTCTTGCTCCTCTAGCCTCTCTTGATCCCCTTCTTGATTTCCTTTAACAATTACAAAAATCCTAATTCAATAGGAATTCTAATTTGAGCACCCTAATAAAATGAATTCACTAAAATGATCTTAGAGTAATTAAACCCATGCATTTCCTAAGCTTCATGAACCAAAACCCTCCATAAATCCAAACCTTCAGGTCAATTTTCCATGATCATTCTGATTAGGTAAATGAAGAAATTTGATAATAATTTCTTCTATAAAAATGTTCCTTATTGTCTTAAGTTTCTAATGACACCAAAATCATTCAATTTGGTTTAGTAATCTAAAAGTTATACCCCAAATATTTTTGGGCTATTCTTATACTAAAACAACATTCTGTTCTCAACTTCCATACAAAAATTGAAATTCTTAGAGACTGAATTAAAACTCAATTTTATCAGATAATTTGTAGCCCATGTCTTTAGTTTACTCCAATTCAAAAATCATTCCATTTGGATAACTACAGAAAAAGTTGTAGTCAAAATACCAAAGCATGTTCTGTGCAGGAAAGTTGACTTTGTTGCGGCGAACTTTCACAGAAACAAACGTCGAGAGTATGTTTTGCTACATTTTCCAACTTTTTACTTCCCACATTTCACATATAACCCTTGTTAAACCTAATCCATCTCTTCTACTTCATTTTCAACTTCATTTCAACCCAATATCATTCACAAACCAATTCATGATCTATCTTTGATCATTAACCCAAAAAGAGAACATTTGCCTATATCATTCATCAACAACTTCCTACATATATTTAACTTCATTTTCACTTATAACTATCACTAAATATGGTTCATCCAACAAATCAAGAAGGGTTAATGCTCATACTTACTTGTTTAGCTTCAATGTCTTCAAGTTCTTCAAGAATCTCCAAAACCCTAGCTTGTTTTTTCTTCTTTTCTCTATTTCTCTTCTTTTTCTCTCTTTCACTCACGTTTTGTTCTTCATTTTAAAGCAAGACAACAACTTCTTTTTCTTTTTATACCCTTAATGATTGTAAGATGTCCCTTTTTCCCTTCCATTTATGCCTTATGTCTATTTACACTTAAGTGATCTTCCAAAAATGCCCTTCATCAAAACACTCTTACTAATTTAATTTAACTACACCCTATAATAAAATCCTACTAACATTAACATGCTAATTACTCTAAAACTAATCAATCTATTAAGATCTCAAAATTAATTTAAATCATGCTTATTCATCAAGAAAAAAATTCGGGGCCCAACAATCTTGATTCACAAAACTACTCCTAACTATTCAATTAGATTTGAAGCAATCTTAACGATAATTAATTTTATGATTAAGATCCCTCTTAAATTGTTAATTAATTTAATAATTGTAGGTATATTAAGCTACCAACTCTTTTTGTGCACCTTAACACATATAACTTGATTCGCTCTCCCAATTTATTACTAAGTATAAGCATAAAAATTATCACAATGCATTGATAAATGTATTGAATTGAATAAGAATAAAGTTCAACAAAACAATTCAAGAACAATCCCTAATATGAATTTAAAAACCCATAATCATTTTAAACATCTTAAAAATCTAAATAAACATTCAAGACATTGAAACAAATAAAGGAAAAAGAAAGAAAAACTAGTTGGAGTCTGATATGGAAATCTGGAATTCTCTGAAGCTCTTTTGATGTCTCCTTTTGATCTTCTTTTGATATGGTGGTTGTTATGTTTTTCGTGTTCTTTTATAGTTCTTGAGGCTTCTAGGATTGTTTCTAGGATTTTTCCACTTAATTCAGTTCCAAAAATAGCCCAAACCCTCAAAAATTAATAACTCTGAGGAGTTGGAAACACCTCTATCACAATTGTGACCATGATCTTGACAGAAGCTCCATACACATAGCTTGTTCCTCATGATCGTTACCTTGTTGCATGCATCCACGATCCTCTCTTTTCTTCATATTCTTGTTTCTATACACTTGCAAACACATCAAACACCTTTTGAAACATAAAATTAAGATCAAATTCTTTCTCTAAACCAATCAAATACTTAGAATACATACAAACATTAACAAGAACACAATTCTAAGCCTATACACATGATAATCATTTAAGAAAATACTTAAAAACACACTTAAACACCTATAAAAAGATATTATGATCTACACCTATGAACATCCCCACACTTAAACCTTTGCTTTTCCTCAAGCAAAACTAAAATCCCAACTAACAAAACACATAAACACACAATCATGCAATATGTAATAATGATATAATGACATCAAATCTTATGGAATTAACTTAAACTCAAAAATCAATCACTTAAAATGTGCCAACATACTTGCTTATTCCTTTCATGTTTAAGTGCTTTGATTTGAATAAACATATCAATCAAAATATTAACACCCTATTCCTATACATATGGCTCTTGTAAGCATATATTTATTATTATTAATCAATCAAAAAGGCAAACTATCATTAAGTATCTTTTCATGAAAATTCTTGCTATTTATGAAAGATCAATAGGTTTTATTTAATGTAATACCATTTTTTAATTTTCTATACTGATAACCTAGTCTTTTTATGTGAAAGCAAATGCCTTATCATGAATGCCCTCGATTACTCAACTAGGTCATGTTTTTTATTTAGCTTGGTTAGAGTGTCATTCTTACCTTTTAACGCGAAGACAAACATTTTGTCGTGAATGCCCTCGATTACTCAGTTATGTCACAACTCTCAACTACCTATCAGCTCTATTCCTAACATAATTTTCTTAAAAAAGGCCAATGGAATAGAAATTTAACACATTTTTTTATTTTTTTATTTATTTTTTTAACCTACATCATGTCTTCTTAATCAATCATTCTCATGAAAGGGTATTAATAATGCTAACTAATTTAATTGAGTATAATTATAAATGTATACAAGCAAAAGTGCTAAAGTGAAAGAATAGGTGTCATATCCTAGTTAACATACATATTCATCCTAAAGACACTCAAAACACAAAATTCACAAGTCACCGTGACTTTAGAATTTAAAAGAACATGTTCAAAGCTAAACTAATTCCATTCAATTAATGTCGTTGACACATTCACATAATTCACACATTATGCAACAAAATATTCACACAATGCTAAACCTATTCAAAAACTAACACAATACAAATGCAAAATTCACACACAATTGATATGCAATTGCATATACATCCCTACACTTGAACAACACATTATACTCATGTGAGAAACAAAACAATATAAATAAAGATAAAGAACAACAAATAAAAATTTTGAGCAAGAATACTTATGGTGATTCAGGAGGTGATAGTAAGGGTGATAAAATTTGAGGACACTCTATGCCATAAAGGTCCTTTAATTCACTCCCTACAAAATAACATAAAAAATAAAAATAACAAAGCACCAACAAAATAAAATGAAAATAAAAAATAAAACATATCTTAAGTATTGGGTTGCCTCCCAGGTAGTGCTTGTTTAACGTTATTAGCTTAACGTACTCTGTCTTCTACCTTCTAACCTCAACTTGGGTCTATAATGAGTGACTTGCTTCCACTCATTTCTCTACTTGGCAGTTTAGTAACATGTAATAAGCTACATGTTGCAAGATAATAAAAAGGATATAATTAATAAAATTAAGAAATCCAAGTAAGTCCAGTAATGCCCTTTTTGGTAACAAATTGTCAATGAAATAGGGAATGATGAAACTCTATGAATCTTCAATTAAATCCAACAGTTTATATTATGGGAGGTGGAAACAATCTAGATTTAAAGCAACTACCGATATTTCATTGATAGTTCACAAAATTTGCTCCTCCTCTGACCCCTTTAAAGATTCAACTACATCAATTCTCATGGATGCTCCTTCAGATTCTTTAGTATCTTATTCATATTGAATTCCACTTGTTCATCACCAATTCGATGGATAAGGTTACCTTTATGGATATTTACCAAAGGTCTTTTAGTGTTCAAAAAGACTACCAAAAATTAGTGGATAGTTTCGGTCCTCTTCAAAGTCTAGCACGATAAAGTTCACAGGAATAATAAACTTTTCTATTTTTATAGGCATATCCTCTTCCACGTCAAATAGTTTCTTTATCGATTGATCTACTAACTGAATAAGCATAAAAGTTAGATTAAAATCTCCTAGCCTCAATTTCCTGAAAATTGACGAAGGTATAAGATTAATACTTACAATTAAGTCATAAAATCATTTAGAAAATTCTAAATTACCAACGATATACGGTAAGAATCCCTGGATGTTTCATCTTTGAGGGCATACGGTTGGTAATTATGGAGCTTCAACTTTTCATTATGGAGACCGTTTAATTATCATCACAAGTCCACTTGTTTGATAAGATGTCTTTGAGAAACTTTTCATACTTAGGCATGTGTTCTAAAGTCTCTACAAAAGACAAGTTAATTTGAAATGTCTTCAGCTTTTCCAAGAACTTTGCAAATTGTGCATCTAGTTTATTCTTCTAAAGTCTTTGTGGAATGGAATTTTTGGTGGGTATGGAATAAGAGGAATGTAGGGAGGGTTCTCATTCTTCGCTTCATCCTTTTTTCCTTCTCTTGGTCTTTTACAAGGTAGGGATCAACTTGTTTTTTTGTCAGTTTTGCTAGCTCTTTCCCACTCTTAAGTGTGATAATCTTAACTTCCTCCCTTGGATTTTCTTCTGTATTGCTTGGAAGGCTCCCTATACTTTATGTAGATTGTGCATTGGCTAGCTGGCCCACTTGAACCTCCATATTGTGAATAGAAGAGGCATGATTCTTTGTTACTTGCTCAAATTTTCCTTATAGACTCGTGAGCTTAGAATTTATCATGTACATAAACTTTTCCATATTTGAATCCCATTAATTGGGTCTTATTGGAATCCTGATAAGCCTTGAGCTCTCATTTAGGTCCTTACATTGTTAGAACAAAAGGAATTTGGGTGGTTCTTCCACCTAGGATCGTGCATGTTTGAATAAAGGTTGTTACCTCCTTATCCATATTATGCTCCCATTAAGTTGAGCCACTTCATGTTTTCATTTTCCACTAGGAAGCAATCAGCTGTGATATGGCTATCTTGTCCATATAACTCACATTAGTGTTGAATTGCTTTGAGTGGAGAGGAAGAGGTGGCTTTCAATTTGGTCAATTGCTTGGTTAGGTTGGTGACCTTAGCCTATAATGTTATCACTGAATCTACAATAATTATTCCTTTTAGATCCTGAAAGGTTGACTGCTATCTATCTCGTTTCGATATCCAAAGACAGTTATTGTTCACCATCTCTTCTAATAGAACATATGTCACTTCAACTGTTTTCCTCATTAATGAGCCACCAGTTGCTGCGTCAATGGTGTCACACATAAGTAGATTAACTCTATTGTAAAACATTTGCAAGAGGAACACCCTTAGTAAGTTATGATGCAGACGACTCCTTTGCAACTCCTTAAATCACTCCCACGTTTTATGTAAAGCTCCCCTTCATTTTACTGGAAGTTTGTAAGTTTCTTTATGAGCCTCGTTGTCTTTGTTAAAGGGAAGTATTTAGCCAAAAAGGATTACACCAGCTGCTCCATAGTTTGACGTTCGCTAGGTTAAGTGAATTAAACCACACATTAGCTCTATCCGTGAATGTAAAGAGGAAGAGCCTCATCTTGGCTACATCTTCTAACAATCTATTATGCATAAACATATCGTAAATCTCTAAAAAATTGGTCATATGAGTATTGGGATCCTTATTGGCCAAACCATGAAATTGTACATTGGTTTGTAACATGTATAGCAATGCTGGTTTGAATTTAAAGGTGTTCACTTACACTGATGGTCATGTAATTCCTTGATATTTAGCATTGAACCCTGGCCTTATAAAGTCCTTAAGGGTGCTTTGCTGCTTTCCTTGGCTTCTTTCCTCCGCCATTGTTCTTTCTATTACATCTTGATGTTTAATTCTTCGCATCTCTCTTTCTTGCTTTGTGATCTCTAAACTTGATGTGTCTTCTACTTTGCATGCAAACTTTCATTTTTTTAATGTTTAGGCATATGCACTCACACAAGAAAATTATTACATCCTTAAATCAAAGGAATTCAAATTGTATAAGATGCTAAATCAATCCTCGAAAATGGTGCCAAAAACTTATTGATAAGTTTTATAATGAAAACCTTTAATACCGCAAGTATATAGATTGTATCTTGTAGTATCAAAGGTATTGTTCCCAAAAAGACTAATTTAAACCTAACAAATTGAATAGAACTATGTCTAAGGTACTAAAGATTGATGTGAATGAAAATAAATAATTGAAATTAAAATAACTAAACAAACGAAACAAGTAAGGAATTGAACAATTAAGCTTCCAATAAAATTAAGGTTAACCAAAGTTTGAATACTTAGGAACTATTTTATTCTTATTTTGTTTCCTTTATCTTGTTAATCCAATTATGCTTAATCCTAGATATCCTAAAGTTTTGATTATCCTCTCTTGATATCTAATTAAGTAACCCTAATTGAATTTGATAATAATATAATTGTAATCTATTGATTCACAAATCTACTCTTAACTATTTAATTAGATTTGAAGCAATCCTAAGGATAATTAATTTCATGATTAAGATCTTTAACTGTTAATTAATCTGATAATTGTAGGTCTATTAAGCTACCAATTCTCGTTGTGTACCTTAACACAGATAACTTGATTCAGTCTCTCAATTTATTACCAAGTATAAGCTTAAAAATTATCACAAAGCATTGATAGATATATTGAATTCAACAAGAATAAAATTTAACAAAACAATTCAAGAATAATCCCTAATATGGATTTAGAAACCCATAATCATGTTAAACATCTTAGAAATCTAACTAGAAATTTAAGATAATGAGATAAATAAAAGGAAAAAAGAAAAATCCAACTAGACATTTAAGACAATGAGATAAATAAAGGGGGAAAAAAAGAAAAACTAGTTGGAGTCTTGATCTAGAGATTTAAAATTCTCTTACACTCTCTTAATGTCTCTCTTAATCTTTTTTTGATTTGGTGGTTGCTGCTTCTTTTAGTGTTTTTATTGTTTTTTTATAGCGCTTGAGGCTTTTAGGGTTGTTTCTAGGGTTTCCCTGCTTAATTCGGTTCCAAAAATATCCCTAAACCCTCAAAACCTAAAAATTCTTGCGAGTTAGAAACACCAATGCCATGATCGTAAGGGTTTCATAACCATGTCCTGCATGGTTTGTCCCTCTTTGTAACAATCGTGCATGGTGTCACAATCATGACAGAAGCTCCATACACGTAGCCTGCTCTTCGTGTGTCATGATTGTGACCTTGCTGCACTCATCCACGATCTTCTCTTCACGTTCCTGTTTTCGTACACTCACAAACACATCAAACACTTCTTGAAACATAACAACAAAGATCAAATACTTGCTAGAAACCAATCAAACACTTAGAACATATAAAAAAAATACAAGAACATAATTCTAAACCTATACGTATGATGATCATTTAAGAAAATACTTTAAAACTCACTTAAACACCTATAAAAACATATTATGATCTACACCTATCAGGTATCATCCCCATAAATTAAAGCAGAGCATCCAAATTCCTCTCTAGTTTAGAAATTTTACTTTCCAACCTTTCCAATCAAAACTGATGCTTATGTTGGATTAGTGGATCCAAAAGATACAGAGGTCGTGGAACATCAAAATCCTCTTGTTGATGTGATGATGAACCTCTTAAGGGGGAGTCATGTGACACAAAATTAAATTTCCTCTTTTATTGCTCAACCAACCTCATCCTACTTAAACAAGCATACTCCAAAGGTTCCATCTCATACTTTACATGCATATCAGTATTAGTAATATCAAGAAAATTAAATTAATAGCCGAGTGAGTAATCAAAGAACTAAGATGTTGGATCCCGATTTGTTTTAAATTTTACTTATTATTTGTTTAATGATTTATTCATGCTTGGTTTGTTGGACCCCGAACTTTTGGTGAAAATTTAGAGATATTATGTGAAATTTAAATGAGTGTTTTTGTATATGAATTGTATTATAGATGTTTTTGTACCTTAGGGAAATTGATGAAAAAAAAAGGAATTGATTAGTTTTGATGACCTTGATATTTGAGTAGATTAGTTTTGGTTATGAAAGTTTAAGTGAATGAGATGAATGAGTTGATTGAAATGGAAGTTGAAAATCAAGAAATAAAGAGAAAAGTGTGAAAAATTTAGAGAATTAAGAAAAGTTTGACTTTTTGGCCATAAAGAGTTGACTTTTTGATTTAGGCAGAATTTGAGAAAAGGATCTTCAGGAAACTTGTAGCTTCTGTCGAGAGCTTTCT
>JAOTBA010000005.1:11571149-11586765 GCA_025629845.1 Erythroxylum squamatum | reverse complement strand
TTGCCGAACCTGACATTCAGGTTCAGGTTCAGGTTATTTATGAACGGGTCAGGTTACCCTACCATGAACACCCCTATTGTATATAACTTAAATGACGTTGCTTTGCTGGTGGAAGTTATTTTTAAAATGAAACAAAATGACATCGTTTTGCGTGTTGTTTGGTGACCTTAAGTGGGCCACGGGCCACGGGCCGAGCTGCTTAGCCTGAGCCTAGGCCCGGCTTGACCCGAAGTGGTTCAGGCCAATTTTTAACATCCCTATTGGTGATGGATGCAAGTGACGTGTTTGGAGTGATGATGCATTAGCCTGCCTAGAGTGATGCGTGTAGAGTGAGTGAAGTTGTGCTTGATTTGTTGATGCCTGGTGTTTTATTTGCTCGGGACTGGGACGTTTCATATATGGGTGATGGAGTATGGTGGGTTGAAAGCTGATTAGTGTCTGGTGTTAGACGTTATGCAGTAGAGTTGGACAAATATGGGGTGATTAGCCTGATTAAGTGTGGTCTAGCTGTTGGATGCTACTACTCACTAGGAGATAGGTGGATCGCTTTAGGGACAAAGAGAAGGAAAAAAAGTTAAGGTTAAATATATATATATAATATTTTATTATTATTTATTTTATTTCATCATTTTATTATTTTATTATCTTATCTTTTTTTTTAATTATTTTACAAATTCTAAAATAAATAGTTTATTAACATTTACAAGGCTTGATCTCGCCTTATGAATGTTAGCATTCTAAAATTTAAGGGATTCCATTACAAAAAGCTAAATCATATAAGGCGTGATCTCAACTTATAAATTTTAGTATTTTGGAATTTAAGATGACCGCTACACTAACTTGAGTTGCAGAAGGTTTGATCTCACCTTATGAAATTTAGCACCTTGAAATTTTTTGTCTTTTATTTCGAAAGCTGAATTACATAAGACATGATCATGCCTTATAAATATTAAACCTATACATAATTGAAATGAAACTAATAAAAATCATTATGTTTGGGTTGCTCCCATTGAGCGCAATTGTTTAAAGTCATTGTGCTCGAGGGGCTTTTTCTTCTCAATTTTTTACGTATTAGGGAAGTACCAACTTAATATCCATCACACTTAAAACCATCATATCCTCATACAATGATTTCAATTTATGTTCATTCACCTTAAAGATTTTCTAGTATCTAAATTCTATATTTCCATTATATCATAAGAAAATACATTAGTTTAACAAAAGGACCAAGTCATCTATAAAGTAACTTACTTGGCTTGAGCTTTAATCAAGAATTATATAATAACATTGTTTTTCACCTCAAATTGCTTCCTTAAGATCACATTATCATGGAACAATTTGGTTTTCTGTTTGTAAATCCTCGAATTCTCGTAAGTGTCCAACCTTAGCTCCTCTAACTTTTGCAATTGCAATTTCATTGGCTTCCCAACTTTTGCCAAATCCACGTTTTAACATTGCATTACTCAATAAGCTTTATGTTCAATCTTCACCACTAAATGACAAGTTTTACAAAAACAATCAATAAGGAGACATTCCTATTAGTGTTTTGTAGGTTGTAGGGTAAGCCCAAAAAACATCGTCTAACATAAACTCTAATCATTTCTTGCCTAATTTACCATCTTTTCTGAAATAGATTTCACTTCTTTATTTGAAACTTTTACTTGTCCATTTATTTGTGGATGATATGTGGTAGCTACTTGATGATACACTCTATACTTTTTAAACGAAGTTGCCACTGCTCTATTCCAAAAGTAGCTCCTTTGATTACTAGTAATGGCTCGTGGAACTCTAAAAGTATTGAAAATATTACACTTTATAAAACCTATAATAGTTGCATAATCATCAATCTTGGTGGCTTTTGCTACCGTCCACTTCAAATCATAATTAAACACTAAGAGTATGTAAGAAAAACTAGAAGATGGAAGGAAAATAGCCTATAAAATCAATGCACCATATATCAAATATCTTTAATAAACCTGTGATAAAATTATGCATGTCCAAGAAAAGATCAAACTTCCCTAACATTTGGAGGGTAAAGGAAGTTCACAATTAAATCCACCTTTGCCTTACCAACATCTACGTATATGGATGAAATCATATGTCCCAAAATTATGCCTTAATCAATCATAAAATGAAATTTTTTATAATTCAACACCCAGTTTGCTTCAATACATCTTTTGAGAACCTTAGATAAATGTTTTAAGTAATCATCTAATGAATCTCCATAAATAGTGAAATCATCAATAAATACTTTAATGCAATTCTCAATATACCATAAAAATGTAATCATCATGTAGCTTTGAAATATACCTGAAGCATTACAAATACTCAAGGCCATTCGCTTGAAGGTATACGTTCTGAAAAGGCATATAAATGTAGTATTTTCTTGATCTTCTAGTAACCTGAAAAAATATCCAAAATACAAAAGTATGATTTACTAGTAAGTCTTTCTAATATTTGATCTATAAAGGGTAATGAAAAATGATCCTTTCTAGTGCCCAAGTTAAGCTTCGTAAAGTTTATACACATTTACCACCCATTTTGTACCCTCAATGGCACCAAGTCATCATTCTGATTACTTATTATGATCACCTAATTTTCATTAGCACAATATAAACTGATCTTACCCACTCATTATCCAAGATCGAATAGATTATACCTACATCCAAAAGTTTTAGAATTTCTTTTAATACCACATCTTTCATTATTGGATTAAGTCGCTTTTGAGGTTCCTTCATTGGCTTAGCATTCTCTTCTAAAAAAATTGTATCGATGCAAATTACTAGACTTATGTCTTTTATATCAGCCATGGTACATCTGATCATAGTTTTGTACTATTTTAAAAGTAATGCTAATCTTTCATCTTGCCCTATTGTTAACCTTTTTTAGATGATCGCAGGTAATGACTCTCCTTCACCCAAATAAATATTCTTTAGATGATCAAGTAGGGTCTTCAATTTTATCTTTAGAGTTTATAAAATAGAAGGCAACATTTTTTGTTCATATATTAATTTCAGCATTTAAAGTTTTCGAATCTAATAGCATTGTTGATAATGATTCTATAACTTCCCAATAACTTCCCAAGTTTCATAAACTTACTCATTCACTTCCAGTTTAACCTTAAAATCTGAGTCATCATTAATACTTTCTTCTTTAAAAATATCCTACATGATTAAATCTATAATATCCGTATGGTAAATAGATTGAAAATTATTTGGGTACTTTATTACTTCGAAAAAATTAAATTTTACTATCTTTCTATCAAAGTCAGCAGTAAGCGTGCCTTCATATAGATCAATTTTTATTATAACTATTTTTATGAATGACCTCCCTAAGAAAATTGAAGTTGAATATTCTACACTATCTCCATCCATTTCAAGATGTAAAGTCTACTTAAAATATCAAACCATTAACTTGAACTAAAACATCATCTATAATACCAATAAGACATGCATAAGAAAGATTAGCTAGTTAAATTATCACTAGTTTCTCATGAAGAATTCATATTTAAAGGTCAGTAAATTGAAGAGGACATGATATTGATAGATGCACCTAAGTTTAGCATGACACGCTTAATTTTGTTATCACCAATGACTTAAGGAAGTGTAAATATATCTGGATCTTTACATTTTTTATAATTTTCTATTTATAATAGCTGATACATTCTTACCCAAAATTATTCTCACCTTATCCTTCCGCTTCCTTTTATTTATGCATAGTTCTTTCAAGAAATTTGTATATTTTAAAATTTTCTTGATGGCTTTTAGAAGTGGAATTAGATTTCCACCTTTTTGAAGGTCTCTAAGATCTCTTTCTCATATTCATCTTCTTTAATTTAGCCAATCTGTAAGGAAAATGAGGTACATATGCATTAGATGATATAGATAAAGAAATTCTTCTTTCTTCTCTTCTTCGTCATGCCTTTCTACCTCCACTGGTAAGGGAGATCTAGACTAAATTTTCTTCCCACTTACCAATGTTAGTACACTCACATTCTCCTTAGGATTCACCACTATCTGTGAAGGTAATTTCCCTAATGGCCGTGCTTCTAATTTACTAATAGAGTTAGCTAACTGAGTGGTTTAATTTCCTAAGTTCTGAAGGCTTGCTCTTGTTTCCTATTGAAATTGTTGAGTAGTAGTAGCAAGTACCTTAACAATTTCATCCAAAGACAAACCTAAATTTGAAGGTTGAGATTGAGCATGTATAGGTGCTTGAGGTTGTCTATTGAAATTATGAGCTGGGTATTTTTGTTAACTAAAGTTCTCTATCCTAGATTGTAATGATTAGAATAAGGCTCATATGTTCGTTAAGGTTGACCAAGAAATCCTTCTATCGTGTTAGCTTTTGGAAAAATGTCTTGTTGCAATGTAGGCACATATCTATAGGATACTCAGGGAATAAGCATATTCCACACAGTCATACTGATTGTAATTGAAATATAGCCACTTGACAAACTAGAAAAGTAAAATTTGAAATTTCATCCCCAAGGTTATTATTACTTACCTTATTCACACACTTAACAGCTTCATCCATCCTTGTCTTAAATTATTGAGAATTTTTACCATATTTGAAATTAATTGTCTGGTCACTTTTGGTGTTTTGTTTACCAAAGCTCTTGTATGAGTTGCATCTACCATACTCTTATCTATTGGGAGTAGCTATTTGTAAAATTACTTAATCAAAAGTTGTTCAGGATAGTGTGGGTTGCTAGCATATAACCCCTTAAACAAATCCCAATATTAATGCCATAATGCTCTGATGAATTGTCTTATATCACATATCTTCTTTCTGATATTAGTTGATTATGATGCAGGAAAGAACTTCCAATAACAATTTTTTCATATCATTGCATGTTATCATTAAGCCAGAGGGAAGATAACAAAGTTAATCATTTGCCTTATCTTTTAATAAGAACAGAAAGGCTTTGAGATTAATTTGCTCTTTTGCCGCTCCTTGTGGCTTTATTCTATACCAGACAACATGGAAATCTTTCAAGTGTTTATGTGGATCTTCACCTGCAAGACCACGAAAAATAGAAAATAAGTGAATCAAACTAGATTTCAATTCAAAATCTACCTCAACATCTAGAAATCTTATGCATAAGGGTTGTTGATTCAAATTTAGTGTTGCTAACTCCCTCAAATATTCTACTATTAGTATTTTCCATCTTTTCTTCAACTTCTTGGAAATTTGAATCTTCACCAATTATAAAATTTATCTCAACTTTCACTTCTAGAGGTGAATGACCTTTTCCTTACTTAGTCTTTTTCCTTAAATGACTTATTGTGCCCTTAACTTTTGGATTATATTTCAGTTAACTTGTCTGAGAAGAATGAGTCAAACAAGATAAGAGATTAATAGTAAACTATAAAATAACACAAAGAAAATAAGCAACTAAAATAGTTCCCTGACAACAATGCCAAAATTTTGAACAGGTTGTCAAAGCCCTCAAAATTAATTATGATTCACTAAACTATTATAATAGTCATAGAACAAGTAGAATCCCAAGAAAACTAAAAACTATTTCTTAATTTCAATTGATATAACAAAATGGGGGTTTATGATTGATTAACTAACAAACTAAATTTAACAAGGAATCAAAGTGAATTAATTAAGTATTAAAGTGAGAAATTCAATAGTACTTAATTCTGATTCAAGGGAAAGATCTCATCCAATTATAACTTTGATCATTGGTTTAAAAAGAATAGTTTTCACAATTGAAGCAGTTAATTTGAAACCTAAAAGGATAACTATAATAAGTCTCAATTTTTCTTAAATTATTTGGTTCATACCTAGCATTCAAATCAAAACTTACCATAAATTGATTAGGAAAGATAACATTCCACATCAATTAAATCATAGTAATAAGCTTAATGAAAAAGAATAAACTCCAAATTAAATAATTTAGATAGCTACAACTATTCAACTTAGTTCTCTTGTTTCTCATAAGTTAAATATACAAGTTCATAAATGACATATTTGTTACTTGTAATAATTATTCATGAAAATTACAGATCACTAATTTTATGGATAACATAGAATAATCTATACTGAATTAATTTGCCAAATCAAACAATATTGATTACTCTTAAAATGAAAAGAACAAAAAACAAGAAATACTTTAATTAAAATAAAAATCTAAGTTTGGAATAGAATCTGACAAGGTTACAACTAGATTTTTAATTCCCCTTGAATAAAAATATTTGAATTTAGTCACACATGACCTTAGTTCTACTAAAAATGATCAAAAGATAAAAGATGAAGAGAAAACACACAGAAAAACATTGGAGAATTATTAAGAAGGTATGTTTCATTCTTTTTTCTCTCCTTTCCTAGCCCAAAAACTAACAATGTCTTAAAAATCATTACCAATAATAATCATGTCATACATAAAGGAGAATTGGAGTGTATCATTAGGTAGTCTTACAAAGAAATAGTTCATTATATTAAGCACTGAATTTGAAACCACAATGAGAGACACTGTTTCTAAACTTGGAAAACCAAACTTGATGTGCTTTTTAAGGACATAGAAAGTCTTTTATAGATGCAAATCTTGTTAGATGGGTATGTATAATCAAGAGGCAGTTGCATTTATTCCTCTTTACATAAATCATCATTAAGAAATGCATTATTAATGTCCATTTTAAACAAATGTTATTACTTTATAGTAAAAACAAAAGTGAGATGAGCTATTCGAACAAAAGTCTCTCCATAATCAATGCCATATTCACGTGTAAAGCCTTTTGCGACAAGTCAAAGTTTATATCATTTAATAGAACTATCTGCACAAGTATTAATTTCATAAACTCATTTATAACTAATTCCCGATTTGTTAATAGGTAAATCAACTATACCTTATGTATGTTGATCAATAAGTGCGTGAACTCTTTTGTCATTATTTTATTCCGTAAGGGATTAGAATAAGCCTTGCGGTATGTGCAAAACTCTCTTGTCATTGTTTTATGCCACAATTGCTTGAAACTCTTTTATCACTATTTCATACCATATTTAAGATATGTCTATTTTTTTTCTTTTTGCTCACATATTTTACGATGACATTCTAGGATAAGATCTTTGAACTACTATTCCATTTTGGGATTAATTAGACAAGAGTGGTTTCTTTATTTTTTATGCATTATCAGTATTAAACAGTAATCGTATTTCCAAACCATAAGTATATAGAACACAAATTAATTAAACCTTCTTTACATAAGATAAATTCATATAAGTCTAGAATAATTGTCAACTAAAATCATAAAAATAACATGAATCACCTATAAAAGTATAACGAGAAGGATTCCAAATATCATAATTAACTAAATCAAAGGGATTAGAAGAAACAAAAGTGATGTTAAAAGTAAAGTGTGATGTTCTGAAAGCTGATAAGGAACATAATCAACATTGTTTGGTATGACATGACCTAAACAATAACTAGAAATTAAGGCTTTCAATTTAGAATTAAAAATAAAGTTCAAATGAGTATATCAATAACATAAGCAACAATGTTATTGGAAGAAAGACAAAAGAAAGGTAAGTTAATCCCAATGTTCTGTCTGGTCCGTGAATCTTGCATAAAACAATCATATAACTTGAAAATTGTACATCAAAACCCAAGTTAACATAATTGTCCAAGAAATAAAAGATTTATGGTAACTTTAGGAATATGGAGAATATCAGAAACGTATAAATTTGGCTTGTGGATTATTCCTACATTTTTAACATTCATAGATAATTTTTTTGTAGGATGAACAATAAGTTAAATAATGTGACATCTTTTGGATATGAAGGGTAAATAATCATAAGTCATATGATTGCAATAGACAAAGTAAAAAAGTTTTGGTTGATATGATATACAGAGCTTGCATATTAGATTTATTGGGATCTTATTGTAATCATAAGAGAAGATTATAGATGTCTTTCATATAAAATTTTAGAGTGTTGTCAAAAAATTCTATAGGAACATTAGCAATAATAGAGATACAAGAAGGTTTGCCTTATATTATACCACTGATAATTAGCAATAATATGATCATAATTTTAGCAATAATTGCAATAATTCTTTTGAGATGAATTCTAGGTAGAACTTGATAATATCTGATTATTATAAGCAGTTTTAGAGAATATCTAAGTAACATAAATTACATCAGCCAAAGATGATGTTTTTTAATTCGAATAATATCTAGGTGAGTCTTCTTAAAAGGTAATTATTTGATTAGAATGTCCTAATCATTGTTGTATATAATTAATAAAGTCGACAATAAAATTGAAATTGATGAATGTCATCATAGATCAAATATTGAGATTCTAAAAAATCTCATACCTCTTTTACAATGTCAAATTAACAAAAATCAAATTTGATAATATTGGTATCGGCGTTATAAGATCAAGTGAAGTTCTGATGGTTCTTCTCGTATCATTTCTCTTATTGGTCAATAAACTTTTATTTATCTTTGTTATCTTTCTTGGTAGGTTTGGAATCTCACTGGTCACAATAAACTATAAGCTCTGCATTTTTAAGAAGCTACTCATCTCTTAAGCCTATAAATCATAACTTAATCCACCATAAATAACATCAATTAGGTTGGGAATATGTTTGATAGAAACCATGACATAAATAAGATAAGAAAACCAAGAGGATAGAGATGATAAACAAAGGGTGTAGTTAGAAGTAGAGTTTTCCCAAATGAGTGGTAGATTTGGATTCAAGATAACAAAAACCTAAGGAACTAGTCTGACTAAAAAAATTGACTAAATTTGACTGAACTAGTGTGATCCTGTTGTGAACCAATAAGTTAGATTGGACTAAATAGATGAACCATAGAAACTCATATGGCATACCAAAATAACGATAGTTGACACAAGTAGACGTCGAACACATGTTAGTATTAGGAAATGTGTGATACTGTAATGCTGTCATTGTGTTGGGTGCTTGTGTGGATGACAATGAGCTAACCCTTTTGTGTGGATGACAATGAGTTAACCCTTACGTGCTTTTTATAAGGATTCAATTTCACTGTGAACTTAGCGGTCCAAGTTGACTTTTGTCAAACTTGTTTTATAGTTCATTCTAGACCCTTATCAGGTTACATGCTAATTTGGATTAGTTGCAAAATGGTTAAGGTATACGTAAACTTCTTAGCAGAAGGGGACTTCTTTTCCTGTTTTATTAACTAATACATGCAAGAATTTGTCTTCATCATAGGTAATTGTTGAAATGAAGTCTTAGTTTTCTACTCCTTTTTGTCGATAGGATTTATTTGCTTTGCAAGCTGTATTAAGGTTTATACTTTATAACAGGATTATCATTTTTTTAAGTCTCTTTTGATTTTTCCAATCTGCAAATAGGGCCAGAATCATATACTAAACTTCTGGATGCCCCCATCAATGTGGGAGGAGTTTTTTTGGTTGCGGTTCCAGGAGTTGGCGAGTTTCCATTACCTTTGATGTTCGTACTTTTTAATGAGCAACTTCTGTGCGATATGTGATTTACTAACAGTTAAAAGGGAGAGATTAATGCATCAAAAGCTGTGGACAGTAAGAACATCCGTACTAGTTTATTGCGAACTCCCATCTCGTTCAGAAACAGAAACTGGTTGGTATCATTGGAATGAGGGGTGTAAACAGAAACTGGTTCATACTGTAAAGTTCCTTAGCGCATCAGATTTATTGATTCCATACAAGTAAATCAATCGCATTTCGAAAACCAATATGAGAGGGTTATGGTGTTTAGGATGAAGTCATTGAAGTTAACAAATCGTTGACAGAATCTTGAGCACTTTGTGGTTCAATTCAGCTAGACCAGAGAAATGGTCAAGCAGTTCCTGCAAAGTTCAGATAGCAATTGTGACATATTATCAGCAAATAAACACATCTGTGCCACGAAAAAGCAGGGAAATGTTCTTCCAAAGCCATTGGAATATAGGAAGCTTTAAATGAATCAGAACCTCCATAATGTAAAAATAATTGAATTACCAATAGTCTCTACAAGAGCAAGCTCCATCTTTAAAATGATGGAAGAGATTGCGTTCTCTTACAGTGATTTCTCTTTGATAGATCACAGATATAAACTTGGTGTACGTGTGGCAGTCATTACACATCCTGAGGTTCCTAGATATTCTAATGGGTGTGCCCTGTGATGTTTTTATCAGTGCAAAAGCAATGGCTAACTTTTGACTATGAGCTTTCAATATCTGCTTCTTCTCTTCTTCATCTACATTAAGCAGTACCTGTGATGTATCTGGCGAATAACCTTCAAATTTCAATTGCCATTCCATCTGGTGAATCATCTCGTAAATGTCTTGAAAGTTGGTATGTGACATGTCCTGTGAAACAAACTTGTAAACTTTCCTTTTCACCTCAACTAAACTGAATCCAGGTGTTTGAGTGGATGCTTTATAATACCACTCTGTTCGAATCCTTGCTACATTCTCCCATTTGCCAGCTTTAGCATACATGTTGGATAGGATCACATAATCACTAGGATTATCTGAGTTCAATTGTTTCAAGCTCTTGGCTGCAATCTCCCCAATTTCCAAGTTCTGATACACTTTACAAGCACTAACCAGACTTCGCCAGATGACTTCATTTGGCTCGATAGGCATGCTTCTGATAAGATCTAAGGCCTCAGTTAGCATACCTGCTCTGCCCATTAGATCTACCATGCATCCATAGTGTTGAATTGTGGGTTCTATACAATGCTCAAATTTCATCCTGCCGAAATAGTGGTGACCCTCATCAACAAGGCCAGCACGACTACAAGCACTCAACACACCCACATAAATAACGTCATCTACCTCTAATCCTTCTTCAAGTAATTCAGAGAATACCCTTAGGGCCTCCCTACTTCGCCCATGCATCGCAAGCCCTGAGATCATCACACCATATGACAACTGGTTCTTCTCCACCATTCTTTCAAAGAGACACATCCCTTTATCTATACAATCACATTTTATATACATGTCTATTAAGGAAGTTTGAACTATTACATTGAGTTCACTGATGTTCCTCAACAGTGAACCATGGACTATTCTTCCATAATCAAGAGCACCCAGATGAGAACAAGCAGAGAGTGCTGTGACAAAAGTACTCTCTTCTGCCCTACACAATCCTTCGCTCGCCATATTCATGTATAGATTTAAGCATTCACCCCACATTCCTAGACTATTATGGGCTGCAATAATACCACTCCAAGAGGCAACATCCCTTTGATCCATATGCTCAAAAACAGCAGATGAAGCTTCTATCTTTCGACACTTACCATACATGTTAATTAAGCTATTCTGCACAAATAAATCATCTTCAAATCCAAGCTTAAGAGCATGCGTGTGAAGTTGCATACCTTCCTCTAGAGCACTTAACCTGGCACAAGCCTTAAGAAGAACAGGATACGTAAACTTATTCGGTTCAATCCCTCTCCCGCTCATCTCATAGTAAAGAAATAGTGCACTCTCCATTTTGAAATCCCTAACATAACCTCTGAACATGGTATTGAATTCATAAGTACCAGGCTCATATATATGTCTGAAAATTTTGCATGCATAGTCCATGCTGCCCCAGTTTGAGAGAGCACAAACAGTTAAAAGATTGCTTGCACAGTAAGAGCTCTGATGGAATCCCCACTTTAGAACTTGTGCATGGGCTTGTTTCAATTCTTCCATGTTCTTGCATCTTCTTAAAAGCAACAAACATTCTTGTTCCTTTACCTTCAGGCTCAAATTCAATTCCGTGGTTTGAGGTTGATCTTCTGGCGGCGAAAGAATATAGGGTTGGTGAAGGACTGATGTCCCGATCATCGTGCCACCCACATCATGGCATAGGCGATCAAGGCTGCCACATTTCGGCAAAGTTGCCATGTATGCTTGAAAGATTTCATCCTTTTGAGACTAAATCATCCATCAAAGCAATGCTGACCGCTTAAAAGCGGAAGTAGTAAATGATTACAGAGAGAATTTACAGAAGAATTTGTAAGAAATGGAAGGTGGTGGTGATAGAAAGTGAGTGAAAGTCCTCCTGAGGCAGACGGGGCTTGAATGTGATCCATAAGAGCAGTTGGAGAGTTTGGAGTTAGATAAAGTGGTTGTCAGATTATGGGACGTGTAGATTCTGGATAGGATAATGTTTTGGGGATCTCCTTCAAGTTTAATAGCCACTAGATCTTCCAAGGAAAGGACCCATAGGCCATATCGGAATAAAATTTGGAAAGATAAAGTATAGATTTGCTCAGAGACTGTAGGCTGAAGCAGGTTCATGGAATCCAATATGATGGCCCAATTCCAGGAAACTTACGCATACAAAGGGCGAAATTGACATTCACATGAAATTAATAAAAAGACCTTTTTTTACTAGGAATATTAAAACCAAAAAAGATACAAACTCTTTTGTTGTACTTTTTTTAAAATTACTTATAATTTTTGCAATATTAAATTATTTTAATAATATATTATATAATTGACCATTGAATCTGTATGATTACTATAAATTAATAGTCAATTTTGTTAAGATAATTTGATAAAAAATTCGTAAATGAATATCTTTTAAATATTTTTATTGCCATGAGATAAATGTTAAATAATTAATTTTTAAAAATAACCTAAAAAGTCTAATTTTTCTAATTTCCTTAAATTTTTTAATGGAGAATTTCGGTTATGTTGTTAATAGACTAACCCTTGAGTTGTATTAGATATGTACATTTCGCAATGTACAAAAATATTTTAATGTTTTAAAAACCATTTAAAATAGCCCTTCAGTTGACGAAATCGTCACGGTTTCATTAGCTATGTTGACGTGATATTTTTTATTTTAAGGAAATGCAAATGAAGAACTAAGAAAAAAGAACAATCAAGCACTTTAATATGTAACAAATAATTATAATCTTTCTTGTAACTTTATTTTCTTTAATTCAATTATCTAGAGGCTTAAACATTACATGATCTTTTTTTTAATCTACATAATACATAAATATTTTCATAATAAAAAAAGAAATTGATTTGAATTTAAAGAAAACATTTTTAATGTATCAAAATGCATTTGGGGAACGTTAGAAATAACATAAGATCAAGTTTTTTGTCAAATAAGTTTACCTTGATCTTTGAAATAACTTGAAACTTTTTTGGAAAACTTGTTTTAGGAGGTTTGATTAAGTTGGAGTTAGGTCGATCTATATTAAGGTTCTAGGCCGATTTTCACATTCTCGACATATATTAATCTATCATCATAACATATTAGTCAACCAATACCTTTAAAAGAAAGATATTGTATGTAACGTAAGTTTCTACGGCAACATTGGTTGATACAATGGTTAATCAGTATCACACTTTAGTTGAACAATGTCACTATTACTATTTGTTATAGTTTATGTCTACAACAAGTGTATTTTGTTATTTTAAGTATAAATAGACTGCATATAAGTTATAAGAAGGATTATTGGCACTAGAGAGAGTATTAAAAAACTATTGAGATACGTTTGATTGTGTTTGTATATATGTCAGAATGATATGAGCCTTTTAGTAAACTATGTTTTCAAAAGGAGTTATTTAGTTGTATATGAAATTTGTAAGACCAATTGAGTAAGCATTTGATGTTATAAAGTATTCATTTTCATGTAGGGCAAAGGAAGATAATTATAAGGGTTGCTTTTCATCTATGGCAAAGGAAGACAATTGTAAGTGTTCCTCTTAAATAACGGTAAAGAAAATCTTGTGTAAAAGGTTCCTCCTCATCCATTAAAAGAAGACATATAGTGAAAATTTTAATTAGAGGTTAAAGAGTTTATGCAAGTTAAGGTTTATTTAGTCAAACCACTATAATTAGTTTTGTCTCTCTTTCTATTACTTTCTTTAATTATTATTAAAATTGTTTTCTAATTTGTTTGTATGAATTTGATATAAATAGATATTAGTATAGACAAATTATTCATTAATTTTTTAAGACATAAAATTTAAACAAAAACATAATACATGCCCCTCTTATGTATTATTCGAGAATCAATAATTAGTATCAGAGTATATCTCACTTAATTGCGCTTAAATTCTCATCGAAATTTTGGTAAAAATCATTATAGAATATTCTGTATTTTGCTTTAATGAAGAGGGTCTATATATTAATATTTATTTATTTCTCAACAAAAATGATTACTTGCTTTAGAAAATTATAATAAATTTTTTTTTATAGCTAACAATTTTGACTTATGGGATGTTATAGAGAAAAATGTGTGGGATGCTAATGATAAGAGATTTACCACATTGAATTACAAGACAATGCATGTTCTTCTTAGTTTATTGGATAAAAATGTACTAATAGTGTGTCAATTTATGAAAATGCTTATGATATTTGACATGCAATTTAAATTACATATGATGACACTAATGAATCAAGAAATATAGTGTCAAAGAAAGAAAGAATTAAGAAGGAGAAAGAGAATCACAAGATAAAGAAGGCACCAAAGGTCACCTTGGACAATACAAGCAATTCAAAGATTGAAGAATCTGAAATGGAGTGAAGTGTATATACTTTATATAAGAATGATAAGGTATCTAGTTCAAACTCTCTTTATGATATTGATCACAATGATAATGGTGATACTTTGTCTTATAAAGAGCTTATGAATGCCTAAAAACAACGAGTATGAAAAGGAAGAAATTATTTTGTATGTGTAAAAAGGCTCAAAAACTTTTAGATATGTGTATGATTGAGAATAAGAAATTGAAATGTAAAATAGATGACATGATATAATTTAATAGTGGTATTGTTTTTAAGGACAATGAGCATAATTTATTACATGAGAATGAGACATTTAAGAAGGAAATCAATTGTTCTTACAATTTCATAAGCTAAGTTCACTTTAAGAAGTGAAAAACTAGAATATATGCTTAGAATCTAAAAAAACTCTAATGACAAGTATGAAATTGGTTTCACTTATGGAAGTGTACCATCCAATTCTAAGATAATTTTTTGTGATGGAAAAGCATTTACATGATGAAATCATGCTTAAATCATCACATGAGCACATAATATCCAATTATATGTATGAAGACTTTAATGCTTATGCATCATCTTGTAGGTCTTAAGCTAAAGGAAATGTTGTGCTTTTTTCTACAGTGCTAAATCTAGAATTACAGGACAGGACATTCAAAGTAAGAATAGGTATAACTTTTATACAATATGACTTCAAAGAAGTATGCAACAATCTTTTATTGCTCATTATTATAACAAGCCTCAACATTTATTAAAATGCATTACATGAGCCCATATTCATCATAGATCATATTTCTATCAAAGAAGTATGTCATTTTACCAATTTATATGATAAGTCTTATAGTCACGAAAGTAAAGTTTCATATCCACTCAAACCAGCAAAAGTAAATTCCTACTCTAGAACACTTAAGCGAGTAAAGTGGTGAATAGGGTCGAACCACAGAGATCAGTGAAGTAATTATTTATTTGTGCGAAATCGAAAATAAAAATAAAATAAAATAATAATAATGAAAACAATTGAAATGAGAATGATTGATTTTAGAAACACGAAATCACGCAAGAAGGAAATTAAAATTAAAGATTGAAAATAATATGAATAAAAGCCTAGCCAAGGTACTCTCCCGTTTGATACCGTAATTCG
>JAOTBA010000005.1:11539398-11553109 GCA_025629845.1 Erythroxylum squamatum | reverse complement strand
ATTGTGGTTATTATTTATATGTAAAATATTTAAAAATTATTGTTATTTTATATTAATTGTCATTATTATTTATTATTGAGATTTTTGAAAGCATGGTTGATGTAAACAATAAACTAGTAAAGTATACAGTACAACTGTATAATATACCAATATGAGACTATTTTGCAATTTTTAAAAATTTTATGTACTATTTCATAAATTTAAAAAATTTCTCGAAACGGTACTCGGTACCGGTACAATTTTGTTCCAGAACTCAATCTGGTACCGAGCCCGGTACGGAATTCATAACATTGTTAAGAACTACTTGATAAACATATAAATTTGACACTAATTATCACACCATCTAATTTAATGGAAAACTTAACATAATATTATAAAATTGAATAAAATTTGAGATTTTGTTTCAATCAACTCTTAATAAAAATGTACATATGATGAATAGATATGTATGCTGGTATCATAAAACATATCATTGATAAATAATACTTAATATATTACCCATACTTAATAGTTGTATGAGTATCTTTATAGGTATGAATTTAAAGGTGTCTTACATTACTAAATAATTTAATAAATATTTTTTTGCTTTTTTTCTTGTGAATGGCTTAATGTTCATTTTCCTTTCCGCTATGCCCAAAACACAACATAAATATATTAGAATCAAATAAATAATTTAAGATGCAATAAGTTATATGAGACAATTGTTGCGTTAACTTGATTATCTTAGCATTAGTAATTTTTCATAATAATTTTATACAAACTTTCTTTGTTTGAGATTGTCCATATTTTACTTTATATTTTTAATAAAAATATATTTTATTTGTAAAAAAAATTAAAAATATTCTTAAATGTAAATTTTCATCAATAAAGTTTCAAATTGAAATGTTATTAAAATGATTCATAAAGATGAATCTCTTTATGATTGATAAAAAATAAAATATTATCAATATGCAATATCCATCAAAGTGAACATCTTTATTTGATTAAAAATATCTTATCTCAGCTCTAAGGTGTAGGTGAGTTAATAAGGGGCTCTTCTGATTTAAGTGAGATTGTAGGTTCGAACCGTCTTCATATATACAGCTGTTTAAAACTTAGAGCCAGAATTTTGCATCTCACAAGGGACCTACCTAACTTAAGCAAGGATTAATTTTAGTGTGAATGACTTAAAGATATCTTCTTATAATTAAGACCCTCTTAAAATACATGATAAAAAAAGTAAAAAAAACATGTCATCTCGTTTGAAGTAAAAGTGTCTTCAATTCGATTAAGTTTAAAGTTGAAGTTTGTCTAGCTAATGCCAAAAGTGTTTGCAATTTATCTACTTCTCGCCGTTGGATCTAAAAGTCAGATATCAGGCATCATTGATATTGATATGATGTTTGTACATGTAATAAAATATAAAAAGATAAAGCGTTGGCCAACATAAAGTACACAGCTTCTTCACCTACTCTCAATAATCCACTTGAAAAGAAAAAACAGGAATCACGCGCCTACAATGACCGTGATCATAAAAGTCAAACATACGGAAACATATTTGTTGATCGTCTACTGTAGTAAGTGCTATCTTTACGAACGCACTTTCGGACGGTAGCGCGTGGATTGACTCAAGCACATACTCACCCCATCATCACCTGCAAAAGATTACAACACCGAAACCAAATAGTGGGTCCTACTCTCCTCCTACCTCTGAAAATTTTGGTTACATTTGGCCCGTGCCCCTCTCTCTCTGGCGCAAAAAAACAGAGGACAAACTTTGAGCGCTCTTCTTCTAAACGCTTTTTAGTTTTTCCTTTTTGGTTCCTCAAAGCACGTAGAAGAGAATGCTCTGAAAGCAAAGTAGTTCTTTCTCTTAGTTTTCTTAAGCATTTCTGTCCCTTTCCCTCTGTTCTCTCTCTCTCTCTCTATACATACGTACGTGTTGAAATGTGCATTTTGTTTCCTTTTCGCTTTCTGTTCTTTAGAAATTTCAAGGCTTTATTATTTGCAAAAGTTCTCTTTTTGATGCTGGATGTCTTCTGATTGAATTGGTCTTTGGTTCTAATATTTATAGGGTTTTCGTTTGTAATTTTTGACTCATATGGGTTTTGTTTAACCAAATGCTCTTAATAATAAGTTTGTGATTGAACTTGGGCTATATGATTTTGACTGTAACTTGATTTGATTTAGATTACCCTTTTGTGGGTATTTATTGTAGTGTCTGAAAAGTCTTGCTTGAACTCTTAAAGGGCGGAATTCGGTATTTTTCGGCTTGGATATGTCTTGTTTGACTCTGACGTATTCAATCTCAAGTGGCAACTTGAGCGTAAAAAAGTTGTACTTGCCCTATGGACAAATTATTGAATTTGGCTTAATTTCTTTTCAGGATGGGATTCTGGATCGGTCGTAAGTTATTTATTCAAATGTGAAGGCTTTGAAAGGGTGAACAAAGGTGTACGACTGTTGATTGCGGCTTCTAGGTTTAACATTCCTGGTTTCAGTTGCAATCTCATGCCTAGGGTTTCTTCCGAAGGTCGCCACTTCAGTTTGTTTAGGGTCCTTTACATTGAATCTTATAGTGGTTATGACCTTTTTATTTCGGATGCAACTAGTTCTGAGTAGTACTTAGTTTGACCCTGTGATTGAGCGTCTGGTTATTTGGTTGCTGTGGTGGAAATGGAGCAAAGCGAAGGAGAGACCTGGAGAAAGTTGGTGCGAAAGATGCTCCCTCCAGGAGTTTCTCTCCCCGAGAATGAGGCTGAACTTGATTACTCCATAGCTTTGGAGTATGAAGGCCCACCGGTGTCTTACGAAGTCCCTAAAGTTGAACCTCTGGATGTAAATTCACATGCAATCCCAACAGCAGAGCCCCTCTCTGAATCACACAGATCTATTGGAAGTTTTGGTTCTGTTGTTGTTGAGCCAATACCCATACCAGTGTCTCGCATAGCTGGTGTGACAAGTTCACCAACTCAAAGTCCTAAGGGATCAACAAGCTCGGAGTCTGTTGTTTCTGTATTGCAAAACCCCGATTTTTTTTCAGCCTCAGCGTCAGCTTCTCCTGGTTCAGTCCACAATCTTCCTAGTAATCATTCGAAATCAGTGGGCAATGAAGCGAAAAGAGTGTCAGTTGTGACATTTAATACTGTTGATAGATCTGACAGGAAAGATTTAGATTTGCAGAAGCCAGTTTATCCGGAGTATGTTGGGGTTTCAAAAGAAAAGAAGAGAAGGAGCAGACTTTGTTACAGGTGTGGAAAAGGGAAATGGGAAACCAAAGAGTCTTGCCTGGTTTGTGATGCTAAGTATTGTGGCAATTGTGTCCTGAGGGCAATGGGATCAATGCCTGAAGGCCGCAAGTGTGTTACATGCATTAGTCAACCCATAGACGAATCAAAGCGGTTGAAGTTGGGAAGACATTCCAGGGTTTTATCCCACTTGCTCAGTCCTTTGGAAGTTAAGCAAATTATGAAAGCGGAGAAGGAATGTTCTGCTAATCAGCTTCGGCCAGAGCAGCTAATTGTGAATGGATTGCCTCTGAAGCCAGAAGACATGGCAGAATTGCTTGGTTGTCCATTGCCTCCACAGAAATTGAAGCCTGGCAGATATTGGTATGATAAAGAGTCTGGTTTTTGGGGAAAGGTGAGTTGGTACTTAACATGCAGAATGTCAATAAGTTTCTCTAGGACTTAGTTTCGCGTCGTTTTTTCAAAATAGAGTAGTTAATGTAGAAAGTACCTTAAACATAGTAACTTGGCTCACTTTACAGGAGGGAGAAAAACCAGACAGAATCATTAGTTCAAACTTAAATTTCTCTGGAAAACTGAGCCCTGATGCAAGCAGTGGTAATACTGAAGTTTACATTAATGGCCGAGAGATTACTAAGCTTGAACTCAGGATACTAAAAGTAAGTACTTCGAATTTTGACCTAGTGTTGCTTAGCTTTTCTTCTCTTGCTGGGGTGAAATCGGTTAGGCTGAATTGGCAACATGAGCACAACAATGGCTATTTGGTTGGTCAAATATCTCTTTCTATTCAATGGATTAACAGAATCTGTTAAGTTTTTCGGATCCGTAATTGAGTTTGTTCAGGTCGATTTGTTTGTAATCCTTTTCTCCTATGGATATCTTCTTGAATTCGTTAAAAAGAATTTGTTCACGTCATGTTTGTGGAACTCTAAAGGAAACTTGGATTTGGCAGGTTTACTGAATCGTCCTAGTTGTTTCATGGTAATTGAATTCTGTCATCTATTCTACTGTTATTGGCCCTATCGAGCCCGTCTTGTCTTGCATGACATTGGATATACTGATAGTTAGTTCAGTGAACATATCATGATTAGATTCAAACTAATCCAAGACTGTATATGTCACCAGAACTTAGTTAATTTCCCTTGTTTGTCAGCATTTTTTTTGGGAAAAAGTAAAGAATTAAATTATGAGTTAAACGTGTTTACAAGAGAGGGATAAGAACCCATGTTTGTCAGCATTAAGTAGTAATTTGTGGTGCAATTGTTAACTTGCATTACTTTCCTCATCTGCGATGCACGAGGCAATCTTTAAGAAAGTGACTATTCTTTGGCGGTGAATGTTTATGGGCAACTGTTTATGAAAAAGAAGCCTTTATTTTTTCTGATTTGTTCAATTGCTCATTGGTCTCACTTTTACTCTTGCTGTGGCTTATGTTTTATTATTGTCCTCATGATCATTTGCTGAGTTTGACTTTCTCTATGAAGTGGTGATGGGTCTGTTCATGCTTCATCATTTTATTTTTTTACCGTCATTAATAGGCAACTTTGATTTGCTTCGATAAGAAAAAGAGCAGATTTAATGGTCCGCAAAAGATCTGTCAAACTTCTGCAAACAATTATTTTCTTCTTGCTGTCTAATGCTTTTATGATTATGCTGAAGTCTTAGGGATGCTATCCAAACGTTTGATTATCTGTGTACATTGTCTGAGTGTTGATGTTGAGGAAGATGCTGACACTGTCATGTGTTTCATTTAGAACTTCCGCTTTGTTCTTCTGTATATGCATGTGAGACTTCCAACCTACTTTGGCAAAAGTTACTTGGCTTAGATGTCTCATGAGAGTAGAGATCAAGCGGTTTGCTTTTGATATTAGCTTGTCATCTTTTGGTTGCAATGGGTTTGCATACCAAATAATGACGTATTTAGATTTTTATGTTTTTACTGAATAAATTATTGCTCTAACTGACTGTACTTTTGACTTCACTATCCATCATAATGTCCCTGTGAATTTTGGCCCTTTTGCTTTGACTATCACTCTGTTTATGGCCTATGAACCCACTAAACTGGTTTGGGATGTTTTCAGCTAGCAAGGGTGCAGTGTCCACGTGATACTCATTTTTGGGTTTATGATGATGGGCGTTATGAAGAGGAAGGTCAGAATAATATCAGAGGAAACATTTGGGAAAAGGTATATATTTGCAAATTCACTGCAAATATTTTGAGTGCTGATAGAAATTGATCCTATATGAAAACCTTCTGGATTTGATTTTTGCTAGACAGGCATCAACACGGTTTGTCTGTACACTGTTTTCACTGCCTGTGCCGCATGGTCAACCTCATGTGCAGAGAGATGAAGCTAGCAACTATACTGTAGTTCCAAACTATCTAGAACAGAAAAAAGCACAGAAACTCCTTTTAATTGGTCCTCAAGGCTCTGGAACCAGCACCATCTTCAAGCAGGTTTTCCCTTGTTTTGGTGTTCTAATTTGACGTGTTGTTTTTATGCAGGTAGATGATGTACATATGCAGTGTGCCATTTTGTTTATGCTAATTGATACTTTGATATTTTCTTTTTTGGGGTGTGGGATGCTTATGAGAAGGAAGAGTTTGTTGATCTAGTTGGAGCATGCTTATATTTTGCAAGAGGAATAGATTTTTGTACTGGCTGTATATAAATCCTTGTAGGTGCCATACATATATAATCCTATCATGATTCAGTATTGCAGAACGCTCTCATAAATTCCTTATCTTTCTTGCTAGATGACTTTTATTTTTTTAATGTTTTCTTCTTTTTTTCAATTTGATTATATTATTCATATATCAGGCTTGTAGCATGGTGGTTCCAGAACATGTTAATATGTTAAACCACTCTTATGCCAAAACCTGCTATGTATTTGGATCTGTGAGCATAATTGGAGATTTGGGAAATATGAGGTCCACATTGTTGCTGTCTTTGGGAGATTACTCTGGGCTAGAATATCCACTGTATATATGGTTGCAACTTATGATGATGAGTTTTGTTGCATGGATGTTCATTTAAATTTAGGTTCCTTTGTTAGATCTTAGAGTTGAGTCATGATTCAGCATTGATATGATGATTTTTACAAGCATCCAAAGGGTGATCGCCTAACCGATGCAACCTCTTGATAGAAAGTGAATCTTTATGTTTGGGTGGATTATAGTTAAGATAACTGATTGCCCACTTGAACATAGCCTGTAGTACCCGTTTTTCCCTAATTGGCTTTTTGCATAAATAGTGATCACTGAATCTTTTACTATGTGAACATTTGAATCTCTTTATCCACTTTCTTCTCGAGTCTTCTCATTCTCTCTTTCTACTACCATTTTGGTACATCCTTGTTGGCTTGGATCATTTGCTGAAGGCAGCAATTGCTTGTAGATCTACTTTATTTCTCAACCACATTCCAGTTGATGACAATTTGGCTTAACCAATTGTCTGGAGCGGTTTCATGAACATATTGTGAGCAAAGTTATCTTCTGTGCATAAAATTTGGACTGCCAATTAACCTGAACTAGATAGTCATAAAAAGTACAGTGGTCTCTTCTAGCACTTCAAAACAGTCATTGAGAGAGCTCTTAAAGCACATGAAAAGAGAATTGCTATCAGCTTTCCAATCTTAGAAATGGGCTATGGGTTTTGGTTATTTGTTATTGGATTGCAGTGCTATGGAAAAGGAGTGAACAAAATAAATTGATTCATTATAAATTAATCATTCATGATAAATTAATCATTCTTCCTGCCTTGCAAAATTTGCTGTCATTTTCTTGAGAAATAGTAATAAACTTCTGTAATTATGTTTAGAACCAAAGATGCTGCTTCCTTAAAATTTGTTGTACTTCTTTCAACAGGCCAAATTTTTGTATGGAAACAAGTTTACTGCAGAAGAACTGCAGGATATAAAGTTGATGATCCAGAGCAATATATATAGATATCTTAGCATGTTGTTGGATGGACGGGAACGCTTTGAGGAGGAGGCAATGGCTAGAATCAAGGAATTAGATTCTCAAGATCACAACTCTGAACCTGGTAAGGTATTTTTTTGATGTATGTTTAGATCCGGTTATTCGACATAGTTCTTTTCTGCTCTAATACTATCTGTTGCTGTCTGTTTTGTATGATTTTTGGCATGTGCATTTTTGTGATGGATTTCTGAGATGGACACCCAAACCTTCTCTTGTTTGGCATGTTTAAAGTCTGTACTTGTCAATGAAATTGAGGAGATTTATATTTGAAGCAGGTCTCTTTATATTGGCAACATCTTGGGTCTCCAACTTACAGTTTTTGACTACAAATTTGCTTCAGGTGGCAAGGTTGACTCTGTTGAAACTAATATATGTATCTATTCAATCAACCCAAGGTTGAAGCATTTCTCAGACTGGCTGCTGGACATTATAGCCACTGGAGATTTGGATGCATTTTTCCCTGCAGCAACCCGTGAGTATGCTCCATTAGTTGAGGAGGTGTGGAAAGATCCTGCCATACAGGAAACTTATAAAAGGAAAGACGAGCTTTGCTTCCTTCCTGATGTTTCAGAGTATTTCTTAAGCCGGGTATTTAACCACCTTCCTAGTTCATAAAAAACTTGACACTTTCTTAAGTTTGGTTACTTTCATAATTTCTCATTATTTCAAACTTTCCTATGAAAGATGTCATAGTTTGTCCCACATTGGGCTTCCATTGGTGTTTGATCTGAACTTAAATAAACTTATGAGCACTCTTGATGTTGAATGACTAATGGTCATATTTTCTTTTAGGCTGTTGAGGTCTCAAGCAATGACTATGAACCTTCAGAACGTGATATTCTTTATGCAGAAGGAGTCACTCAAGGAAATGGTTTGGCTTTCATAGAATTCTCACTTGATGATCGCAGTCCAATGTCTGAGACTTATGCAGACAATCTTGAAGCTGTACCACCTCCTTTGACCAGGTGATTTTCTCTTCTTGTTCATCGTAACTGATATTATGACAACTGGCATGGAAAGCTGGAATTCGTTTGTGATGTTTGCAAACACACTGTGGAGTTGACATCCAGCAAGATCCTAACTCGGGTCTCTTTTGTAGTTTGACTAGATTGTTGGGAAATACAATGCAGCATGAGTTATGGACTTTCATTTGACCTAGGTACATGTGGGGCTAGAAACTTGAAACCTACCAAACAATGTCAGAAAGATTGCAAGTCTAAGTTTGCCAAATAGTAACACTTTTGTTGGTAATTGGTTCTTTTTTGGGACATATTTCCGTGAAGTTTTCATTCCATGTCTTATTTCTTTTCATTTTTATGGCTGCATGTAATAAGTGTCATGACTCTGTTATTTGCTTTCTGATCTACTCCTGTTTTTGTTGTCAGATACCAACTTATTAGGGTAAATGCTAAGGGAATGAATGACGGGTGTAAATGGGTGGAAATGTTTGAAGATGTGCGAGTTATAGTATTCTGTGTGGCACTCAGTGACTATGATCAAATGTGGCTTTCACCTGAGAACAGTGGCAGTGGTTCACTGATACAAAACAAGATGATGCAAAGCAAGGATCTGTTCGAGACAATGATTAGACATCCTTGCTTCAAAGATACGCCTTTTGTATTGATACTTAACAAGTATGATCTTTTTGAAGAGAAGATCAACAGGTCGCCTCTTAGTAACTGTGAATGGTTCAGTGAATTTAGTCCAGTGCGTCCTCATCACAATAATCAATCACTAGCGCAACAGGCTTACTTCTATATGGCAATGAAGTTCAAAGATCTTTATGCTTCCATTACGGGTCGCAAGCTATTTGTATGGCAAGCAAGGGCAAGAGACCGAGTTACCATTGATGAAGCATTCAAGTACATAAGGGAGGTTGTCAAATGGGATGAGGAGAAAGAAGATACATATTATGGTGGAGCTGAGGACTCGTTTTACAGTACCGATATGAGTTCGTCGCCGTTTGTGAGGCAAGAGTGATTAGCTTTGCATCATCGATGGTGTTCTTATAGATGAGTCAAAATGTACAAAAAGAGGTGGTATGATCACTTGTTCTCTATGCCCCTTCGAATAAGGCCACTTATTTTCCTGTACTTCTTCATTATATCTATATTAGTGGCAGTATTTTTTTTGAAAGATTATTTGGTTTTGTGATACCCTTTGGCAGTAGTTAAGATGGTCATATTTATAGTCTGATGACACTGGAATGTATCTTGTAATTGTTGGAACTCTTGTAAAATTATTTGAGAAGTAGAGATATAAATGTTTATTAGATATTTGATTATTATATAAATCTATAAATAATTAATCAAAATTCTTTATTTTTATAAATAATTAAATTATTGTTCAATGATTCAATAAATTATTAATTTTTAAACAATAGTGAAGGAAATATAAAGAATTTGTTCTCCTTGATATAATATTAATAAAAAAATAAGATAATTATTAAAATAAAAAAGTTCAGTTGAAAAAAATGCATAAAGAAAAAGAGAGGAGAGAAAATTGTTATTTCTAATATTTGATTTCAGGTTATACTTACATCTTTCTTAAAATACAAAATTAAAATTTGTTATTTCCTATTTTATCTACTTTTAGTAATTAAATAAGTAAAATTAAGAAATTGAGGCTCTTTATTACTGATTACTAAATAACACCTTAGAGTTTTTACTTTTTTTTTCATACCGAAAAAATTAAATAAAAAAAGGTGTATTTCTTGTTCTTGAAAATTTTGAAATCAAAACAAAAGTTAAGCTGTTATTTTATATTTTTGGTTTAGTAATAAAAAATATTATATATATATTTTAATTTTTTTATTGTTGTTAAGTATATGTTTTTATTTAAATTTGCAGGCAAATCGTCTTACGTTTGTAGTCTTATTGTTGCGTTTAAGTTAATAATGTCTTCAATCGTAACATAAAACTTCAGAATGATAAATTGCATTTTGTTTATTTGGTTTGATGACTCCATTTAAATTTTTTGGACTAAACACAATTTTGAAAAGGGTTCCCCATCCTGTGTATATGCTCATTTTAGGGTCAACATTTAATAATGTTTTAAGTAAAAGAAAATTCAAATTTGGCAATTATTTTTTGGCTCATAACTTAGTCTTATATGTGATAAAAGATGTAGAGTCTTTCTAGTTTTCAAATTTTCAGCAAATGCGAACAAAACTAATTATTTCGATTCAAATTAATATTTTATTACAATTATTTTAAAATATAGAATTTGATCTAGAAACTAACAAAATACCAAATTTTGATATAAAGATAACAAAATATGCAATTTAATAGATAAGTAGTTGAAATCCCTATCATCTTAACTCTTTAATTCACCTAATACCATTTGCAACTAAACTACTTATTGAAACTCAAGTGGAAGAACTGTTCATTAAGGAAACTTGAAAGCCTAATTGAAGTTATGAGAATAATAGAAGCATTATGTTTGTTAAAAAGAATTAATAATAATCATTGAAAAAAGTCATAAAACATCATTTTAAAGGGATAAACTACGGAGTAATATAAAATGTAAAATAAATGTATTAAGAAATTTAATTAAGAACTGAATGTAATTCCACCAACTGGCTCGCACCATAGTAGGTTGGGGGCATGACAATGATAATGAATCTTCTGAAAAGCATGAGAGGATAGTGAACCTTTTGAGAGTGTTTATAAGATTAGATAGAATTGATCTTATTAGATATGCTTATAGAAAAAACTTAAATCCTTTACCTAGCTAAATGAAAAACATTATAGCCTTAACTCATTTAGAATTAAGTAATCAATCTATCTTTCCTACCTGTAATTCATTTTTTAAAATTTCTTTTAATAACTTTTGTAAGACACTCCTATAATTGTTAAGAAAGGAGTTAGATCATATACTTAATATTCCATCTCTAAATTTATTTCTTATGACTCGTTATCTCCTTACTATAGAGCTTTCTTGGCTTCCTTAGATTCCATGTATATACCATATGGAAGGAAGAAGCTATTGATGATCTTAAGAATAAAATACTATAGAGGAAAAGATGAAAGCCATGGCCAAAAATGGAAGTTGGGACCTTATTAATCTACCTTTGAATTAAAAAAAATATAAAATGTAAATTGGTTCTCACTATGAAGCATAGGGCAAATGACTCAGTTACAAGACTAAAACCTCAACTGGTAACAAAAGGGTTCACTCAGACTTATGTAATAAATTACTAAAAACATTTACACCTATGGCTAAGATGAATTTAATGAGAATTCTTAATGCCATCAATCTTACATGGGATCTTAACAATTTGACGTTAAAAATGCTTCCTATATGGTGAATTACAAGATGTTTATGAAAAATAACAAGTACAAGACATAATTAACTAACTAAATTCACCAACAGAACTAAACAAAATTTAATAACAAAACACTAAATTATTGGAAAGAATTTGATCCAGAGAACTCCACCTTTAATGTTTGTTGGATCCAACTCTTGCGGACTCATACATCTGTTGGATCCCGCTTGTTTTTGAACCCAACTCTTGCTTTGATACCACTAATGTTAGGCCTCGCTTGTTTCCGAAATCCAACTCTTGCGAAAACATAAAACTTGAGCATATTCCCATGAAATCTCCTTAACCATTATCGATTTATCTTGCGAAACATCATAAGACGTGAGCGTGTATATTACCTTGTAGGTTTATTTCATTTAACCCTCTTTAGCCATCATCAGTTCATCTTCATTCTCATAACATCCCAAAAATTTTCTTATAATTTGTTCAATGGCGTGCCCATACAAATCAGTCACTATACTCAAACTCATTTCTCCTATTTCATAATAGAATTTGGAAATCTTCGAACTAGAATTTCAATTTGACTTCTTCAAAGAAATCATAGCTCTAAGTCTCTAGTTTGTTTTGAATCGAGAACTATCTTAATCGGAGCTCTATAGATCAAGATATGCTTAAAAATACAAAATGTGTTCATGCCCCAATCATGCTCTCCTAACCGACCTCTCACTTTCTCTCCATCAAACTTTTTCAAATCAACTCCAAAAGATACCAATTTTCATGGAGAGATACTAAAAGATGTTAGGAATCCATTGTTTCAAGAATCACTTCATTTGGAGGTCGGATGGGGAAGTTATGACCAAAAGAATCCAACATGTTTAAGTCCTCCTTCACATTCGTACCTATCTTGGTGCAATTTCTATAACTTTCACCAAAAATTTCTGATTGATTTTGTTCTTAGACTATTTGGAAGAAGACTTCGAAATCTACAACTTTTATAAAGACCACAAATCAAGATTCTGCCTCTAAAAAGGTCAAAAATCATGATTTCTAAAGCTGTCCCGTGAATGTTTGTTTCCATTTAACGGACATTGGTTGGGGTTATGAGCCAAATTGGCCCGAGAAGGTCCGTTTAACGGACAACCATGTTCGTTAAACAGACATTGGTGAGGCTGGGGGTCATTTTTGACCCGAGAAGGTCCGTTAAACGGACATGGGGGTTTCCCAAACCCCTCCAATGCTTCCTACTTCCAATCTAACATCATAATCACTCATAATCTTCCTAAATTTAACTCTTCTAGTGCAAAATCACTTCATAACAACTCAATCACCAAATTTATCTCATAAAACTCTCAAATCTCATCTCCACTGACTCATCAAAACAACACATTCTCACCATTTACCATAGCTGTCCTATACACAAATCCTATGCAGCATCACAACTTGTAATGATCATATCTTTCTACTCCAATATCCAAAAATTATAAACTTCATATCGTTGGAAAGCTAAGAGGACAGGCTACAACTTATATGAAGATAACTTTGACCAGTTCTACCTAGATTATTCCAGTTTTCTCCTGGAAGTTAGAACACAAATCTTATCCCTGTGAAAACTTGTAAAACCTTCCCAACTTTACTTCCTCAATTACAACATCATTCATAACAATTCAACTACCAATTGGAATTCATCAAACCCTCAACCTTAATTCATTTGACTCTTCATATTCAACGTCTCATCATTCATAACATTCCTATCTTTCTTTTTCATAGTGCCTCACTTATATATATATATATAACAATAGTTCATATTCAGGATTCATCAACTCAAATTGATAACTTCTTCAAGTGTACTTAATTCCAACTTAACCTCATCCTTAATTAATTCATAGTTTAACTCCAACCTTGATCCATACCCAAATTCACATTCCAATTTGAAAATCATCCATTCACAAATTCATATTTCAAATCCGTACACAAATCGATATTTCATTAACAACAAAAGATAAGAGTTTTTACAAACTTCAATTGCATTTCCAAGTCACATTACATCATCAATATCAAAATCCAATATACAAAGCATGCAAAACCCAATAATTCTCAAAATACATCTGAAGCTTTGTTTTACATCAATTATTCCAAAACAAAACAAAACATGCAAATCCAGAGTAATGCCTTGGCTCTCACTCTGTTTCTTGCTCATCACCTGGAGATGGGACGGAAATGGGGGTGAGCTTAAAAAGC
>JAOTBA010000005.1:11499517-11512668 GCA_025629845.1 Erythroxylum squamatum | reverse complement strand
GATAGATGCTAGGTTTAGGTCTTTACGTTTGCATGGGAGACTGACACCTGTGAATGGGCCATGGACGTATGGACCCGAACCTAGGCCTGGGCTTGGCACAGCCGACCTAACCAGACTTTAAAGCCTATATTCGAACTAAATAGAAAGGACGTAAATTTATTCTTAATAAGCATACATGCCTAACTAGGAATGATAACTATAGTTTATCCTGACCTGAAATTAACAAACTTAGCTTAAGTTGATCATGATTTAGGCTAAACTTAGACTTTATTTCTTAAAAAAAAAAAGCTTTAGGCCAGACTCGAACTCATACTTCAAGGCTTAGCTCAGACCAAAGCCTAATTCTTCCCTCCCTCACCTTCAATTGACTAAAGCTTTGTGTTTTCTCTCAATATTCTTTATAAACCTAGTCATTCCTGTGCAAGTAAGACTAACCAAACAAAGTTCTTCTTAGCAAATAATGGCGCTCAATAATTTATGGCTTGCTATGACTTTTATAATTATGCTTATCTTTAAAAGAAAGTAATCTTTTATAAACAAATCCGCTTCAGGTATATAAAATCCACACACATACGCCATTTTTCATTAGACCTTTTATCATCACCACATTGGTGAGCCACTCTAAGTATACTGTCTCTGTAATAAAAGTCTGCACTTAAAGGTTTATCTACCTCTTCATGTCTTTCATGTTTTACTTTATTTTCCCTTAAGGAAAGACTTGGTCTCATCTAAACTTGATCAAGGTGAAAGATATAGGCAAAAGTTATCATAGTTTAAGCCCTAGTTCTTTGAAGGCCTCATAAAACGAATGTCTACAAAGTTGCTATCTACCAAAATTTATTTTACTTAGAAGCTTGTGATGTTTTCTTTGATAAGCATTGATCGGTGTCGAAGTGGGTAAGTTTTAATAAATACCCTCAATAATCCGCAAGTGCACGATTCATTTGCATAGTATCTAAGGTGCCGATTCCACGAGGAGGGATAATCCTAAAATCTAAGGCCAAAACAAATCGCAAAAATTCAAAATGTAACGAAACTAAAGAAAAATTTTAATTCAATCAATCAAATCAAATTAAATCCATATGTGTAGCCACTTTTCTCACCACCTTATTAATCATATCTTAAAGCCTTTTGTTCCTTTTCTTAAGAAATTAAAGCTTTTTCTTCCTTGTTTGCATAATTAGTCCACTTGGCAAACCTGAAGCATCATACGTAACTTTATTTCTATCATCTATACTTATATCAAAAGTCAAGAGGAGGAGAACTATTGGTTACGTTCTTTCATCAACAAGATGTCTATTTTATAGGTAAGGACTTTAAGTTTGATGTTTGTCATGCTTTCCTCAAAAGTAAGTCCTTCAAGGCTTAAAATTATGATACTGTTATGCATTTCTTTATCAGGGGTTCCATGCCTGTAAAGATTTGACTAAAATTGGACTTAATGATTTACCAATCAATTTGTTATTATGGATATTTTAAAACCTCCCACCAATGATCTTGATCTTAAAACATGGAAATGTGACTTTGCAAAGCTACTGGAGGAAGATAAATTAATCTTAGATAGCAATGAGAATGAGGTGAGAAGTGTTGACAAAGTTGTTAACATGCTTGTTAAGGGATACATATGTATATGTATATTTTTTAATATTTTAGGCCTCTATAAAAATCTACTTTTTACATATTTCTTTTAATTAAAGAACCTTTTTTTACTTAGATCTAATGTTCTTATTCTCTATTATTGTGATTTTGTCTTGTAGACCTGCCATGAAATAATTAATGCATGATATTGTTGTTTACTGACATGATATTTCAGACTTGTCATCTTATATTCATTGAATTTTTGAAGTTTGACAAATTTGATATTTAAGTTGTAATGTTTGTATGACTTATGCGTTCGCCTACATAAGTATATCGTTATGAGTTTGAAGTTTAGTGATGCTTTTAAGTGAAATTAGTTTGGCATTTTGCTAGACTTTAAGTCTATCATTTTAAGTCTAACATTTGATGAAACTTAATTTTAACGTTTTACTAGATTTTTAATTCCGTCATTTTGAGTTTATTAGTTTTTAAGACTTCTGAGTATTGCCATTTCCCATATTGTTTAGTGTACCATGATGATTCTATCATTTTGAGTATGAAATTTTCTGAGACTTTTGAGTCTATCTTTTTCCTAGACCTTTTAGTATACCATTTTGAGTTTGTTGATTTGATCTTCACTTTTTATAAGGTTTTAACTTGTAGTTTTTTTATTTAGCCTGTGATACTACAAAACATTTGGTCTGACATTTTGTGAGATATTTAACTTGTAGTTTTAGATGATCTTTTTATTGATACAATCATAAAATTGTATTGATTGAATATAACAAACAAAAATAAGGCTTAAGATGTTGGACATTATGGGTCCTAAGGATTTGTGTCATGTTTCAAGTTTGGAGGTTCTAGGTCTATCAATTTTTTTGTAAGATGGTTATGTCTTATTTAAAGTATGAATTCCTTTGTCTTTCAATCTTTCAATTATGTCAGTTCTTCTTAAAACAAGGTGATCATTTTCTATAATCGACTGTTTGACTCTCTTTTGATTAAAAATCTGAACTTGTTCATATATAAAATTCTCCAAGTTTGCAACTTACTTTTGTTCCTCGATTAGGTCAAGTTCAACCATCAATTGGAATTTATTATCATCAAGTCTAAAATTTCAACATGTGTTAAAGGGATATTCATCTCCATTAAGGTTAAGCTTATGTGCTATTTGTTAAACTCAAATGTGTTTCTACTATGGATGTCCTTAGAGTTGTTCAATAACTTTAGAGGATACTCTATAATTTATTATCCTAAACACTCTTTTCTTGTTATATCCTTAGCTTAAAACCATACAATATAGTCTTATTAGTGACTTCGATAAGACGATTAGCATATGGATGTAAGATAGGAATAAAGTTTTGCTTGATATCCTAAGATTCATAAAGTTTTTTAAGTTTAAACAAATAAATTATGAGATATTATCTATTACTATAGATAGAGGGAAGAAATATTCTAAATGCTCCAATTTCATTATAATATAATGTAATTTAGTAATTTAACACTTTAATCCCTCAGTAGGTTTGGAAACCGACTATTACATAGAAGGCTCAAATGTGGCCCAAGATTGTGGCCTGTAGAGCCACAATTGTGAGCAGACACATAGACATTAAAAAACTTCAAGTTTCGTGGGATTTTTTGGACCTTTCGGACCAAAAAAAAAACCTAGGGCTGCTTAGAACACAAAGGATATTTAAAGAACAAGACAAAGAGGCAGGAAAAGCTTTTGGCATCAGCCACTTTTAGAGAAACCCTAGAGAGAATTCATCGAGAGACTGAGAAAGAGAAGAAGGAAGAGAGAAGTGGAAAGAAGCTGATTCAACGTACTTCCCAAATTATGAGTTTTTCGACGTTGCTACCTCCCATCATCCTTTCAAATCGTATTTCCTGTTTGTTTTCCATTTTTATTCTTGTATAAAATTGGGAATAATAGTTTGACGATAGGATTTTGAATGTTGAGATGTTTTAAACTCACCTTCAAAGTTTTGTCTTTGAATTAATGAAATTTGATTGTTTATGTGTTATTTGGATTTATTGTGTAAATTAAATTCAATGATAATTCAACCTTTGCCTACATTTTCGTTGTTTTTAAAGCTTTATCAGAGGAATTTCATAATGGATTGTTCAAATATGCTTACATTTGATGTATTAGTTAAGATTTATGTCAATTATGGAATGTTTGATGAGGTTATTAATATTCTTTCCCAAATTATGTAAGTTGTCTCTTATATTCTTTAACTTAAATTGGTTTCATTATTATTTTGTATATAATCTTTTCAAATTGATGAGTATAATCCTTTAACAACATAAAGCAACATAATAAAGAGTTCCAATTTAGTATTTGAATAATAGACCAAGTAAAGACTAAATCAAGTGATAGGGTTGATAAGGAAAAATGCAAGTATTACTATAAGATTTTGATCAAGGGTTTCTAAAGGTGGAACATCTCATTTGTAGAGGCATATTGTCTTATACAATAAGAGAAAGATGGTATTAAGAGGTCAAACTTTTTAGACCCCTATCCTAATGAAAGAGAAGAGTGAAATGACTACCACAACTTATGATTATGAGAGATCCATTTTTTTAGCTTGTGAAGATGATCATAAAGAATGAATATCAGGTCACCATTGTCAATAAGAAAAACTTCATAGTGTTTGTCACCTTATTTCAACTGACCTTAATGCCAACTCATAATACCATAAAGAAAGATAGCTTTAAGATTTAACAAGAACACAAGAATTTGATACTGGATATATTGTTAAGCAATCATAGATGAGTCGCAACAAAATATTTAGATAATCAAAAACTAAAAGATATGGCGGTGATAATGCATTGCATTGATAACAACTAGACTTTATACAATCGAATATTATGGTAAATAGTATTATTTCATTTTTTATCATTTATTCATTGATTATATCATAACTGATATTTGTTCAAGTTTTTAAATGTTAGGTTTATTTAAGTTTCATTGCCATATACGAGTGAAAGATTGACAACTGTATTAGTCAATTACTTAATGGATTGGAAAATCAACATGAAGCTTGACTATAACTTTGGATAACTATAGAACAACTGATGCTATGATAAAAACAAGTAAAGACTAAATTATAGTTAGGAGCTTGTTAATAGAAGAGAGATTATTCCATAAATGATGTTTTGTATATATTGCGAATTTGATCGTGAAGGATGGCTTGGAGATAATAAAAGTAATCGTAGATGCAATTTAAAATAACATAGTATATTAGAGTGCAACACCCAAATAGGTTAAAATTTTGAAGAAATTGTACAATAATTATGTATTTCATACATAAAGAAGTTGGTTTTGGATTTTCCAATAAGTTGGAACTGCTAGAGTCGATACCTAAGTATACTGAGGTGTTTATTAAGCAAAATTAGTGATGTCATATTGTCACTAAGTTGTTTTTTATAACAAAATATCCATCTTCACATATTTACTTTGCTAACATGTGTGAGATTAAGCTAACATTATCTGAGTTGATATTTGATTCCAATAAGTTGATTAAAAAATGGTAGAGCAGATGATGGAGAAATTCAATATTTATTAGTCTATAATTGGTAATACAGTGGTAGTCTTTTCTCTAATGGACCTAAGATATAAGATGGATTTCAATTCTTTAATTGACAACTATATAGTAATTGGATTGAAGGACAAATTGATTTTAATAGCCCCTTTTGCTATGATTTGTTTAATAATCATCAATTAAGAATGAATAAAATTCTATATTAGAGTAATTCAATATTAACTTCAACTTTTATTTATACATCATTATTAAGCACATTTAGAAGTTTGAGTTATCATTTTAATGAAATTGATCAAGGAAAAAAGGATAGGTCTTCTCACAATAGGATTGAGTTGGATAAATATTTGGAAGTAAATATTATGACTATGACTGGTGAGCATTTTGACCTATTTTCATAGTAGAAGTTGAATGGAGCTTTGAGCTTAATAAAGCTTTAAATAGCCTAAAGCCTTATGAACTTAGGATTGATCCAATAGCTCTAGGCTTAATTGAGCCTCAAGTTGGGCCACAACTAAAATTAAAGGGTAGGTTAGGATGGGGCTATAGATGGCTTAAGTTATACCTAGCCTATTGTCAGGCTATACCTAACCTATTATTAAGGAACATCTTGTTGAGTAATTTCTTCCAATTGTATTTTAATATCTTTTTCGACTGTTTCTATATTTTTCGTTTTGGTTTCAAATTCTAATTCTAATTTTTCCATGGTTTTACTAATATTCTTTTTCCATCTACAGACTCTGAAATTACTCAATTAGTTAATAAGTTAACACTTGAAAATACTCTTTAAAAACGAAACTTGTTAAACCAATAACTGCTCAAGATGAAATTATTTATTGATATGAATCTGGTCAAGAAATTTTCATGGATCAAACAAAGAAAAATGACTAACCAGAAAATAAAACTAACAAACCAGAAAGCAATCAAGCAGGCGAAAAACGAAAAAGAAATCAATATACAACTTATAATTGGGAATCAAAACCCGTTGAAACTAAAGATTTCGGTAGATTTGGTTATTATTGGAGGGATAATAAAATTTGAAAATTCCCCACCAAATATTTACCCAAACATGTACAATTGGGACCAGAAGGCATTTTAAATCTAGATTGCGTTGTATCACCTGAGAAATTATTAATTGAATGGACTAATAAACTAGCCCTTATAATACAACTAGAAAAACCATTTGAAGGTTTACAAAATATAGGTACTTTGTGGAATTTTATAACTTATAAAACTACCGGTATTGTATTAAATTTTTTATTAGATAATGAAGATCATATAAAAAATACTACTGGATTCTTAAATGCAGCCGAACCTTTTAGAGCTTTTCATATAGTAGCATATGAAATTTATAAAGAATTTATTGGAAAAGATGTCCTCTCTTGTAAACAAGAAATTGAAAATGAAGAAAGACACAATGCTTTATGGCATTTAAATAATATGCAAATTTGTAATATATGTTATTTAGAACAATATACTTGTGAATTTAAAAAATATTATTATAAATTAACAAGAACCGAACAAGAAATGTATATTCAAATCTTTATATAAAAATTACCTTATCCTATAAATAAAACCATTGATGAACAATTTATGAACAAACAAAGTAAAAATCTAGTAGCTTATAATTTAGTAGGAGCTATTCTCGTTACAAAAGAAGTAATCTCACAACAATGTCATGAAGCAAAATTATATAAGAAATTAAGATATAACGATATTCAACTAAGTTGTTCCAAATATTCTAAAGTCCCACAACAATATGGTTGTGACTTCACTACTTATAAACATCCTAGTTCAAAACATCCAAAATTTAGATTTAAAACCAAAAAATGGAAAAAATATTCGAAAAAACACTTTTCTCGAAAACCTTTTAGATCTTATAAAAAATCCTTTAGAAAGAAAGCCTATAGAAAACTAAAACCAAAACAAAATTACTACTCTCAAGGAAAGAAACAATGTAAATGTTGGTTATGTAAAGAAGAAGGACATTATGCTAACGAATGTCCTAAACAAAAACAAAAACCAAATAATAAATATAATGAAAAAGTTAATATTTTAAATTCCGCCTTACAATATAATCTAGAACCCATAGAATCTGATTATGAGACTGACTCTACTGTAAATACTTCATATTATTATTATGAATCTCAAGAATCAGAATCAACAGACGAATACGAATACAACATTTTTTCAAGTACAGATTCAGAATAAAAAAGTAAATGCATATATCGATACAGGAGCTACCATATGTATAGCTACCAAAACAATATTGAATAATTGGAAAAAAATTACATAATCCATTACAAATACGAATAGCAGATGGAAGTAGTAAATATATTTGGTATGTAAGTTATTACAATAATATTATTATTGAAAATTATACATTTACCGTACCCTCAATTTACTAACAAGGATTTGGTTTACCATTTATTTTAGGAAATGACTTTTTAAAATTATATAATCCTTTTTGTCAAGTATCTACATTATATAACTCTAAAAACACCACTAATCAACTCACTCAATCAAAAATCGATTATTCTCAAAATTCCTATCTATCATACTACTTACCATAAAACTTTAAAATTTATATCTAAAAAACTGGATCAATTACAATTTTATCTTCAAAATAATTTATATTTACAAACTGAAATAGAAACCCTACTAGATCCAGTTTGTAGTGAACATCCACTAGATCCAATTAAAAATACTAATACTTAATTAATTGAAATAAAATTAAAAGACCCTACACAAGAAATAAATATTCGCAATAATATCCCAAATACCCAACAAGATGTACAAGAATTTATTTCAGAATGTTCTGAATTATTAACAAAACAATTAATCTCTCCAAGTACAAGTAAACATTTTGCACCTGCTTTTTATGTTATAATCATTCTGAACAAAAAAGAGGAAAATGACGTATGGTTATTAACTATAAAAAACTAAATGAAGCAACTATTAGAGACGCATATAAATTACCTAGAAAAGACTATATTATAAATAAATTAAAAGGACATAAATGGCTTTACTACATTAGATGCAAAATCTGGATACTGGTAATTACGTCTACATGAAAATACAAAACCATTAACAACTTTCACCTGTCCTCCATAAAAACATTTTCAATGGAATGCCTTACCTTTTGGATTAAAACAACCATATAGTATTTATCAAAGATTTATGGATAATAACTTAAAAGGTTTAGAAGATTCTACTTTAGCTTATATAAATGATATTATTATATTTTCAAATACCGATAGAAGATCATTTGAAAAAAGTCAGACTTGCCCTTCAAAGGTGTCAAGAAAAAGGACTAATTCTAAGCAAAAAGAAAGTTAAAATAGCACAACAAAATATTGAATATTTAGGTATTGAATTTCATAATGGATTTTTAAAATTACAACCCAATATTCTTATCAAAATACAACAATTTCCTAATATTTTAAAAAATAAAACTCATGTACAACAATTTTTAGGAATACTTAATTATATATCAGATCAAGTCTTCTTCAAAATCTTGCTAAGGAAAGAAAATGGTTACAACTCAAATGTAGTACAAAACATCAGTGGAATTGGACTTCTGAAGATACAAATATGATATGTACACTAAAAAATCTATTTAAGGACTTACCTGTTTTATTTAATTATTTACCAAAGGACACACTCTTGGTATAAATTGATGTATATAAATGGAAAATTCAGTTCTCCTGAAAGCAAGTATCCAATCCATGAAAAGGAAACATTAGCCTATCTCAAAACTTTGACAAAATGGTGTATTGATTTATTGCCAGTTGAAGTTAATATTAAAACTAATTATAATCAAGGAAGATTAATCTGGTGGCAATTAGAACTAAATCAATATAATTTTCATATTCATTATATAAAATCTTCTGACAACAGTCTTGCAGATATCTTAACCAGAGAATAGAAGCAACCATTATAAATCATAAGGAATCATTAACCAAGAAGGAAGCTTAATTGATTGAACTACAGCAACAAGTGCGAACAATCACTAAAGAAATCAATCAAATAAGGAGTACCATTACTTTACTCGAAAAACAACTTTCTCTAGAACAAACATCTCAACTAGCTACTATCCCTACTATTCATCCTATTACCTCACAACAAATTACCCAACACTCTTTACCTAAATCTCATGAAGACTCATCTCTTTCTCAACGTAAAGAATATTTTAAAGAAGAAAAAATCTATGTGATTTTTAATGGACCTATGACCGGACTTTATAACTAATGGCACAAATCTGCAGTACATATCACTGGAAAATCATCCATTTTACATAAAAGCTTCTCAAGTAGACAAGAGGCTGAAAAAGCTCTATCTGAGTTTAAAAACCCAGTCTTAAAGCCTCAATACAAACAAGCCCTAGAAAAACCCCCTCTTGAGCCCAAAATGAAGCTTTTAGGCAAGCCGTTCAATATGGACAAAATTAATGCTCTACCTACCAATGCCCTCAAGGAAGAAATGCAAAAAATTACTTCAGAAATGTTCTGTGACTATTTTCAAGCACTTAACGAGTGGAAGGACGAACAAAAAGTATTTCAATACTATCCACATAACAAAGGCAGATATGGACCAAAAGCTATCATTTTCCTTTAAGCAGATCCATTAACAACCTACCTTTTCTTCCAAAGTGGCTTAATTGATACCATTTATCTAACCCATTTGACTATTATGTCAGAATTTTCCACAGGATTTATCCAAGCAGTCAAAACCTACAAAAATCGATTTGCAAAATAAAGGGAAATATTTATCAAGGTTTGCAGCAGTTATCCAATTTTCAAAGAAACATACAATCTCAAAGAAGCAGAAATTAAAGTATCTAGAATCGTATTTATTCAAATTGGAATAAGTAACGGAATGTATCCCCCCCATAGATGAACCTCCTCGACATACTTTTCCCTGGAATCTCATTAATCAGTTTAATCTCCAATGTCTCAAAGGCATATACCAACAATGCATAAGGATTAATTCCGATTCACTAATCAAAGTCAACTATAAAGGACCAAACATAGTTATGATCTCTGTATACAAAGCACCAATATCTACTGAAGCCCTTCAAATTATTCGACAGTTTGAGCAATCTTTCTCAGAAACCAATGGCATTTTCAACGAGTTATCAGGCCAATGGAAAAATGCCATCTATCACCAACTTTGCAGTCACTCTCAGCACCAGTGTACCTATTTCCCTTCCACTTCCACCAATGACAAGGAAGACAACAGTTCAATCGAAGCAATAATTGAAGAATAATCAGCAGTGCCATGTAGGCCATATCGACTCTCTTTGTAAATAATGTAAATTATTGTGACCGGCAATACTTTAGTCTTTTCTTTACTTTACTTTAAGTCTTTTCTACTTTAGCTTCTTTCGTATCTTTTGTCTTTTACTTTAGCTTTTCTTATGCTTTAGCTTTTCTTTGAGACGAAGGTTTCATCTCTCTGCCTATATAATGTAAGCTCTTCCGCATTTGCTCTTATGAAAAAATAAACGTTTTAGTTGTTATCCTTTCCCTCTCTCATTCCTGTCTAGCCTAAGGATTGGCATTAAAAGGAAAACGAGAACTAAGGTATGAATTCTTTAATTTTTATGTTTCATCAATCATTAGTTATATCTATTTACTTATTACTCATTCCTTTAAAACTAAATTTATCTTTTTAGCTCTTAGTTTTACTTCCTTATCTAAACATGAGTTAAATGATTTTTTATTTACCTATTTGAAATATGGTTTTTACAAAACTTCTTATGCAATATTTATTAGATACAACTCAAGGAATTGACTATTCTTGTATAGAATATTAACATGCGTTCATTAATAGTTATCTTTTCACTTCTTGTTAATTATTTTTACTTCATTATTATTTAGGCCTGTATGCCTATCTTTACGTTTTTTATCTATTTGTTTTACTTATTTAGATCCCAGATCACTTCAAATATTTCTTCAGGAGTGTTATATATATAAATATCGATCTATTCTTTTACGTTGTTTATTAAAATATGCTTATCTCTAAAGTATTGGTAAAACAAATCTACCTTTTTATTCAACAAACTATTGGTAAAGTATGCCTATCTATCAAATTTTTAAAACTTTGCATCAATCTATAGTCCATAATGAAAATAAAGTGCGTATTAGTAGAAAAATTATCCAAGTTTTGACTAATATGTGTACATTTCTTCAATTAATAAATGCACCTTTTTGAAGAAATCCAACTCTATCAAACAAAAATTAATACACATTATGCAAACTATCAACTAGAAAAAGACGATGCTAAATATTTACATAATCGCTTCAAAGAACATTATAAAATACATCTAGATGAATCACCCTAGTTGTAATTTCTGTAGAACATTACAAGAACATATATTATATATTGAAAACTTAGTTAACCAATATAAAACTGAAAAATAATAGTACGAAGAAAGATATAATTATGTACAATTTGTTATTAGTAATCAAAACGGAATAAATCCAATAAAAGAACGATTATAATTAGCTCAAAATCTCTATAATTTTTACATACAGGAATTAAATTATTTAAATTATAATTTACGTAATCATCACCATCAATGACAGATCTAATTACAGAAGAACAAATTACCAAAGAACAAAATATATTAGATATTGATAACTTAGAATTAACTGAATCAACTGGTATCTTTCATCTAAATACTTTATTATCAAAAGAAAAACAAAAACAAATAGCAAAAACTCAATTAAATCTAAAATTTGTACAAGATATACATCATCCTATCCTAAAAAATCTAATCAGTTGACAAAATATTATATATTATGGTAAATTCATTCACAAAACGCCAATTAGAATAGATCAATGAGTAGACACATTAGAATAAATTTAATTGATCAACAACAAATATGTACACAATTACAGAAAATACCGTAATATAAAAGACATAAAATAGGATATATACATTTATCCACAATTCAAATTTTATTAAAATCCACTCTTTGAGAAGGTATTGATTCTCCAATTAGACTGGCCATTATTGATGAACGAATGACCAATTCAAATGATCAAATTATAGGAATAATGAATGGAAATTTAGCCTATGGTAAAATAAAATTTAATACTCGCCTAAAATTAGGAATCCCTTTAATATCACACAAATTAGACAAAACAATTACCATTGCTTATAAATTTTATCGCGAAAATTTGATGAATATTGGACAATATCCATTTTCAATAACTTATCAAATTAGCTATGCTTTAATAAATTCTCATCATAGTATTGAATTTAAAAATACTGACAAAATTTATATTGATCAATTATTTAACGATGTTGCCAAAGTTGGAACAAATTTACGAACAACTTTAAGAGAACTACCCGAAATTTAGTAACACTCATAAAGTAGTTTTAATATGTTCGGTTAATTCATGGAGTTGGGTTTTTAACTTTCACTACAATCATAAGCATTGAAACATTTTTCATTAAATTAAAATTCAGATTTCTTCTATAAATAATAAAAAGGAAAATTTTATAATTCAATTATGTGAAAAAAGAAATCTTTAAACAAGAATTTTGTCATTTTCGTTTAAATATATAATAATATAGATGATATAACTTTTTATGTTCTATATATATTATAGTAAATTTATTAAGTTTTGCAAAGTACTATCTTGTACACTGCAGATAATCTCTAGTGTATAACTAAAGATGTAACACCCCACTCCCGCGTGACCCGAACCCGACATCGTTGGTGATAGCCGAGTCCGTGCCCCGTGAGGGTGGCGTACTACATCAGTCAGTCGAAACTCAGTAAGACATTTTTTTTCTATTACACTCACGTGCGCGGAAAACAGTAGACAATTTGAGCCCACGTGCATAAATAAACATTTTCAGTTAATACAAACATTTTCAGTTATTACAAACAGTCAACAATAATTTACATCAGAACCACATTGGCCCATTACAAAAACAAAGTATCATTTTGGAATACAATTCTATTGGACACTAATGCAGACGCGAACTGATCCCGACCTCTATCCTTCACTTGC
>JAOTBA010000005.1:11486579-11499417 GCA_025629845.1 Erythroxylum squamatum | reverse complement strand
ATACACAAAAACCCATTTCATGCCTTAACCCCCAAATATCATTGTAAAACATTCAGCACAACTTACTACCGATTCCTCATTTAATCTCACTTACTAAATCAAATTTTCAAGGAAGAGTTCGGGGTCCAACAATATTATACCCATATTGGCTTTACACCTCTTCCATCGTGCATATGGGGTCCTTATTTAGAACACAAATTTGAATTTCATAAATATTGTATCGTATTTGGAAACACAGGTCTATGATTGAGTCATATTTATTATGTGGCCAAATTATGAAAGAAGCTGAATGCTCCAATAAATACACATAAGGTTGAATAAGGTCCCATATTTTTGTCGTATTCATAATATCGGACTATGTTTAACTTATATTTATCTAAAATTACTTTAAAAATTCTCCAACTTTATTTGAAGTGCCTGAATTTGTTCCTTCTTCATTTAGGAACTAAAATAAGGCCTATAAACCAAATATAAGTTATATTAAGTACCAAATCCTATAACAATAATCCAATCCCAAAAAATTCTCTAAAAAATCATGCTTAAAAAATAATTAGCACCTATCAATTAACTAATTATAGCCCCACATTGGGTGCCAAATAATATAGTATAATTTTGAAGGGCTCAAATTCTTCAAGTTTACATGTGCTGAATGTCTAAAGTTATGTCTGACTTGATGAGTTAGAAATATAATCTATCTGTCTCCTAAGGTTCCTCTCAGCAGACCTACAAAACAAAATGTCAAATTGTTTTTCGGCATTTGGCCTCTAACAAACAAGTTAGTAAAAACTAGAGCAAGGTAAAGTTATAGTAAGAGAAAGTATATATGAAAAGAGTGATCTTATTTTGGGCACTTTGGTTATTTTTATAGTAATTTGTAGGTATGTAAGATTGTAACACTTATCTCCATCTTATTTTGTATTTAAGAATACTTGGCATTTAAGGACATTTATCTCCATCATATGTCGTGACGATGAGACATAGATATTATTACATTCTAATTCTTTCTCGACACCTCTCAAGGAAAATCCCGAATTGGATGCCAAATTGATGGGTTAGTGTGAGCTTATCCATACAGTTATGCACTCTTCGAATAAGAATCCATATTTTGAAAGATCCTGGCTTTTGTTTTTGGGTGGGTCTCTGAGATCCTTTCAATAACCTATTTTATGTTGAAAAGATATCTATCTGATCCGATCGATTGCATAAAGCACATGGCAACAATGAAAACGAGAAAAATATACAAAAAAGAGAGTTTTTTCTATTTATTATATTTTCTATTCTATTGGTATTAAGTAGTGATCTTAGCTCAGTAAGTCCTTTTACGTCTCGAAATATAAAAATGAATGTATTTCTTTCAATTTCAATGAGTTTTTTTATTTATCGTATATATTTTTATATTATTATTTGTTTATATTATATATTATATATTATTATTATTGTTTATATCAGGATTTTGAAGATTGTTTCGTACCAGCCGGTATGTACCTTATCGGACCAAAATCGGTACGAAACAAAGGATCGGTTGTACTGGGTTTAAATACCAGTCAATACCGGCCACCGTTTCGGATGGTACTAGTTTGAATACCGGCCAAATACTTGCTGGTATCGAAAATTTTAAAAAATAGGGGGACTTTTTGCAAAATTTTAAAAAAAAAAATAAAATCTCCATCCCTCCCTCTTACCTCTCCTTTCTCATTTTTTTCAAAGTTTTTTTAATTAGTTATTTTATTTACTTCAACTTTTATAATTATTGTGAATTTTTAATTTTTGTTTTTAAATTAATAATAAATATTTTATTACTAATAATAATTATAAATTATTTTTATTTAAAAATAAATTATTTTAATTTTAATTTATTTAAATATTTTATATAATATTTATTGATAAAGTATTAATAAAAATATTTCATTTTTAAAAATAAATAATTTAAAAATTATTATTTATAAACTAATATGTATTATATATATTTTTAATTATTAAATTAAAATTTATTTGAAATTTATATCTTTTAAAAATATTTTTGAAATTTAATTATATTTATTAATAATTATTAAATTAATTTTATAAATAAAATTAAAATTGTGATTATTATTTATTATTATAATTTTTGGAGACATGTTAAAATATGTACAACTGTACAATATGACAATAAACTATTTTGTAATTTTTAAAAAATTCATGGATTATTTCATAAATTTAAAAAAGTACTCAAAACGGTACCTGTTATTAACCGGTACCGGTATAGTACCGTACCAGAACCCAATCCGGTACCAAATCCAATACGGTATTTATAACATTGGTTTATATTGTTATAGTTTATATTATCGTTTATAGTATTGTAGTATATATTATCATTTATCGTATTGTGGTATATAGTTAGAGTATTAGTGATGATAAGTTTTTTATTTAAATTGAACCAATTCTTTTCTTTATTTTTGTCATTTTATATTCTTAACACATTAACGATATCGTTTTATTTCTAAATCAAGAAAGCTGTCATTTTCTAGTTTAGACGGTCGGTTCCTAGGTCAGTTTAGACTCGGGCTTTACAACGGGCTCAATATTCAGTCAATTTGGACCGGGTCTATTGATAATAAGTCTGATCGGACATCCTCAACAAAAATTTTGTGGAGGTAACGTTACATATAGGGGCCGGAACATGTAAAATTAATCTGAATTTAAAACGGAACAGCCGACCGGTCTACGGTTTCATCTGGTCAGTTTAATTTGCGCTTTGCTTGTTTATTCTGTCAAAAGAAGAAAAAGCATGAGCGAAGAAGGGGAGAGCTTCGAAGAATGGGACCCCGATTTCTTAGACCAGTTAATCCAAGTTGAAGAACTCGCTCTCTCTGCTAAACCTCTCCCTTCTCAGCCTCCGGCGACCGCCTCATTTCTTCCACCGCCTCCACCTCTAATCTCACAGTCACAGTCACAGTCACACCAACTCCCACATTCTACTAACTTTATTAGTTATTCTCCGCCACGAGAGCTTTCACAGAGACGTAGTGCCGCTTCTGATACCAAAGACCTTGAAATTGATCGCCTCAAGGTTTTTTTTCTCTCTGTTCTCTTTTAAAGTTAGGGTTTTAAACTTGTAGATTGAAGTTTTTGATGTGTTTTGTTTTGCAGAGTGAATTGGGACGTGTGTCGAAGCAGCTTACTGACTTGGTATCCTTTCTTCTTTTTCCAATTCTTCCTTCAGTTAATCTTAGTATTGTGATGTTCTTTTTATTCTTTCACTATGTTAGAGATTTTTCTTTCTTATGTTAAGCGTTGTCTTCCATTTCAGGAACGAGAATGCTTTGAACTTAGAAAGGAGAAGAGTGCAAAGGCCGGACAGATTAAAGGATACGTGTATTCGCGTGCTGAACAAAATGATAGAGGCGTTCCTAATCTGAAAACCTCGTGAGTTTCCTTTCCATGATTTTGTTTTCTTTTTGAATTATTTGCTGGTTAGTATTTAACAAATTGAAAATCAGCTATAGTGTCTAACTTTATAATTGATTATGCACATTTGTACAATTTGCATCTTCCACATTGGTGTTAGTTATAGCCTGCACAAAAGTCCAATACACCATGACTTTGTATCAATTTGTGGACCTAACTTCTATTATTATAAAGTAAATAGTTGATTATGGGGATTTGTTATCACACTTATCAGACATTGTTTGAAAGGCACTAAGTACAATGCAGGGAAAATGGAGATCATGCAATGGATACTCAGGTGTTTCCCCCACAATCTAAGAAGGAAAAGAGTTTACAGGATTACATAAGCTATAGGGATGGTAGAGGTGATGCACATGATTTGAATTCCTCATAAATAATTGTAGCCATTTCATTTATCATTTGTGTGTATTTATTTTTCTTTTTTTAGCAGCTTCATCATCTAAGACTATCGGTGTTCAGACTGAAAATGGTGATGGATCTGCCAAATTAAATTTGAATGATGATATGGTAGCAGATTTTTATGTTTCTGAAAAGTTGCTGGGAATATGGGGCTGTACAAGTGACCAAAAGCTTGGGAGAAGCCTCATCGTGACTTTATTCATGGCTTGTCCATCAGATTTTAATGTTCTTTTTGGGTGTGGAAGCATGGATATGGCAATGGAATCTGTGGCAGCTGATAGGTCTTCTCATGTAGCTTTGCTGCACCAGATGAACTCTTTCCATACTCTCAAAACTACAAAAGTATTTGAACTGCACTCTATGTTGACCAAGGTATAGTTAGTGCTAAAATTTGTGGCTTCTTTTTAGGTAAGAAGTTCTAAGAAAGCTTAAATTGGTTCTTTCGGTCAAGATTAGCTCTTTTGGTGTAACCTTGCTAGTTAACAGCCTTCTGGTTTTCATTTTTATTTTTTTAATACTATAAAACTTTATAATAATAATATTGACACTTGTAAATTCACAAAGTACACAAATGGTTAATAGCACATCATGAGTATCATATTCTTACTGAAGGAAAATTGTAGACAACGAGTGTGTGGCTTGAAATAATTTAACTCTTTAATTTGATTTGAGAATTCTTTTAATTCTGTTACCTAACAGGACACTTACTTGGAAACTTTAACGATTTAATTGTCCTACAGCTTGGGAGGAGGCGTTACTTCTTATCACTGTCTCCCTTCTTATTTCGTAGCATTTGTTCATACCATTTAGGCTGGGCCAATTCCATCTACATGTCTTGATGTTATCTGAACAGATTTAAAGCATGTCTCCTTGATTTTTCCCTTTCTGTAATAACATTTCTTGATGTTATTCCATGTTGCAGATTGGTAATGGACAACTGCCATTGCAGGCCTTGATTGGACCTTTACTCAATCTTTGTGACCTTGAAAATGTGAGTTTTAGAAACTATTTCCTGCCATCAATTCGACCCTAGCTAATTGGTCTTCCAAAGTGTAGAATTAGGGTGGAGAATTTGAAGATCATTGTATAATTCTAAAAAAAAACGCATAATATGTTTTGTGAACTTCTCCATTAATTTATGTATTTTAATATTAGTGAGAAGATTAGCTTTGGTACTTGTTTGTTGTGATTTTAATGAGAAGATTAGCTTTGGTACTTGTTTGTTGTGATTTTACGTTCTATTGGTCTTCTTTTCTGGTAAATCTCCTTAATTAGGTTGCTTTTGACGTTATTGATTGTGGTGTTGGGTGATATTAGGTTAAGGATTCTTTGGCTTATGCAAAGGAATTCTTGGATTGAATGTTTCAATCAAGGCATGTGTTATGTACTCTAGCATAGGATCTAATCACGGTTCGAGACATGATGAAAGCCACCTCTTTTTCCCTGGCCGTGTCCTCCCCTTCCTCTGAAGATGCCGACACAAGGAAGAGACCTGTCCTTGATAGGGTCTATTACATCTGCTGTTTTCTTTAATCTGGCAGCTGTGTTTTTCTTGATAAAAGTCTGGTTACCTCTTTATTAACCATTTTAGCCTTTAAATAGGCTTAATGATAAATTAACAACCCTAATTAGGACTCCTAATTAGATATAAAGTCTAAAAAAGGATCCCAATAGAAATAAGAAACATAACATATAAAAACCCTAAAATACGAAAGAAAATGAAACAAAACAAAATAAAACAAGACTTGTTAACAGTTGTCCTGTAAGGCACTTTAATTGCCTTGAACTTTTCCTACAAATGCATCCTCAACATGTATGTGTGTGCTGTAAAATTAGCTTAGCATTCTCATGTGAACCACTGTTTTCTGGCATGTATCTGTACTTTCGTGAAGAATATTAGACAGTAGTTTCTGATCGTCTATTAAGAGTTTGAAGGTATATTTAAAGAGCATGTAATTGTTCTTGAAACATGAAGCACCAAATCTGCTCCAAAGTATTGCATGCAGATTAAATATTTTCCCATTTTATGTATGTGGTACAAACCTTTTAAGTTTAATTGCAAACCCCGATTTTTTTTTCTCTTTTTTACTTGATATTTTTCCCTTAATGTTTAGGAATTGTACTTCTCATGTTTGATGCCTCTGAGAGTAAGTCTTTTGAGAAGATATTGGTATTTTGGGTAACCAGGTTATTCTGATGAGTTCATTTAAGGCCTGCTTGTTTCCAGAAAAGTTTTTGATTTTTTTTTATTTTCAAATTCGATTAAAAAATTATGTTTGTTTGAGGTTTTTAGTTTTTAGTTTCTATTTTTATTTTTGGTTTTGGTTCTGTTTTTTTTTTTTTTTTTTGTAACTTGTAAAGATCATAAAAATTGGATTTTATTTTTTATTTTGTTCTTTTGTCATAACTTGATTTGACATTAACTAAATATATATTATTAATTATTTAACATTAATTACTAATAAGTATTAACTAATGTAATTTAGTTTAAATTTTTTTTAAAAAAATAAAAATATTTTTAGATTTGGTAATTATTTAATAAATGTATTTTAAGTTTAAAATATATTAAAATACAAGTTTTAAATGTTCACTAATATTTATTAATAAATATTATATAAGAGATTAAAATGAAATTGTTTACTAAATTAGTTCATAAAATTAAGTTTTAAGTTTTATCTAATATTTAATTATTATCAGTAATAAAGTTATAACTATATTGACATTATCAATTAAATAGTTTTTTTTGTTTCAAAAGAAAAACCCAAAAAATCAGGAAACGAGAACTCAAAATCTCTATATAAAAACAGAAGTGAAACTAAACGACTCCTCAGCTTTTGCTATTTTAGATCTTTATTTGACCAGCGAGTTAATTCAGTCTTATGAATTATGTAAAGGATTTCTAACAATGAATAGTGTCTGGAAAGAACTAATATTTAGAGTCAGTATTAGTGGCTAGGACTGGTAGCATTTCTCATATCTTGGTCTTTCTCTTGTAGCATGTAAAGCACATTGGTTATTGTTGTATGGTATATTGCTCTTGGTGATATTGAATTTTTCCTGGTTTTGTTGTAAAGCCTGAATGGTCTTCTGTTGGACATAGCACTTGTACTATGGTGCGTATACATAATATTCATATACACATTTTGTGCCAAAGTGCATTTACTTGTTTACAGTATCAAGGGAATTATTCTTGTTGTGGATTAAAATTTTTCATGTAGAGGTGTAAAGTTTGCTTCAACCTTCTCTTTCTCCCTTTTTTGTCCAGGTTGCAATTGGTCGTAGTTCTCTAAGAATATTGCATGTGTTTTTGAAGCACCTATTTAGTCGAAAAAGGGAATTGGAACAAAGGTATGGTGATTTGCAGCTCATATGTTCATTCCTTCTTATTCCTTCCACTAATGTCCAGTGAAAGTTTGAGATTATTAACACTTGATGAACTTAGATCAAAGTGCCTTGTTTTTTCTATTGGCTTTTGATCCATACTGCTAGTGGATGGTTCAGATTGATATACCTGTGTTACTATCTTGAGAAGCTTTGGAAGGATTGAGAAATTAAAAGGTTAAATATTTGGATAATAAAAGGATAATATTATAAAAGATTGGCTAATATATGTGAGATATAGGAAACTTCACTAACAGTTTTAAAATATGGCTTACATATTGATCCTGTTGTCTTTCCCTGAAGATTAAAATGGCTGGATTGTAACCAGTTAGCTCAATGTACCAAATAATTGGTGTTATTTCCCAAGACATACTAATTTCTAGTTGGATCTCTATTTATATTGAAAAGAATAATATGCAATCTGTGGAGTTGCTTGGGTTCTCTTGAAACTTGTTATTATCAGTAGGTTTATCAAAATTTTATCTTGTTGTAGGCTTCACTCTCTCTCTTTCCATAAGTAAGACAGGATACGGTGTTGTTGCTAGCTTTGAACACGGTTCAACCGCAGTATCAGTCTATAAATTTGTCTTTTTGGTAGTGATGAACTAATATCATGAGGGGTGTTTGGATAAAATGATACGGATGCTTAATTATGTTTTAGCTTGTAACTACAATTCCTTTGGCTTGAGGGCATGAATATATCTTCCGATCCTGCACACCGTGCTTCTACTTGGAAGCCTTTACTAGCAAAAATGCTTTATGCATTATGATTTCGTGATTTTATTCCTCTGCTTATGCTTATGAACTTTGATTTGATCTTTCCAGTGCACTCTACTCAGGGACAATGTCAAGGTTGAGGGACTGCCTCATGGGAAGAACAAGATTGGTGGCCTGTTTAGTGAATTGAAGAATGAGGTTGCTTCTGTAGGCTGTGACCCATTTTGGAGTACATCCTTTGATCCACAATCGTTATGGAAGCAGGAGTCCGGAAACATGGATGTTTCAGCATCATTTTCTTCTGTAGACTGGGTTTCTGTATTCAAGTTATTGCATCAAATTGCTGTTAGTAATACTGATAAAAGTCTAAGACTTGAGGCTATCTCGATCATGAATTTGATTCTTATGAGAAGCAATGCTTATACAGACAGGGAAAAGTAAGTTTTCTGTTAGCTATCTTGCTGGAATCTCTGAGTGGGATCGGAACTGAAATTTAAGTCAAACAGGTTCAGCGATATGGCTATCTTTGAAAGCATTGGACAGTGGCTTAAAAAGGATGCTGGTTCACATGTGCAGAAGCAAGCTCTTCATTTACTGCACTTGCTACTAAATTGTAAGCAGCATTCTATTATATATTGGTTTATTTCTTCAATTCAGTATTTTGTATTGTTGTTTATTGCAGAACTTCTACCATCTTATATAAAACTGCGCATTCTGTTGTGTATTCTGTGTTTCATGCCAATTATAGTAGTTTAGCAGGGCTTTGTGTAGCTCATTTCGCTTTTGGAAACTATCTGTATTAGTGATACTGAAACATGTAGGCTGGTCTTTGATGCTAAATTGAGAAAAGGATAAGAGTTACCCTGATTTATCGCATCAAGTAATACAGCCCAAGAATTAGGGAATGTATGCAAAGAAGAATATGAAGAGAAAAGAAGAGGAAACAAGGGGAGAAGATAAGCAGTAGAAGAAAGAAAAGGATAGGAGAAAAAGCATGGGAGTCAGTGGGAAATATTGTTCATGACAAAATAGCTGCCTTCAAAAGTGCTGCAACAAGTAACACTAGTCTATCTATAATTAGAGTATACTATAAAACAATAAAATAGTGGACGTGCTAAAATAACCTCTAAATAATAATAGAACTTCAGCAATAGAAAATGAAGTAAATAACAGTTCTGAAATCCTGCATTGATGAGTGCATCACTTTTGGTACATGAAATATTTTCTGTTTTGTACTTGTAGCATAAAAATTATGAATATTAAATGCAACAAAAAGTCAGTTTTGAAGGTGTACTTTGTTCTGCTTACCTAGGGAACAGCTGATTTCTTTGCTGCTGGACTGAATGGAGACGAAACATTGAATTAGAAAGTTTAGCAGCTTAGCAGCAAAAAGATCCTAGTTCCACATTATTCTTTTTTCAAGAGATACAGTCCCATGAGGACTTTTCATGATGCTGAATGTATCTTTATTCAACATGTAACATCTTTCCTTAATGAAGCTCAGTTTTCTGTTTAATGGATTCCTAGATTTTGATAATTCATTTTTGCTGAAATAAAGAAAGTATTATGTTGCACCAACTTGTTTCTTTTTCATAGTGAGCCTAGTTCATTATCATAGAGAATTTACACAAGGATTAAATTCATGTTGATGAATGAACCTAATTGTTTTTATTAAATCTGAACATGACAGTCTGATTCGTATTAACTGGCCTTTCCCTGCATTTCTATAGATTTTCACTTATCTGGTTTATTAAGCACACATCTTACGGAACATTTTCAAATTGAAGGTCCCAAAATACTGAGCATATTCTGCTTGAATTGTAAAGATGAGGGGAGTGCTAATGCCGCAAACGATGATATAAATGCTCCAAGAGTTGAGGGGTTAAGCTTCATCTTTGAAGGCTTGGCTGACTGTATTTCTTGTTGTGGAAATAATATACTGGTAGGCTTAGTGATTCAATTCATCTTTCTGTGATGGATTTTATGTAATTTTCTTTTTAGGTAAATTCTATGATAATTTATTGTTGTTGCCTTTTCTCATCAACTTGTTGACTTTTCAATGTGATTTTCCTAAGCGTAATGGATATTTTGTTGGTTAAATTTTGATATGTAATCTTAATGTTATTGTTTGGCTTTATGTTTAGTGACAGTAAACTGCCTTATTGTTGAACAGTCGTGATACTCAAAAGGTTTTTTTATCACTGGTGGAAGATTATCATGGTGTTGGACAATGACAGAAGTATCATTTGTTTGTTGAAGAAGTATATTTTTTTATGTTACTTCTATAATATTATCTGGCTGCCTTGTTGGGATCTAAATAATGATATGCAAAGTTGTGCCCCAGGGGATGTGTATCTTGCCCACAAAGAATGTAATTTTGTTTGTAGCAGCTTGCAGTCTCATTCCACACACAAAACCGTGTTGGTATCTGCAAAGTGCAACATTTTCCAACTTCAATTCTTCTGATTATATTTTCAGGACATACAACTTCGCAAAAGAGCTGTAACATTCCTTGCATTTTTAGCCTCATGTGGGAAATCCGGCTTTGAAATCCTTGTTGGTTACAAGTTAAAAGGAGAGGCAAACCTTGTTATGTTGATATTGCATGTATTGGTATCGGAAACAGATATGGAAGCATCGATACCTCTGGAGCCAGCTGAAACACTGAAAGCAAGGTAATCAAAGATAATAGCTTGTTTGGGTTCCAGAAGGAACTGATAGTTTTTCCCCCCTATATTAGAATTAGATCCTCTTAGTGGCATTCATCACGCTCTTATCTTTTTTTGGTGCTTTCGTGCCAGAATCTATAACATATCTAAGGAAATATTATGTGTTTTGGCCATTGAATTTTCATTGTATCAAAATTTTCCGTTCACTTTCTTTGTGTGGCTGACTTTTCTCTCAACTGATTCTTTTTGTCATAAATATATTTGGTTGCAGGACTTTGCTGATAAGGGAAGTGCTGATATTATTGAATAGACTGGTGTCGAATCCTGCATACTCGGCCACTGTCATGCGAGTGATGACGGCTACCAGAGATATGGCTAGTTTGACAATTGATGTTGCCTGCAGGTTGTCCAGAAATGGCCAAAGGCCAGGGAAATTTGACAGTGGAACATGGCAAATAAGAGAAGCAGAAATAGTGGATTTAGCTCTGGTATTCAAAAAAAGGGTCTGGTCTTATTTAGGAGATAGAATATAATAAGATTCGGTGTCGTTGGAGTTTGTAACTGTAGTGTTCTTATGCCGTTTTTGGTGCATGGTGAGTGAGGGCTGAGCGTACCCAATCTAACAAATTCATAGCTTGGTAGAACGACCTTGGATGTTTCTATGAGCTATTTATGTATGTGGTAATTTCCCTCTGCCCAGTCCATTGAATGTTGAATGGAGAGCAATTTTGGGGATTTTGTTAATTAGTAAAACAATATTTATAGAAGGCATTTCCATTCATTCAATCGTATATTGTAAGTTGCTCATGTTAAAGTAAAATTAATATAATTTTGACTGTTATAAAGCAAAAGTAGTAAAATTTGATGTTTATCGAACCATCTGAACTTAAGTTTAAATCTTATTAAAAGAAACAGCAACACAAATAGAGGCTCTAGTGATATTTGCGTGTTGATACTGCACTTAATCAAGCTTATTTTTAGGCGTAATTTGCAAGACTGTCATCTTAAATTGGTTTTGTTTTGTTTCATAATTTGACAAAATGCAAATGTCAGAATCTTATTTTAAAAATTAGGTTAATTAAAAAAAATTAAATTTTTTAATCATAGTTTAAACTTTAAAAAGTAATAATAAAATATTTTATCGAAGTTAAAAGTGTCAATTTTAGTTAATTGTTATATTTTCATGTAGATAATAAGTGGTATTTTTTAGAAACCTGATGTTGATAAAAAATTACCTGCTACAAAAGAAAGGTTCAGATCACCTTTTCCCGTTACTCTATGCCTATTTTGTTTAATGAACATTTATCCATTTAATTTATGTAGGTCTAATTTATTGGATAAATAGATGTTAACGGAACATGATAGAAACAGAATAATAGAAACATGTGATCAGTTCGGTGTCTTGCAAATAAAGAAAAAAGAAAAAAGAAATGCAGCTTCTGGTGACAATGCTCTGATAACATAAATAGATTATCCGATGCCGATGGAGAAAAGGGACCCGGGTTGGGAACTTTGGCTAACAAGAGGGGAAGCTGCTCATCATCATCATCATCACCATCATCATCACACCTAATCTGAAGTCCTGCAACAAAGTGGAATCTGAGGAGGTCTGATAGTACATAGCCTTACCTCTATATAGTAGAGAGACTGTTTTCAGTAGACCCACATACAGATGTGATAATAAAAAGAGTGATGCATGTTAAAGAGTAGATAAGTAGAAAGTGACACGCTAAATAACTATGTGAATAAAATACCAAAAAATATATAAATAAATAAATTTTTAATATAGCCAAAGGATATACTTGATGGTGACTAGATCTGCTAGTACCTGATATGTTGCTAAGACCGGCTCTCCTTGTCACTAGAATAGCTAAAGGTCTTTGCTCAGAGACCCTGAGGGTGAGACAATTCTACGGTTTTAGACAGTCTCGCGGGAACTTTCCCTAACACACCTGTCCTGAAACCAAGTTATAGACCTGTAAACCTTATCCAAGCCTTACAACTAACAAAGGCCGAAGAGACATTGGGTTGGATTTCCTACTCGGTAACTACTAGGCGCGAGAGTAAAATCAACTTCTCCTAAATACTTTGGCGAGACGGACGAGACTGCTGGCTTTGCGCAACAGCTGCAGTAATAGGTTGAGTAGCGGGTTTACGAGAGTCCTCGTGTTTGAGAAAAAGCTCGTGATCGACAAGCTTCTCATATAGTTCCTCGTAGGTGATGG
>JAOTBA010000005.1:11446481-11466831 GCA_025629845.1 Erythroxylum squamatum | reverse complement strand
GAAAGAATAAGAAAAAGGGAGTTAAGCCGTACTAGCATGCCTCTGTCTCCCTAAGAGTTTCAGAAAGAATAAGAAAAAGGGAGTTAAGCCGTACTAGCATGCCTCTGTCTCCCTAAGAGTTTCAGAAAGAATAAGAAAAGGGGAGTTAGGTCGCGTGCAAACTTGAAGTTGTGGTCGCGTGCAAACTTGAAGTGCCGGGGCAAGCCCGGGACACAAAACACGGGCCCAACGCAAAACACGGACCCAACATTAAAAAGTTTTGGAAAGAAAAGAAACTAGAGTTTAAAATTTGAAAGAAAAGAATCTAGAGTTTGAAAGAGAAGAAATTAGAGTTTTGAGTTTTGAAAGAAACTAGAGATTTGAAAGAAATGAGAATTTTGAAAGAACTAGACTTTTGAAAGAAACTTAGAATTTTGAAAGAACCAAGAATTTAGAAACCAGATTTATGTTTTCCTTGAACAATTCATATTGAGCTTTATTATTGATACTCATGTGATTGCCGAAATTGATATTACTACCTGTTCACTTATTGATCATATATTGTTGCTTAGAATGTCACAAACCATTCTTGTGAAGCTAGTCTTGTGTTACCTAGCCTCACAAGCATGGTAGTATGTTTATATCTCACTGAGTCGCGTTGTAGACTCACACCTCACTATCACCATTTCAGGAAATTAGCAGATTGGACAAGAGAGAAATCCAAGCCTTGTGAGACTCGCTTGGATAATCAATCAAGTAATGTTTTTGGCATGATGTAAAATTTGCAGATACTTCTAGACGCTCCATGGTTTGTCATAATCATATGTACATATAACCTGTATGGATTTGTTATGGTATTGAGAATGATGTCGGTTGATGATTTGAGATGGTCATAGATTAGTTGTTTATAAGTAGATGATGTATGTGAAAATTTTGGTTTGGGGATCCTTACTTCTTACAACCTATTAAGCAGATAAACGAATAGTTCATGTCAGTTTTCCAGTAGATTATAGAAAGTTGAGCTTACTTTGGGTTTTGGTGGCATTAAGCCTCCCCATTCCCTAGTGCCAACACGGCCCAAAGGAGCGGGTCGTGTCAAAAGAAGTAAGGTTTCTACCTACTTTCGTGTTCCAAAAATGATTCATACCTTCTTTGGCCACTCACATATCTATTCATATGAAAAATTAGGTTTTTATGAAGATGCACGTTTTGATGCACGATCGTGTATCCAGCCACGCATCTCCAAAAAATGCTACTTTTGAAATTATACATGGTTGTACAAGTAGATACATAGCTGTACATCTTGCAAGTCATGCTAAATCCTTCATTTTCTTACATTTTCTTATCCCATCCTCACTCTAATATATCTTCTTTTTGTTCCACAAAGACAAATAAGTTTGAACATCAAGAGGATGGCTCAAGGAATGTGTTTTAAACTCATTTTAGTTCATATGCTTCCAACTTATACCTAAAACCAAATGTGAACTAAAAATGACTATCTTAAGTATTTCATAATATTAATCACTAAGTATTAAGGAATGAATGTATAAAAAATGAAGCACACATTAGTGAGTCTTTATAAACCAAAATAATTAAGTGAGATTAAAATTAATATTATAAATAAGAAAATGACCTTGATATGCCTTGATCTTCCTTTTTCCTTTACTTGATCTTCACTTTGTAAACTATAAACTTCAACTTTCTTTTACCAACTACACGAAGTATGTTCATAAGTTATGCGTGATCTCATCTTATTCTTATAAGGCTTCTCATCAAGATAACAAACTCAATAGTAGGATTTATATTCTTTTATCATAAAAGCATTGATTAGAATCTCCCGTGGTTTAAAATTCTCCCTCTTTTTTGATAATGAAAAAATATTTATGATATTAGATATCAATAATAAGATTAAGCATGTAAGTAACCACCCCTATCAAGATAATGAATAACTCCCTTTAATTTATGCATAAGAAATAAATCGATTTTGACAACAAAAGAGATCTTTAATTTCAAGTAAGTGATATCCAATAATAAGTAAAACACAAAAGAGATTTGAAAACAAAATCATCACATGTACAATAGGCACCCTTCTTTTAAATCTAATTACATAAAATTGCTATCCGTCTTTTTAGAAACATAAAAATAGTAATTATCTAGAAAGGAAATAGAGGCTCGATCAAGCTGTATAAATCATTAAGTCTATGCATTATGGTGTCTCAAAAGGATTCAATTTCACCTGACAGTATGGTAAGCTGATACTTAATGGCTATCAGATGAGCATCAAGTGGAGACCTACGACGTGGTCGTAAGTTAGTAGCCTCACATCCTTAAGGAGCTTAATAGTTTGACTCAGGAGAGGCTCATCGAGACCATTGTCATATGGAGGGACCTTATGTATTGGTAAAGGCTGCTAAGGTTAGTGTTGTCGCCACTAGTGTGCCTAAGTCATTTGAATATCAATCAATTGGTAACCTACATGATAAAAGGTAACAAAACTAAAAAGGAAATCAAAATCAACTTCATCATTAGTTGGAGGAATGTAAAAATGCTAAAGATGAGGCTAAGAATCAATGTACAAGGGGTGTTTTGTTCTTTTTTCTTATTTTAATGAAGATGCACCATATTGAGAAAAATAAAGAAACTGAGATGAATAAGCTCTCTAGTTATGAGGTTGGAGAGGAACTAGAGGTCATCAAGGCCTAGGAAAGTAAAGTGACTATCGGTAGAAACAAAGTTATACTTAATGAATAAATGATGAAATCAAGGAATATCATTGAAGCCATGAACATCTTTAAGTCTTCTAATGACCTATGTCTAATTACATAACTTAAAGATAATTTTGACCTTATTTGTCATAGAATAAGGTCAGATATTGTATTAGGTAAGATAATTATAATGGTCTATATTTTCAAGAATGCGAACATTATAGATTTTAGAAAAGATATATGTGTCACCTCGAATAACTTTAGGGCAAAGATTAATGTAAAACAACCTAATGTTGGTTAGGCATATAAGTAAATTTTTTCATAAGAAGGGATTCCCACTTTGATCAATAAAAAATTGGACAAGCCTATAAGCTTTAAATTATTCTAGACTAGTAAGGGAGATAAAATAGTTTTCATATAACTCTTAGGAAGCATAATTATGAAAATGACGAGAGTTAATATCAAAAAGCTTATCCTTATTAGTGGGAGGGGGCATAAGAGGTGGAGGAGCTAAAAACCTCACTTGAGTCCTCCATAAAAGGTTGCAGTAAGATTTACCTTGAGTGAGTATCCTAGGTATAGGATTATAGTTCCCTATAGTTCCTTCTATAAGTATAGAGGAAAGGCATAAGACAATAAGTTAGAGAGATAACTAAAAAGGGAAAAGAGTATAGGTACTAATGGTGTATGATCACCTGCAGGAGAAAAAATCTTCCACAAATTCAATCCCACCAACTTCAATTTTTCCACCATTATAATAGGAAATGAGCAATCTCAAAGCCTAATGTAAGATACACCATGAAATATGTAGAATTAAATAGAAATTTAAGTTAAGAAATGTAAAATAAGATTAAACAAATGTTGATTTTATTTACAAAAATGTTGATTTTATTTACAAAAAGGGGTATGCAGATCATGAAATCAAAATTAAGAAATCTAACAAGCTTAATTTGATATGTGTGACATAGTATTATGCCTAATTCAAAAATATCCTAATTTCTTTAAGAATGCCTAGGTTGAAATTACTCAATTAGATTATGGAATGATAAGTTATAGCTGAAAATCTTTCCTAATCGAATTAGGAAATCATCAATTTCATATAAAAATGCATATAATTGAATAATTTCAAAAAGGCCCAAATTTCAAGTGCAAAATCTCAAATTTAGATAAATTTGGTATAGTCCAATCTAATTGAAAGTTGAAAAACTTTAAGACATTCTTCAATTTCACTCGTTAACCATCAATTTTAAAAATAATGGAGGATATGCAAAAATTGAAAATTTATCAATTCTAAAACCCTAACTTGCCTCGAATCCAATTGAATCAATCTAAAGACCATTTTATGAAATTTAAAGCATAAAAGGATTCATAAGCGTGCAGATAACACCAATTGATCAATAATTGGAAGAAAAATACACAGATTTCTAAAAAAAATCTCCAAAACAAATAGATTTGAGTTTTCCCTAAAAGGTCTTGGATGAATTAAGATCATAAGACAATGGAGCTTGGGCTTTTGAATGTAGGGAAGCTCGTTGGTATTGAGTATATTGCCTAAAGTTCATTAGAGAAGGAGGAGAGACAATAGAGAAGAATGGAGAAATAATGGAAAAATGAATAAAGGAAAAGGATGAACATGAAATGCTCCTGGAGGTTCTTCTTATGAGTGGAAAAAATAAGAGAAGTTGTATGAGGAAGAATGCATAACAAAGGGCATGTTGTAGCAACATGGAGAGAATTTAAGGAGTTTTAGAAAAGTTTCTATGTTTGATATAAAAGACGATAGAGAGAGGTTGAAGTTTTATTTTAAAACAATGTTGTATTGGTCAACCACAAATAGCTAGTGATCATCCAATAAAGTTATAGGTTAACCAACATTATCAAGCCAAGTTATAACAAACTTATTAGAATAAAAGTTTCTAAGGAAAAAGCTATATAGTCGACTATTAGAGGATATTAGTCGACTAATAAATGTAGGTGGTTAACCAGTATATATGACCAAACTTACTGGAAAGAAAAAAAATCAAACGCAGGGAAATTAGCTTACCACAAGAGGACATTAGTCGACCAATGTGACTATGTGGTCGAACTAACAAGCAATCAAACAACTAACAAACTAATTGGAAACTAAAGAGGTGGATTTTTTAGTACACTGATCAACCACATTGAGGTATTAGCTGACAAGTATGTCCTGATAACTTGAAAAATAATATTAAAAATCACATTAACATATTAAATCATGAAAATATTAATTAAGAAATATCATTAACATTAAAAGAATCATCTATCATATAGAGTTCCTATCAATTATCCCTAATTCTCTTCTAATTATGCAAATCTATCCTCACTCATATGTTTAGTAAAAATATCAACCAATTAATGTCGTGTATCTACGAATTCTAACTCAACATCCCCATTTTGTATATGATCTATAATAAAATGGTATTTAATTTCTATGCATTTGGTTCTAAAGTGTTGAATAGGATTATTTATAAGGAAACACTAGTATTATTAAGTATATATCTTAGTAAGGTTTATTCTATGTTCTCTAAGTTGTTGTTTAAGCCATATAATTTGTACATAATAACTACCAGCCGCTATATATTGGACTTCTGTGGTTGATAAGGTAACCTAATTTTATTTCTTACTAAACGATGAGACTAATAGACCTCCCTAGACCCTGTGCCTCAGTGGGATTTATACTGGGTATTGTTGTTATTGTTGTTGTAAACCATGAGACTAATGCATTTCCTAAGAATTAACAAGTAATTTATGTACTCTTTCTATCCAAAAGAATACGAAAAGAATCCCCATCCAAATAACCAAGTACATCAAAGAAAGTATGCTTATGATAATAAAGTCAAAACAAAATGGTAATGAATATATACGAATGTGCTTAATAACAAAAAAAGTGGGATTCCCAAGGACTCAATTGAAATTTAGCATATAAGTATACACTAAACATTATATTAGGCCTATTCATTGTAAGATAAAGAAAACTACTAATTATACCTTAATTGAGCTTTAGATCAATCAACTTGCCCTCTTCAACTTTGTTCAATTGTTATGATGCTTATATGTGTCCATAATGGTTTAGATTGATCCATTTTGAAGTGTTTAAGTAGTTATTTGATGCAGTTTGCTTAATTAATAAATAAATATTCCTTAATTTGCTTGATTTGGAGTCTAAGGAAGAAGTTAAGCTTTCCCATCATTCACATTTCCAATTCTATACTCATACAATTAAAAAATTCTTTAGACATACTCTCATTAATGGCACTAAAAATAGTGTCATCAACATAAATTTGAATAACTAAAAATTCATGATTATGTGTTTTAATATAAAAAAAAGTAGTGTCAATCTTGCCTTTAAAGAAATAATTTTCTTAAAGAAATGTATTTAACATATCATGCCAAGCTCTAAAAGCTTATATCAATCCTTATAACGCCTTAGAAAGTTTATAAATATGGTTAAATGGATCATGTTTTTTAATATCAGGATGTTGATCAATGTAAGCTTCTTTTTAAATAAAATCATTTTAGAAAGAACTTTTAACATCTATTTGAAATAATTTGAAGTTCATGTAGGACACAAATACAAGTAGTAGCTAATAACTTCTAACCTAGTTACTAGATAAAGTTTCCTCGAAGCCTATGTCTTTCTCTTGATTGTACCTTTTTGCCATAAAATCTAGCTTTATTTCTCACAATGGTACATGCTTAATCATTTTTAATTTATAAAATCCCATTTGGTACATATTATTTAGTGATCTCTAGGTCTAGGAAATAAAGTCCACACATTATTTCTCTCAAATAAGTTTAACTTCTTATTTATAGAAAGAACCTAACTTTCATTACTAACGGCTTCTTCTATAGTCTCCACTTTAATTTGAGAAATGAAAGTACGATGAGATAAGTTTTAAGATGAGATATATTGATTATCCTTTGTTAAACATTTCCTACAATTTTATTTTTCTTGAATTTCTAATCTTTTGGGAGCTCCTCATCTATCTTGTTTTCTTCACTTGATTTGATATTATGCTCATATAAGGTGTGTTGGTGATCACTGTTATTTTCTTTAAGGACTAATTTCTCTAGTTCCTTGGATATACCTACATCATCTTCTTTAAGATCTTTCTTGGGTACAAAAGGGTTAGATTTATGAAAGAAAACATGCAAAGACTCTTAAATTACGAGGCTCTTCCTATTAAATACCCTATATGATTTGCTAGTTACAGAATAACCAAGAAAAATTCCTTCATTCACTCTGGAATCAAACTTCCATAAGTTATCCTTATTATTCAAATTATAACATTTACACTCAAAAAATTTGACGTAGCTAATTTTGTCTTCTTCCTATACCAAAGCTCATAAGGAGTTTATCTAAAGATGATCTTGTGTAGACTTTTTTTGAAATATGACATGCAGTAATGACTGACTCCACCCAAAAATACTTAGGGAGATCATACTCATTGATTATAGTCCTAGCTATTTATTTTAATGTCATATTTTTCTCTCAATAACTTATTATGTTGAGGGGTCTTTGGAGTAGAAAACTGTGAAAGATACCCTTATCTTCACAAAAGGTTTCAAACCTTTCATTCTCAAACTCCTTACTGTTATAACTCCTAATAAATGTAAGAAAGAGCTCCTTTTCAGTTTGAGCCCTTTATACAAATGTAACAAATGCCTAAAACATTAATCTTTTTTAGATAAGCCTAAGACCTAAGTAAATCTACTAAAGTCATCAAATATGAAAAAAATGATGAAATTTATCACCTAAACTATCAACTATAGTGGTCTAAATAGAGTTATATGAAATACTTGTAAAAGTCTAGTGGAAATTACTGATTTTTTGCTCTTGATTGAGCTTTTAATTTGTTTTCCCATTTAGCAAGATCTACAAATCTTTTCTTTCTCAAATTTTAACTTTGGAAGTCTACTGACAAGTTGCTTGAAGTAGAGATTAGAGACGAGGTCCATGCTTGTATGTCCAAACCTCTTATGACAAATCCATGTATCTTCACTAATAAACATTAGGTACTTTATATTTAGGTTAGAGAAATCATTAAGATCAATTGTATATATATTTCCTTCTCTTTTTTTTTTTCCTAAAGGTGCAATGTTATTATAAACTATCTTAGATAAAAAGTATGATCTTCCCTTAAAATATTCTTTATAGACTTCACTATATAGTTGGCTTATACTTGACAAGTTATCTTTCGATCCATCAACTAAAATTATATTATCAATAATAGTGTGATATGCCTTAACAACTTTTCTAATGCCAATTATCTTACCTTTGGCATTATCTCCAAATATGAAGAATCCTTCATCTTTATCTCTAAAAGTTGAAAATTAGGACGCATCACCCATCATATGCTTTGAGCATATACTATTCATGTACCATTTGTTCCTCCTTTTCTTGAAGACCTATAAAATAACCCAATTAATGTGTTTTAGGTACCTAAATGAGCATAGGTCCTTCATTGTTAGTCTTCTTCTTCTATTCAACCCACTTCTTTGAGTGATTAATTTTTGACCTTTGATTTGTTAGATGAAATTTTCCAATATATCCACATTTACCACAAAAGTAACATACCATATTATGTAAGTAATGTAAGTTGGTGGTATGGTGATAAATCTTATAGTTTTAGTGTATGAATGCATTCCTTTTTATTTTATGTGTATACAAGTGATGGGGATTTATCATTTGGATAAGTAAATGGAATGCTCCTTTTAGGTAATGAAAAGAACTAGTATGATTGTATATATGAGGTGTGTTCCTTTCATTGCATTGATGTTTATAAGGAGCCTAAATATATGTCATGACAGTATACCTAATATAAGGTGTAACAAGTACGAGTGAGATTACATGTTATCATGTGTTTTTGCATAGAAATTGTGCCTATTATTTCCTTGAAAGTGTTACATTTTAGGCCTAGATTGTGAGCCATACATGAAAACATGATGTTTACTCTTAAAATGAGCCCTAGTGGTTGTGTCATATGCATGTGTTTTATGAGTATGTTTAGATATGGATGTTGTATTCAAATTTGTCATTTTAGGTAATGGTTCTTTAATATATAAATGATTTCCTTTGAAAAAAACTAGTTTTAATGTTAGAAACATTCTTATAGCTATATCTAATTCTATGCTTACTATTTGAGTTCTTTTGGGGTCCTAATATGTTTTCGAGTTTCACACTTCCCTTTGTAAACTTGGATAATAAGTCCTTGAGAGCATCAACCTCCTTTTTTAAAGCTTCATTCTTATGCTTTAATGCATCTAAGTTATGATTGTCAACAATGAGCACACTCTTAAATGCTTTGATATTGTGCAATTATGCTTGATCCTATGCAATTCACTCTTTATCTTATCATTATTATTCATGCATGCATTTAGGTTTTTCTAAGCCTCTTTGAGTTTGGAAGATAGCTTTTTCTTTCTCATGCTCTTGATTTCAAGGCTCTTGAAGAGTTTATTATATATCAAATTATTATCATTATCATTATCACAAAATCAAGAGTTAGAAAGTACCTCGTCATCATCTTTGGCTATGAAGCACGTGTGAGTTATATTTCCTTCCAAATGCTCAGATCACTTGTGTCATTCCAAGTTTGGGATTTAAGTGTCCCCTTTTTGGCTTATATCTCTTCTCTTTCTTGTCATTTCTCTCATATTTTTCATTTTCTTTAAGGAGAGGACATTGATACTTCACTTGTCTAGGCTTCCTATATTCAAAGTAAATAATATCGTTTGATTTGCATATTGAATGTATCTTATTACTTTTGAACTCCTTTCTTTTTTTAAAATTTCTTCTTTAAGAATTTCTTGAATTTTTTGGTGATTAAGGCAATGTCTTCTTTATTTCTTTCACTAGTTGAAGTCTCTTCCTCTTCACTTAATTCTTTGTTTAAGACTTTGAATGCTATATTCTTTTTCTTTGGAAGTGTTGTGTCTTCTTTTGTCTCTTGGAGCCTCATTTTGTATGTAAAGAGAGATATAATAAGCTTTTCTAATGGTAGTGTTGTTAGATATTTAGATCATTTTAGCTTCCCACGTCTTCAGAAGTGACCAAAATAACCTTCTCACCATTTTAATGTTAGTATAAGTGATTCCAAGACCTCTGAGAGCATTCGTAATATCAATAAATCTACTATACATGCTAAAATTACTTTCATTATTATTCATTTGAAACGATTCATATTGGTTTGTTAGCATGCAAACTTTATTTATTTTTACTTTATGTGTAACTTTTAGAGTATGCCAAATTTCATGAGCCATTTCACATATAGAGACTCTATTGAATTCATTTCTTCTTAATGTATAAAATAAAATGTGAATGATTTTGTTATTCAAGGAAATTAATCTCTTGTCTTGGAGATTCCATTCCTCTTTTAACTTAGGAACTTTTCTATCATCTATAATTTTAGTGGGAAAGAACGGGCCACTTGAGACAATTTCCCAAATATCAATATTTTTGTCCTTCAACAAAAACTTCATCATTATTTTCCAATAGATATAGTCTTTTCTATTAAAAAAAGGGGGGGGGGGGTCTACTATGTTTTATCCCTCTTGGTTGAAAGATAATGAAGATACTGTTGCTATAGGATTTCATTTGAAATGTTAGCCTTATAGACCCACTCAGATATCACTTAATAGTCCCTAATAGCATCCAAGAGGATAGGTGAATTGGGTGTTTATAACATTTTTAACTAAAAAATACTAACTTAAAATGTTATTGAATACCATTTATGAAGGATGAAAGTATGAAAAAATAATGAACTTAATTAATAAAGTGAAAGAGTAAAGAAAGAGAAATACAAACTGATTCATAGTGTTTCAATAAAAAATCCTTGCCTACATCCACTCATAAGACTCTTCTTAGATTTTTCACTATAATTCTGCTTTCAACAAAAATAATAGCCTATATATAATCATTACTTGAAAAAGAGGAACACTTTTACAATCTTCTATTGAGGCGAGAGGAACCTTAATGTCTCTTTGAATACCCTAAATATAATAATCAAGAAACCTAATGGAAGCTTACAACTTAAAATACCTCACTTTATTGTTACCAAACTAATAAAGTGATATTACAATTACAAACTATAAAATGATCTTGATATACCTTGATCTTCTTTTGTTCTTGACTTGATCTTCATTTTGTAAGTTGCAGCTTCATCTTTCTTTTATCAACCTCACAAAGTATCTTCTTAAGTTGTGCGTGATCTCATATTGTTCTTACAAGGCTTCTTATTAAGATAACAAACTCACTAGTATTGCTCACCATCTTTTTTAGAATGAAACACATTAATCCTTTTTCCTTATTGAAGTTTTAATTTTACGTTAAAGGATTTAAAGAATTTCAAAGAATAAAATTTCTCATGAATAAGCTCAAAAAATTCATAATGTGAAAATTCTTTAATAGAAGTGATGAAGTACCTGCAACCATCTATAGCTGAAGGAGTAAAGGGCTCACAAATATCAATATGGATTAACCCAAGTAATTTTGTGCACTTGTCAACTTTGTTATTTATAACATTGGTAGTTAATTTTCTTTTTTTTCAAACAATAAAAGTTTGAAAGTTTGAAAAGTTAAGATCTTGTAAAATCTCATCCTTTATCAATCTTTTCATTAGTTGTCTAGAAATATGGCTCAATCTCTTGTGCCAAAGAATAGATTTTTTGTATGCAACTTCGACCTCTTTATGGTAAGAAGAAGAAGAAGAATAGATATATCCACCAAATCAACCTTGTAAAGGTCACCACACAAAATTATATTTCCAATCAAAATAGAGTTATGGTATGAAATTAGTTTTCCAGTTCCAAATAAAAGCCTATAACAAGTTATATCCAAAATAAATATTAAAATTAAATTCCTCCTCATTGAGGATATGAATGCAACTTTATAACTCCAAAAAAATTCATATATCAACTGTAATTTGATTTTCCCCAAAAATTCAAATTTGGTTCTTGTACAATCTCCTATATGTATGCTGCTGAATACTACTTAGCTTCTTTCTGTTTGTAATCTTCCGCAAGGAATTGGTAATATAAACCGTATCTGTGTCTAATTACTAAGTATTAAAAGGCAAATCAATAATTTCATTATCATTAAATTCATCATGAGAGATTTAACCCATTATTAATCTCATTAAGTTTTAAAATGGCATAGAAAGGAGGACTGCTTAAAAGTGAAGAAGAAATTATAAAAAGAACATATAAATATGCATTTAAAATAAGATAAAAAAAACAATATATTAATATGCATGTAAATCAAGACCATGTTATTTGCCTTTTCTCCAACTTCCTTAAATGATCCATAAAAGTGATTATCGAATGCTAAAGTTCATTAAGTATGAAAAATTGACTCATTCATGAGTAAAAGCAATACATTAATGAGTCTTCTAACTCACTCTTGTCATGTACATAATTTCCTATTCATTTTTATTAATTCTACTTACTGATTTAACAAAAAAAAGCAATACATTAAATATGATAACTAAACTCAATTAACTATCTAAAGATAGTAAAATGCTACTGTAATATACAAAGGATTCTTTTCACAAATCTAAGAATCATATCAAACAATAAACTCATAGATATGATAATTTTACTGTTTCAATGGATTTTAGCAAAAAAAAAAAGATCATTATTGAAAGAAAATAATATCAAAAGAATATCTGAATGCCTAAACTTATGAGAGGTAAGTTCATAAGCATAAAATATTTAATTATATCCAATATATGATAATAAAATTAACACAATAAAAAAGCTATATTAAACAAATGATGAATAGTCAAAATGGAACTTAAAGTTATCTAAAAAAACGACAAAGTTATCAAGTTTATAGAAAGCGATATTCAATTCAGGGCGAAATTAAAAAAAAACATGTCAAAACCACTATCAAAATAATAACAATGGTCAAACTTTTAAAGGTAAAAGTGTAAAGTACAGGCCCTTTAAATGACATATTGTATAACCAGTCTTATCCCTCTAAACAAGGCCCATCTTTGACCTATACGCTGACTTGGAAAGATATTACCATTAGATAAGCCATTTTTGGTGATATTAGAGGAGTTCTAATCCTTTATAAATTTCTTAGGAATCTATGATAATAATTATAGTAAAAACAACTCAAAAAGAGATTGAAAAACCAAAGAAATTTGGCCATTGTTAAAAGCTTCAAAATTCCCAGATTTCTTTATTTTTTTATTTGAAAATCTTGTCCAAAACATAAATAAGCACTTGTATAAACTCTATTGATATATATATGCCTCTAAAAAATGATATACCACTATTAACAAAAATTTTTCGAAATTGGTTAACAAAAATATTAATATACCATTATTCCAATAACAAAATTTTATTATTGGAATTGGTTTTGATACAGTAACAAAATTTTATCATATTATTTATTTTTATTAATATTATTTTCATATATAAATAATAACTACAATTAATATGAAAAGATAATCATTTAACCATCATATAAATATAAAATTAAGAACAATGCAAAGTGTTTAAAATATTATAACTTCATCATATAATAAATAATAATTATATCAAAACATCAAATAAAAAGAATAATACATATTAATGACTCTCTAACAATTATAATTTACAATAAGAGTTCGTGCCAAGGAAACAACCAACTAGAAGTGAAATAAGATCATTTGCAATTATATTTATATTGCATATATATAGTTTAACATATGCATCAAATATAAGTGAAATTAAAAGAAAAGGAGAAATAAAAACCTGAAACTTCATTCAATCGAATACCTGCTTAAACCGCATTGACCTCAGTTTTCATTTGGTACAAAATCCTTATCATTGAGAGGAGACTCATCATCACTACCATTCAAATTCATTGCACCAAATGATATTTCAATACTTTCCCATCCAATATTTTCTTTCAAGTTACTCTTATCTATCAAACTCGGTTCCTGAAAGACCCAATCCCCTTAAAGATTGATATGATCAAGGCAAATTGGATTTACAAAACTACTTGTTCTATTACAAGAAATTATATCCAACTTAATAATGATAATAACATACATCTCCAGAAGCTTTAAATTGTATTGAACAAAGACCAAGTCATTCAATCTTTTGTGCTCCAATCTATTCATTTTCTTGGAGTGAATTCAAATGTGTTCCAATTCCTTTCACAACCTATTACACTCACACATTGACTTAGAATTTGAATTGCAAACCTTTGCGATTCTGAAACACCACTTCTGAATTAGTCTCATCAAGCAACTGTAAGATTAACAAAAATAACATTATAAACAAAATAAAGTGATGATTAATTTTCACCAAGTAACAAAATTGTAAACATAAATATCTGGGTTAAGTTTATCTCTTTGAAGAATAACAATTGGCATCCAAAAATAACATGAAGCATCCTTACAAATCTCTATTTATGAGCTTAAAAGATCTCGTATCATCTTATGGGCAATAATTGTTGTAATAGTTAATAACATTCCCCTATTAATTTTAGCTTTCTTTGTAAAACTTTTCTAAAATAGACACCAGGATTCAAAATTCCTAGCTGTAAATAACAGAGAGTAAAGTTACCTGTCACATTTCTTATTGATGACTACAAGAGAATGTATGCATAAAGAAGGTTTATTTTCATATTAGCCTTGATTACTTCCTTCGTCCTCTACATGTCATCACAAAAATAGCATTTGTCTCAACTCTTTCTTCATCAAAATAAAACAATAAAGTGATATGTTATATTTTTAAGATCAATTCATAATTAAACAATTAGATAATTTTGATTGTTTATTTAATTATATGATAGACATACCAAATTAAACTATAAAATATAAATTAATCATTTTCTTATCCACTAAGGTTTATAATGAATAGATGCTAGCTAATTTATCAAAGTATATGTAAAAAAAGAATTAAGATAAAGTAATAAATTTGTTCATAAATGCAAAATTGATTTCAACAAATATAGTAGTATATATTTATGTATTATATTATGAAAATAATATGTTCAAAATTTTGTAATTAATGTCTTATTTTATGTAATTAAATCATATTTTCTATAATATTAAGTATTTACATATGGTATCAGAGTTCCTTATATTTTAAACATATAATTTCTCTTATTATTTGAAATCACTCTCTTTTCTCACCCCTTGAATTTGCTTATATTGATGTGGATATATCTTAAATACTTTAGATTGTGAAATTGTTACTCTTATCTTTTTTCTTTTGAAAATTAAAAGAATATATTTCCAATTACAGTATTGTTTGTACCTTCAAAATTACAAGAGGTTTGATGGTTTACAAAAATATACCAATTAATGAGATTAAATAAGCTAACTCTTACTCTACCTTGTTGCCCCACTTTCATAGATGTTTTCAGTTGTCTTGCACACATGTTGATTATCTAAGTTGATATTATCATTTTATACCAAGACTATCTACTTAGTTTTCCTCTCTCCATAGAATTTTTGAAATGTTCTTGCCTCTCTCTATGCTACTGCTTCTTCTTTTTTTTTATTCCATGCATTAGAATTTTTTCATTCCTCTTCCCTATTTAATATATGCCTTTGATCTTCATTTTTTTTACTTTGTTCCCTATATTCTGACCATTTGTTTTCTTTGTTCCCTGAATTGACCATCTAGTTGCATATGTCCTTTCCATTGTTCAAAGATAGCCTAGTGATTGCATTTTTCTTCGCTCAATCAGGTGATTTCTCGATAATTATAAGTGAATAGTTAGTGGTCTATAGATTTTTGGTAAGAGTCATATAGAATACACATATTACCCTTAATCTATCTCATTTTATCTAAGAGTGAGTAGGCTATTTTTGCATATCAACCACAACAGGAAGGACAACTTTGGTACATAGTTCTTGAACCAAACTAGATTGTACCATCTGACATTCAAAAAAGAGGGATGAATATGAAGCTGTTAGAACCACTTTGAGGGGTCCTAAGTTTGGATGACTTTGACTTGCTCACTTTGATTTAAAAGGTAATTAAGAAAAGTAGACAACAAGCTTGCTACACCTCTTGAGTGATAAAACCATAAGTTGTCTTTTATTACCACATTTACCTTTGCATTAGAGGGCAGTATACGACAATTGGAGTTGTAGTGGGATTCAAGAAAGAGGGGTCCTTAATCTGTTCAATTATCAAACCAAAAGCTAGTGTTTTCACCATTACCAAGTATGTGCTTCATCTTTCTCCAAAAAAATTCCCTTAGGCTCAGGATGAATTTTATGGTTTGGGAGGAGTTAGTATAAGGCTTCATTGACCAGAAATATACTTTTTTTATGTACTTTCATGCATCCATTTTACCCATAGTGTTTCTTTATCATTATATAGTCCCCAAATTCTCTTTTCCATTAGGACTTTGTTTGTTACTTTCAAGGATTTGATTCCTAAGCCTCCTTGCTTTTAATTATAAGGTACATATCCTTTTGTTTTACCTATGGAAACTCTTTAGTGCCTACTTTACCACTCCATAGGAAATTCCTAAAAATTCTTTCAATGTCTTTGATTATTTTAGCGGATAAGGCTGCATGTGAGCTCCAATATATATGCATCCCATTCAAAATTGCTTTAATCAATTGAATTCTTCCAATATAGGATAGTTTCCTTAACATCCAACTACAAGTTCTGCTTAGTATAACATTAGAGTGGCTTACAATCTCTATAGGATATCCTAATAATATTGGTAGTCCTAAGTACTTAAAGGATTCCTTAGATGACTAAAGACATGAGAATTGGATTAACATTTGCTCTAATGATTAGGGATTTAGTAAAACGAAGATTTGGCATTGGCTTTTGTTCACTACCAGTCCTGATAATCTTATAAACTCCTCTAGACAGTCCATCAGTAGTTGCACTGACTCTTTATCCACCCCCCATAGAAGAGGTCATTTGCTAATAACAAATTGAAAACTTTAGTTTCCTACGTTTTTAGTGTTAACCGAAGGATCCATTTAGTGTAATTTGGTAAGAGATCATCTTGGTAAGGACCTCCATAGCCAAAGCAAATAGATAGGGTGATAGTGGATCTCCCTGTCTTACTCCTTTTACCCCTTTGAAGACTTGAGTCACTTCTCCATTTGTCAAAACATTGAAAGAAAAAGTTGGCAAGCATTGATATATCCAATTGATGACTTTAGAGGGAAAACCAAAAACCTATAGAGTGTGTAATATGAAGGTCCAATTGACAAAATCAAAGCCTTTTGAAAGCTCGATCTTTATAGAGCAGCTTCTGATTGTTTTGCTGGTGTGATAATCTTTGTAAATCTCCTGAGCCAATAACAAATTGTTTCTCATATTTCTCTTTACAATAAAACTAGTATATGAAAAATTAATAGGGGGGTTCATTAGAGGTTTCAGTGTCAAGGCCAAAATCTTTGAGATAACTTTATAGAGGATATTGCAGCAAGAAATAGGCCTATCGTCCTAGAAGGAAGTGAGATTATATATTTTCAAAATAACACAAAGTTGCATTTTTTTAATTATTTAAGGGGATTTCCTAAATTAAAGAATTGCTTGATTAGGCTGCAAACATGAGGTTCTAGTAGGTGTCAATAATTTTGGTAGAAAAAACCATTCCTTCATAAGTCCTGGGGATTTATTAGGATTTATATTGAAGATTGCATTCTTGATTTCTAAATTAGTCACTGGGTAATGAGTTGTTCTACATGGGTTTGGGAAAAGGAAGGAGAAATAAATTTTGAGAGATGAGAGTGGGAACTAAAGGTATTGGATTTGGAGGCCAAAAAGTTCCTAAAATAATTGAAGGCAAGATCCTTTAGCTTTTCCTATTCAAAACATTGTTTTCCTAAAGAGCTTAAAATTCTTGTAATCTTATTCAGATTTTTCCTGTTTTGGATGCTTTTATAAAAGAAGGCATTTTTTGAATCTCCTTCTCTTAGATAATTGGTTCTGGTTTTCTACTTTAATAAGGAGTTATAACCTTCTAGAGCAGAATGATATGAATGAAGCTTTTCTTTCTCTTTCTTTCTTAAATCCTAATTCATTATATTGTTATATAAGTTTGTTTGGACCATGTTTAGCTCATATTTGTTTTACTCCACTTCCTTGATGAGATTGCTTTTGAAATGCTTCCTGTGGAGTTTCTTTAGGTTTTCCTTGATGATCTCTAGCTTAGTAACCAATTTGTAGGCTTCACATCCTTCTATTATAGTATGCAACCATTTTCTAATTATACCCTCATACCCTTCCATTTTAGTGAGAAAGTTGAAGAATCTTAAGTGTGTTTTTAGCTTCTTTTCATAACGATTCATTTTGATTACCAAAGAAGAGTGCTATGAAATATCTGGGTTATTGAACCAGCCCAGTGAGTTAGGAATCTTTTCCATCCATTCTGGATTTACTTGAACCCTATCAAGTTTCTTCCTAATATGATATTACCCTTTTTGCTTATTTGACCAAATGAATAAATTGTCTCTAAAAATGAGATCAGCTGGCCCTGCGTTTCTTAGACAATCTCTAAATTCTTTGTCCATTTTTTCACCTTTATTTCCTTATTCTTTTGCTTCTTAGTAGTGTAATATATAATTAAATTATCCAAGTACCAACCATAGTTGTTGAATTGTTCTAGCAATTTCTTTTATATCTTTCCAAAGATTTCTCCTTTGAAATGTAAAATTTGTCGTATAAACGGAAATGATTTGGATTTTTTCTTGAAGTGGTTTTTGCAAAAGATCTCTATGTGAATGAACTGATCATATTGTTTAAATTTTAGCACCTAGATTTCCTTTAGATTGTAGGCTAGATTATCCTTTCTAATCTGTGACATGTATGATTAGTAAGAGTAATCCACTGATCTCCTAACAATCATAGGTTTTTATTCAAGAACTTTTTCTTGATTTATGTTTCCAACAAATCAATTATGAAAAGATTTTTAGTCCTTATAAAGTCCCTTATTACTTGCTATTTTTTAAGGGAAATTAAGGCCCCTTATGTTTTAAGAAATGATCATACTTCAGTAAGGCCTATCAGGCCCTTGCCTTTAAGTTTCTTGCTAGATTTCCTTCTTGAGCTCTGAGGATTACATAATTCCTTATTTTGCTTTAATTATCAATTAGAGAGTCCTTGGATGCTAAACTGGGATCTTCTAAGTTTTAAGACGTGTTAGCTGAAGTATGAGGGGATGAGAGTGAATCTTGGTTAATGGATTCCTTTTTAGGTAAAAGTTGGGGGTTAGGAGTTATATTAAAGATTTTTTAGGTTAGGTTGTCTTTTTTTTGATAAGTTAAAGCAGTGTGGTTAGATGAAGGATCTTGTTTGTACTGTTCTGGGGATTGAATTGATTGAGATTCAGAAAAGGAAGTTTTGGGTTTCCAATCCTTTTGAATTTGTTGGCCTAGTTGATCTAGTTTCCAAGGATAAGATATTGCGATTTCAGAGGTTAATGATTCTCTTTATTTTCCTACTCTTTGAACTGTTAAAGAATCAGGGAGCTTCATATTCCCGTCAATTTCTACACACATCTTAATAAAACCAATTCTCTTCATTCCTATTATTTGTTCATCTAATATAAGGGGCTTTCCTATTGCACTGACCAAGTAACTTACACCTATAATGGTATAATATTCTAATGTAATATTGTGAAAGCAAATTTATAAAGGTATAGTCCTTAGGATGGTTTGATTTAGGGACATACCTAAGCTCCATTTTCTTACAAACACTAGTTTAACTCCTTAGTGCCACAAACCCACTTCTATTGCCATCTTTATACCTTCAACATCTCTAAACTTAACTAGAAAGTAGTCCTCATTTGTATTGAGTACCTAATCTAACTCATTTTCAGTCCAAATTATTTCTACCAATGTCTTTATTGAGAGAAATGAGGGTCTTTTTTCAAGGAAAAAACCAACTAATGTTGTTTTCCATTTTATGGCTCCTACTTGAAGGATTTCCAAAGGAGGGGAGATAACATCTGAGTTCTTAGTTTCCTGAATATGTTTAAGCTTAATATGAGGATCACCGTCACTCACCACCGACTTTTAGGCCTTGTGATAAGCTAAAGGAGGAGATCTAGAGTTTGAAGGGGAGGTCACTAGGGCAGAAATAGTTCTTGAGATAATCAAAGTAGGAGTATGAATTATTAGGGGAGGAGGACAGTTGAGAGAAGATGATGAAGAAGAAGAACCCATGTTTGCTGAGGTGAGGAGAGGCAAAATTAGCAGGCGATGTGAGACTAAGAGGTCTGAAAAGGGATGAAGAATGGAGTTTTTCTACTAAATTAAGAGTTGGAAGTGAAAGAAGGTCAACTGAAGGATTAGGAATGGATGTAGTTAAAAGAAGAAAAGGAAGTTTGGTTAATAACTGGGAAAGGATAGGGAAGAAATCCTAGTGAGAAGGAAGACCTCTCACTACAATCTCCTTTTTTCAACTTGGGGTTAATTATTGGGTTTTAGGTCATAAAAAGATTTTTTTTTAAAATAGCATTTATAATTGTAATCTTAGGGGCAGTTTGTTTCCGTTTTTTTCTTCCGTTTTTTGTTGTCGTTTTTTGTAAAAAGAAAAACAGGTAAATGAAACGTGTTTGGTTTACTCTGTTGTGATTTTTTGTTTCTGAAAATAAAAAAAACCACAACAGTTTTACAGAAACCAGAAAACATCGTTTCTCTGAATTTTGACAACATGTT
>JAOTBA010000005.1:11424302-11443451 GCA_025629845.1 Erythroxylum squamatum | reverse complement strand
AGGGGTAATCTCCTGCTTGCTCAGCAACCGAGGCGTGGATCCAGAAACTATCTCCGCAGGTCCCAGACTCATTCCTCTACGGTTGGTTTTCATTTTTGCACTCGAAAGCAATGGCTCTTCAATATGTGGAAAACGAAGAGAAACCAAATAGAGGATAAAACTGGAGTCACAAAAAAATCACAGTAAGCCTTGAAGAGGAAGACACGGCGCGCGGTGAAGTGAAAAAACTGTTTTAGAGTAGAAGAAAACCTGTTGCGAAAAATTAGGAAAACGTAATTTTCTGGTTTTCATAAATTCGTTGTAGTTTTTTTAATTTTTAAAACGCCGCAACACAACAAATCTAACCAAACGTGATTTAATAGATGGTTTCCTTTTTAATAAAAACCACAACTAAAAACGGCAAAAAAAAGGAAAACAAATGGGCCCTTAGGGGCTGTTTGTTTCCGTTTTTTTTCTTCCGTTTTTTGTTGTCATCTTTGTAAAAAGAAAAACAGGTAAGTAAAGCGTGTTTGGTTTACTCTGTTGTGATTTTTTGTTTTTGAAAATAAAAAAACCACAATAGTTTTACAGAAACCAGAAAATATCGTTTCTTTGAATTTTGACAGCATGTTTTCTTCGACATAAAAACAACGTATCCTTATTTTCTTGCTCGAATAATAATAATAATAATAATAATAATAATAATAATAATAATAATAATAATAAAAGTACAAAATTTATAATAATAATTAATAATTAATAATTAATAATTAATAATAATAATTATTATTATTATAAGATAATTAATTTGGTATAATAATATTTAAAAAATTAAAAATAGTAAGTAAAAATTTATAACAATAATTAATAAAAATAAAAATAATAAAAATAATAAAAATTAATAATATTATTATTAACAATAAATAATAAGAATAAGAATAAGAATAAGAATAAATTAATAATAATAAGAATAACTTATTAAAAATTAATAATATATGTTCCTTGTATACGAGTAAGTCTTACTCATATGGGCGTGCTATACTGTTGTTCGACGAAATTCCTAAAATGGATGTTGCATGTTGGAATGTGGTTAAGTATTCTCTAACTTTTCGATATCCTTTTTAGGTTCTTTTTGTTTAAATTCATAAGTAAGGACTCTTAGTTTTGGAAAGAGGTGCAAAACTTTTCTAAAAATCATCAAATTTTGCTTATGGACTGATGATAAATTGTTGAATCAGATAGTTAGTCAAAGGTAAGTAGATAATAGGTTATACAACAACCTAAAGATGACTACAACATTATAGTTTCACCCACTATTTTTAAAAAATTACAATTCCGCCACTGATTTTTAAGAATAACGATTTTGCCACTAGTTTAAAAATAATATGATTCTATCATTATTTTAAAAAATTTACAAGTCTACCATTGATTTTTAAACAGTAACATTTATGTTACTGGTTTAAAGAATATTACGAGTCTACCACTGGTTTCCAATTTTTTCAATTTTATAATAATGATTCTACCACTATTCAATAATTACAACTTTATCCTTACTTTTAAATTTGTAGTTTTGCCATTGTTAATAAATTAAGGTATTTGCAAACTAAATTATACTTTCCTCCTTTTAAATGTGGATTAACTGGTGGGTGGAAAATTCTTAAATAATTTTTTTAATTTAGTAATTCATAATTTATACAATAAGAAGTTTGACCTTTAAGAAAAACATTTTAAATTTATTTTGTCACATTTCTATATTATTGTTTTATAAGTGCATAATATTAAAGCAAGACTTATAATTTATGCATAAATTTTGTATTTAATATTTTTTAAACATCAAAGTAACTAAATTATGATGAAGACATGCATAAATAAATAAAAGATTAATTATTCATATTATTTAATGATATGCCTATGAGTAAAGTAAATGTTGTTTATTATTTCATAGTCTTTTGATTCACTTAAGGGTGAGTTAAATTATTATATGATAGAGTAAATATAATGGGAGTAAATTAATATATTCATCAAATATATTTGTATATACAAAGATGACATATGTGTTTGTTTAAGAATGTTTATATATTTAATTATGGTACTTAAATTATAATAGTGTATTGTAGTATCCACTCAAACTTTTAATGGTTTATTTTAAATAAATAGATGATATTTTACATAATATAACCTATTCTATCCATTTGTAAGCTTCATCTATTATTATTTTCAATGGTTTGAATTTCTCTAAATAGAGTGAACAAGTTAATTTTCACTTAGATGTTTTGAAACTTTAGCTTAGCACTATTAGAGTATCAACCTCCTACTCTTACGTATACGAGTAATAAAGGAGAGAAGTCATATTATAAGGTATGAGAATGTTCTAATATATTAGGCCTGATATTTATGCGGATGACTATTGTTAACAATATTAAGACAATTATTTCAAAAACTGGAACTATAAGAGAATACTTGAAGTTTATGGAAGAATTTTTTTTCTACAAGCAAGTTACTTATTGCTACCCTTATGGCATAACTCATGACCATGAAGTATACTAAATCATAGAGTATATAGGACCATATTATTAGGAAGATTAATATTGCAGTAAGACTAAAGACATTGGGAACAATAGTGGATGGCTTTTTTATGGCACGATTTATTTTAAACTTACTACCTTCTGAGTATGGCCTTTTCAAATTAACAACAATGTTATGAAGGGAAATGAGATATTAATGAATTTTCCAATAAGCTTACTTAAGAGTGTTAAACCAAGGAAGGCTCCAATAATTTTTTAATAATAAAAAATATAATTGCTACTAATGAGTTTATTTTTTTGATGAAAAGCAATATAAAAATGAAATAAAGTCATAAAATCAAAAAGATAGTATTTGAAATTGAAAAAGAGGAGAAAAGTTTGCAACCGACAAGAGGAAGTCCAAACCAAAAACAAAAGAAGATCAAGGCTTATCAAGGTTATTTTACATTTTGCATTATTATTTGTAAGATAACTTTATTAAGTTGATGATCCAAAAAACTCATCATGTATAAACATATGATTTCACTTCATTTCATGAGTTATTTCATTTATAAAGAGGCATTGAAACTTTCGATTTTAATATAAAAGCCTCTTAATCTTTCAATTAAAGTTTTGGGGAACATTTTGGGGCGTCTAATTCATAATTAAGTATTTGAAAGTATTAAAATCAGGTTTTTTTGGTGATTGGTTGACTTATATGGGCTAATGATCAACTAATATAGGTTAAAGTTGTTAAATTTGATGTACCATATATTTACTGTAATATTGGTTAATGTATTAGTCAGCCAATATGCCTATTAGTTGACTAGTGTTCCATCGGTTAATTAATTTGGTACCATAAAGGTATATTGGTCAACCAGTACACTATAGATAGCAGTTGTAATGGCTAGTTCTTAGCTCCAACAACTATGAATGGTCCCAAAACACTATAAATATATTTTTTCTCATTGGTTTTAGTATTAAAAAGGTTTTAGGTAATTTATACATATATTTTCAAGTATTTTGTAATCTTTTGAGTATTGTTGTCTCATATTTGTATGAGTAAGCCATTTTAGAGTTATCAAGTAATAAAGTGAGGAACTTTCAGCTGTAAAATTTGGTTTAAGGAATATATTATTGTAATTGGGGGTGACCAAAATGAGATTGAGTTTCCTCTTCACCTCGGAAAAAGATTTTAAGAAGGTTTCCTTTTTATTGAGAAAGATTATACAAACGTTATTTTTCACTTTAAAAAAAGAATTATAGTGGAATTCTAAGAAAAGTATTAGGAGTGGACATATGAAAGGGTTGTTTGTTGAATCACTACAAATTAGTTTGCATTCTCTCTTTTGTATCTTCTTTAAATTATTGCCTAATTATTTTATATTAAGCAATTTCCTTATTCTTATTTATATTGACTATTATTGTATTAGTTAGAAAAGTTGTTAAATTTTCTATACACCTAATTTACCCCCTCCCCTCTTAGGAGCTATTAAGGACTAACAAAGACGAAGCAAGATTGAAAAAACAAGAGAGTTATTATGTCAGCCTAGTGCATCAAAAGTTAGTAAAAGTTTGAAAATAAAAGCTAACAAGTTTAAGAAGAAGTTGCGTGCTAGTACTATATAGGTGAATCAAAAAGAACAAAAGGAAAATAAATGTAAGTTCTAAAAAAAAAAGTTAGACATTGGTAGAAAAATTGCCTAAAATTAAAACTTGATTTGAAAGAAAGATGAACATTAAGTTTTGATTTGAACTTATGTGAGGTTATTTTAATTTTTGTTGGTTACTACTCACGTTTCTAATATGAACCAAGGATTTCTTATGATTTAAACCATAAGATCAAATGAGAATTTTCTCTATATGAAGGATCTAGTTGAAGGCATAGAAACTTGTCATTTAATCCTCAGTTCTAGTTACCTACTAGATCTTTTGTAAACTCTTTATGCACCTTCAATTTATAGGAACCTAGTTACCATTTCAATTTAATGTTATTAGGTTTAAAAAAGATTTTGGACATAATTTTTTCAAATTATTTAAGAACAATTTATCTATTGATTACATTGTTCTTATTGATAATTTATATAAATCAAAACTTGATAATGAATTTTATCAAATTTTGCTTATTTTTCATGGTAATGTTGGAATTAAACATAGTACATCAAATGAAAATTTTGCTTATTTGTGACATAAACCCTTGGGTCCTATATTAAAGGAAAGGATTGAAAGATTACTAAAGAATGAGATTCTCCTAGATCTAGATTTTACTAATCTAAGTAAGTATGAATTGCATTAGCAAAAAGCAAATTAAGTATAATGAGAAAGGAACTAGAAGAAGCACTAAACTTCTTGAGATTTACATATTTACATTTATAGATCTTTTGATGTTCCACCCTTTTATGGAAAACATATTTCATTAACTTTATCAATGACTTCTGATGATATGGTTATGTCTAATTGCTTAAGGAAAAATTTTGGATGGTGGTATACATTACTAAGGTTGAAAGGCAATCTGACAAAAGGTGAAAGTTGTAAAGTTTGATATAGGAGGTGAATACTATGGAAAATGTAATAAGTCAAGACAATATTCATCTCCATTCAAAAAGTTCCTTGATGACATGGCATATGTGACTAATACACTATACTAAGCACACCCTAACAAAATGGTATGGTGGAAAGGTGTAATAGGATATTGATAAATATAATTAAAATTATGATTAGTAAATCTTCACTGCCGAGATTATTGTGTTGTATCCCTTTAAAAATGCTATGTATCTATTAAACAAGGTCCCTAATAAGGTAGTTATAGAAACTCCATTTGAATTATAGACTGGAAAGGGACCTAGTTTGAGACTTTTGCATGCTTGGGATTACCTAACAGAGTCAAAGATCTATAATCTATATGAAAAGAAGTTAGATTCTTAAATGATTAGTGGTTACTTATTAGGTTACCCGAGAAATCTAAAGGATTTAGGTTTTGTTTTTCAAATCGTAGTCCTAGAATTATAGATTTATAAATGCTAGATTCATTATGAATGGTGAAGTTAGAAGGAGTAATGAACTATAAAATATGGATATCAAGGAAGTAAGGTTAAATGTTCCTATATCCTTAAAGGCTCTTTTATCCATAATCGTTTCAAATATTGTTCTAGTAATTAATGAAAATTTAGATAACATTGAACAATATTTGAATGAAGAATACACCTGCAAAAAACTAGCTCATAATCATCTATTATATATAAACCACAAGAAATAATACCTTTAAGTAGATCTCAAAGAGAAAGAAAGTCAATTATTTCAAATAATTATATGGTTTATTTATAAGATTCAGATGTTACGATTGGAATCAATAAAGATCTAATTTCATTTTTTTCACATGCTATATAATGTGCAAAGTTTAAAAAATAGATTGGATCCATAAAAGATGAATTAAAATGTATAGAGGACAACAAGGTTTGAGATCTCATTTAATTGCTAGAAGGCTCTATGCCAGTTATATGTAAATGGATTTTTAAAATCATATGCGACTTAAATATTAATTTTAAATAATATAAGGTTAAACTTGATGCTAAGAGCTATAATCAAAAAAGTAGTGTTGATTATAAAGAGACATTTTCACTTGTCTTAAAGAAAGACTCATTAAGGATTATAATTAAGGAAATTGGTGGCTCAATATGATTTAGAGTTACACCAAATGGATGTGAAGGCAACTTTCCTTAATGAGGATCTTGAAGAGGATGTATCGACAAACTTGAAGGTTTTTTAATAAAAGGTTACCTGGTGTGTAAAGAAGTTAATATATGGACTTAAACAAGTTTCCCAGCAAGTTAAATAATACTATAACATCTTTCTACTTTCAAGAAAACACTATAGCTCGGTGTATGTAATAAAAGATTAGTGGGAGTAAGTTTTTTTTTGTTTTATATGAAGATAATATCATGCTTGTTGATAATGATTTAGGCATGTTATATGAAACAAAAGATTTTCCCTCTAAGAATTTTAAGATGAAAGATATAGGAGACACATTCTATTTGAAAATAAAATGTTTTGTAATAAATCATAAGAATTATAAGGATTATCTTGTAAAGCTTAGATTAAAAGAACTCTAGAGAGATTTAATATAAACAAGTACTCAGTCGGTGTTGTTCCTCAGTAGCCATATGCCGGGGATTACCCCTAAATGCGACATCATCTTATTGGACACTTTCCATTTCTAATTTGTATACCCCATTCATTTTATATATTCAACAAACCATTGTGAAGATTGAGGTTGTCTGTTATGTGGAACTGGCCGTTAACCTCCATATGTAAAACCCCAAACTTTTCTTTTCACTTGTCTATAAAATTTCATTTCGTGTGAATGATGTTTTCGGGCTAATGTAAATATTATTATCGTAAAAGGTGAATTAGGATCCCAACCCTGAATGAAAAGTATTAAAGTCAAATGATAGTCGAAAAATATTAGAGTTTATTGGCATAAAAATGGACCAAAAATAAATTCAATCTGATGGAATTATTGTAGATCAAGATTGACCTTGTTTTAAATTATTGTGGAGTAAATTTGAAGTATTCTTGAGCTGAAACATAAGGACCTAAGAATCGGTCATAGTTATAGATACTTAAAGTAAATCGATCCAACCTATATGTTGTTATATTTAGGTACAACATGTTATTAAGTGGACATGATATTTCTATCGAAATTGAATAGATTTTTCTTAAGCCATTTAATTATTTTGGACAAGAAATAATACATGTACATGTGAATAAACCTTAAGCGACAGCTGTCACATACATGAAGAAGTTCTCATTATTTTGGAGCAAGAATACATGAAAACCTTATGTTGTCATGTTTATGAAGGAGTAGATGTGAGAGACATAAAATTTGTTACAAGTGAGGCCAATATATGGTGTGGACATGTGTCATTTTGGTGAGATAAAAATGAAAACAACTTGTTATATGCGGGAGATAAGTATTGTCGTGGATGATACAACAAGTTAGTGGTTTAATTAAACAAAGATGGAGAGAATTAAAATAATGGACAACTATTGGAAGTAAACATTGCAATGTGTGGACATCCCTCGTCAATGTGTAGCATGTTCAAAGATGATGGAGGAGCTACTCCACCTTCACTCCACTGAAGTTTCAGCTCTCCTTTAGACCAGAATTGTTGAAGAATAATTGCAGTTACTCCCTTCACACATAGGTCTTCCAAGTTATTGCCTTAGGAAATAAATTCAGCACAGTGTTTAAGCTAGAAACTATGGACATCTTCATCAACGCAGTTGTGTGCAGAAAAAGAATGGACAACACACTACCATATGGTTTTAGGTAGGTTAAACCACTCTTGTCCATCCTCTTTAGCAGGTCACGTGAATGCTTAAGCTGGAAACATGAATTCCCTTATAAATTGCGTGAATGTTTGAGCATGATTTGAAGAAAGTGGTAAGTTTTCCTAACTATGTTTAGTGAAATTTTGTATTAGGATTCTCAGTTTCCTTGAATAGTCCTAGTGTTTTGGTCATAACTTGGTTTACAGAACTCCAAATTGGGTGATTGCAACTGTAAATGAAACATAATACATAGTACTAAAAATATCTAGAAGAGACCTAAACCTAATTCTAGCTGAATGATATTGAAAATTGATATTGATTATGGTAACCTGATATTGTCCCTATGTTGAAATAGCTTGTGATATTTGGTACGTGTTTTATAATTTAGAAGGTGAAATGGAATGATTGTTGATGATATGGAACCTAGAGACATAGGGGAAAAAATGTATAGAAGACTTCAGAACCTAATTTGAACATTTAATATGTGAAAATTAAGGGACAAATGGAGGTATGGTTAAATGAAGAGAAAAACAGCATGGTAAATGGAGAGGAAAACAGCAATTATATCCATATCTTATGTATGTTATTCAATGGGTATTAATTGGAAGCATGTAGATGCTATATATGTGGCTTAATAACTGTTTAATGGCAGCATGTATGTTGTACATAGTCCAATGGCTCAATGTAAGGAAAACAATAGGTATATACTATGTACGCTATTTAAATGGAAAGAAGACAGCGTGTATAAATCATGGAAGTTGTTCAATGGTTGAATGAAAAGAAAACATAATTTTGATCTTACAAAATGCTAAGATTTTGGCTAAGGCCTTTGTTATACAATTTGTAAAACAAGGTGGTAAGTTATGGATGTACTTGGCAGGTTTTAGGAATTCATACGCTATATGTAACAATAAAGTTTTCTCGTCATCGTAGACTCTAGACTAATAAAGGAAAAGCATCGAACACAAGAGGGTGGTTAACGATAAATGATAAACAGTGAGTGCGTATTTAAATTTATTTTTTAAAGATGGTTTTTACCTTACTATGAAAAGTATGTTTATGAATAATTCCATTGGTGCTACTACTTGAATTTAAAAGTTAATCTTCATAAGGTTTACATATGCTTTGATTTAGTATTGAATTGAGTTTTGGATGCACTTGGAAACTAATGAGATGTTCACATGCTTTGAATTGGCATTGAATTAAAATTTGCATATGCTTTAAATTAGCATAGAAATGGATTTTGAATATATTTTTAATTGGTATTGAAATGAGGTGCGCTAATCTATTAATTGTGATGTAGCCTATGGTATGTCATTAGGTCTTTATACATACGATTATATCAATCAGAGTATGCCCCAATGTGCATGGTGGTGTTTGGATGGGGGGGGGGCGTCTATCACTAACGGCACTATTATGTGGGGTATATATTGTGCTCGCGCTGTTACGGGTAAGCGATGCAGAACCAGCTCCGTAACCACTAATTTATATGTAGTGCTAGCATCGTTATGGGTAAGCAATGCAGAACCAACTCCATAACAATCGATATATAGAGATTAACTAGGCACGGGTAAGCGATGCAGAACCAGCTTCGTGACCTTACACCTAAAGGTATCGTATGAGAAAGAAAATTAGTGATATGTTATGTTTTAAAAATAAAGTTCATGAAAGTATTGTTTGCCATCACTGTTTACTTTACAAGAAAAGTGGAACTTGATATCAGAAAAACGTATATGTTTTATTTTACATATGCATTGATCTTTTGAAAAGAAAAGATGTGTTTTGTAAGAAAATTGATTATTCCTGGAAAAGAAAAGAAATTGTTTTCTTTTATGGAAGTTAACGTTTGTATAATTGTTTTTTATTGAAAACTAATAACACTCACTAAGTTCGTTTAACTCACACTTTATTTTTTGATTTTAAATAAAACCTCTCAAGTGCACTCTCAGGGGTTTTACTAGTATGGACTCCACCTTGTGAGTAGTCAACTTCGTCAAGTGTTGCTGTGTAGACATTGTTATTTTTCCTTATACAGATTTTTTAGAACTGTTGCGTATCTCTGAACATGTTTTGGAAAATACATTTGTATAAAGAATGGATGTGTAGAAAGGTCTTTAAAAGGAATGCATAACATTATTTTAGCTTTTCAAAGTTTATTGATATAACTATTTGAGACTGCATATGAGTGGACTTGAAGTCCACAATTTGGAGTTAAGAAATTGATGTGATAATAGAAGTGTTTTTAACTTTTACAAGGACTTTGAAATTTTTAGGATGTCAAAATATGACTATTGTGTTGCGGAAATTCTTAATAAACTAAAAAACAAAACTCTAATGTTTGCATTTTTTATTATAAATTGAAGCTTTTCCTTAACAAGAGCAATAGGCTTAGCTTCACGGAAACTTTCCAGCCTACTTGAATATCTACTGGAGAGTCACAATGGAGTGCCGGGCAGGTCGCCTAGTCATTACAGAATAGGGGCCTGTCACCGTCAGTTAATCTTTTTTCATGCAAGTAATTATAGGGAAGGAGATTGAGCCATTGCCTTCTTCCATGTGAATGTAATCCTTCCAGACTTGGACAGTTAGTTACGCAACGCTTTATTAGCAGCAGTTCACAGGGCATGCAGAGACATAACAGACGTATAGTTTCACACATAATAATTATTGTATTTACCAAATTTTAATATGGTCTTATCGACAGAATATGTAGTGACGGAGATCTTTTAGAGACTTCTCTCCTAACTAAATGTTATTTAAAATGAAATTAATAAACACAAAATTGTATTGATTGGATATCCCAATCGTTTTAGCTGTAACTGACGGATGCTAGATGTTATGCGTATCGAGCTGTATAGTGTTATAGATAACACGTTAACTCTATGGTTTAGAACTGATAAGACCTGTCAAAATGGTGGAGCATGTGGATTCGTTTGAAGCAAAGAGAAGACCTTATCATAGATACGATGGAGCATGAGAACTAATGTGAAGAACCTTATCACAAATGATTATTATCATATGATTCAGTTTAGAATAACAGGCACAACCAGATGAGCCCTCCTTTAGTTACATGAATCATATTGTAACTAGGTAGTTATGACAAGGGCTTTCCACTCCAAGGACAGTCTACCTCTATCACACATCCATTTTTTTTGTGTGGTCCACTTCATCCATGATCCATTCGCCTTCTTCAATATCTCGTATACGAGGTATTGTATTTGCATATAATCCCATGACAATGCCTCTTCAGTTCACGAGTGGAGATGACGTCTTTTTGTTTCATGGCAAGAGCAACCAACTTTTCAACTTAATACCTTACCTCAACTTAGTATTTAATATCCATTCAGTCATATTCTGAATGAAATCATAGACCCCAGATATGCTAAAAATTATTAAGTACAAGAAGTTAAGATCATATATATGTGGAATATGCAAGGCACCTTACGTGTATTACTATTATCAAACGGACAATTCCACAGCTAGAACAAAACTTCTGACGATTCATTTTCACCAACCATATATGTCATTTTCTTTGTTTAGCCATGTAAAGATGAAGATAAAGTAGCATCATCCTATCAATGGTATCCGAAAAATTCACTAGTAAGATTTGTTAAATATGCAATGGAACAGAAACACTATCTGTCCTTTGACCTTGAAAAATATCTTATTATATTAATTTCCAGCTAAATCATAAGTTCTACCTTATTTCTACTCTTTCAATTAACAAAAAAACAAAGAGTACATTGTTAAATGCCAAAGTTCGAAGGGCATCAAAGGGATTGCAGGATATGATTTATATTGTTATCCTCAGGTTCAACCGAGTGTTGATGACGATTCCTCAAGTTAGACTGCATACTCAAAATTGCACTAGACGTCTCGTATTGATGGTCTATCAACCTCATATCGAGTAAGGCACTTGTCAGTCGTTTCACCCCGTATATTTTTAGAGAAGATGGATTCAACTTTCCAACTTGTTCTATAAAATTCTCATATATAAGATAATATTTGTTGTCTTCACAACTCGGTGAGTAATGGTTTGAGCTGCATCAATATGATAACTCATCCAAACTTTTGACATCATTGCTTATCTTCATAATCTCCAATCCATTCATAGTTGACTGTAATATTGAGTTATATATCTGGACTAGTAGACACACACTGCGCAAATGCACAGTGATAATCTATATAATTATAATGTCCACGTAATTTAGAATTAAGGAGTATATATATATATATATATATATGTATAATTGAATGTTGTGTAATTTAAAATTTTGTCGGAAAAAATAGAATTGAGTGATTGTGGATAAAATTTTGTTAAAGAGAAGAGGTAAAAATATAATAGTTGGAATATTTAGAATGAATTAATAAAATAAATAAGTTAAAATTAACAATTTAAAAATAAAAGAATTTGGAAATATATATCAACAATGGAATTAAAAAGATAAATGTGAAATTTATATAGAGGAAAAGATAAAATAGTTTAGTAACTGTAAATAATATTGTTAAATATTAAAATTTGTGGAAAAAAATAATTTGTGAATATGGAAAAAATTATTGTGCTGGATAAGATAAACCTGCGTGACTTGTATTAACACAAGATTGGAAACAGATACAAAACTTGGCACATTGTCTTTGTTTCGTTTATCTCCTTTGTTTGTATTTCTTTAAGCCTATCTGACTTTAAGTTTTAGACTTATGATGACAAATAATTACATTATAGAATCTTCTTTTCGTTTTATCTATGTTTAACTTTAAGTTTTAGATGCATATTTTTATCTTCAAACCTTTAACTAAATCACAATTCAGTACAAAACAATTTCAAATAATTTAATTCGAATCAGTTTTTAATTATATGTTTAAAATGGTAGCAACAAACACCTTTAAAGTTATTCATGTTTTAATTATACAAAAAAAATTGTCATTACTCAAATATAAAAAGGGAAAAGGATTAAATTTCAAAGTAAAAGATTTAGAAAAGCACTAAATCATTTTTGGTTTTTGTTATCCATAATTCGAATTATTGTTCTAGCTCCTCGAACATTTTAGAGACCACACCATATTATCAAAAGGCTGGTAAAGAGAGGAACTGAAATGGTAATACATTTTCTATATGTCATTATATGATAAAACACGATAAACATACATATTTATAATTTCATCCACTTTTTGCGTGGATAACTCATTTATATCTCGAATATGCAAAATCATAAATTAAAAAAAAATCATTTTTGATCAATTACAGGAGTAAAAAGGCAGAAAGAAGGTTATACATAATTATATTAATGTTATCCAACCTTGTTTAGTTGTAAGGATTTCTCCTCTTTCAAAAGAAGTTGTGACAGAGCTTGAAGCAATTGAATTCAAAGTGGATTGTACGACACATTGATATAATGATCTCACTTATAAAAACATTTCTATTTCCCTTTTATTCATCTCCTTTAAACACCTATTTAAGAATAAATCATGAATGACACCATATAGCTTTCCTTTGAGGGACAAAACATAATATTCTGCAACTCTCAATTAATCTTAATCTATGCTGGATTCAAAATTTTCAAATTTACAAAAGTATAAATGAAACAGTAATATGATAAATCCTTCAGTACTAACTGTATCAGTGTCTTGAAAAATCGTCTAGGCAAACTTTGCCATGGGATGCTTTTCATATTAAAGGTGATTTGATCTTGCCAACTGCTGCATTTAATTTCAAAGAAGAAAAAGGAAAAGAAACTTGAGAATTGTAAAGGAAAAAAGAAACAGAATCAGAAAAGAAACATAAGATGTTATAAGCTTAACATGTAAACTACAAAGGATTACATAGAAATAATATTAATTATCAACAAATTCCTTCTGAATTAGAGTACGATGAAAACAAAATAGGTTTTCAACTTTAGAACACACTCTAGGTCTGCAAAGGGACATTGAAATCCTAAAATCGAAACTCCTAAAGTTTATTTCGGAACATGGGCAAGTGGGATTTATGCCCATGAGAAAGCAACTCCGTTTGCATGGTAGAGTGGATATTAAGAAGGCAATAAATCGCATGGGTGGATTTAGAAGGATTGCATCTTTGGTGAATCTCTCGCTTGCGTTCAAACATCGAAAACCCAAGGGATACTAGGACAACCTTGAGAATTTACAGGATGAGGTACAATCCTCTTCCTCCTCCTCCTCCTTTTTATTCACTCATTCATTGTGTTAAAGAGACTCTAGAAACCATTTTTTTAAAGAAGAATTGGGATTATTATATAGATTAGCAAATTCTAGAGGAGCTGGGGAATGGATCCTACGTATATGTCTAGCAGAAAATCCTTTAAACGTGCAGGTACATTAAAATAAAAATGCATAACTTTCTATTATTATAATTCTTGCATGTAATCTTTGATTCTTAAGACTTTGTATTATTATTATAGTGGTGTATAATTCTTACATGTAATGCAGGGCATTACGACATCATGTGAGCACTGGAGAAATGGGGATGACTTCATGAAGTTTCGCAACTTCTGGCTCTTAAGCTCAAACATCCTAACAGACAGCTCAATGTCGCTGTCCAAGACAAGAAAGAACAACGAAAAAAATACAATGATTAAATCATTAACCATGTAGTTTAATCATAATAAAATAACTCAAAACACAGAGAAGTTGTCTTTGCCCAGGTTATTAGATACACATCTATAACAAACTCAACTACAAGAATCCTACCTTAATCAATGTACTCAAAGTAGTTTAATTCAACCTGAATACAAATAGTTTCAGCACTAAAAAAAATTAGAGAAAGTATATGCAAATGTCCAATAAAAGAAAAGAAACCATTAGAACCTAATTTTTTTAAAATGTAAGAGTTTATCCCTGTGAAAAAAGGTGACACAACTATCAATCGTTCGAGTTTTCCCATTCTAAACCTGCTATTACCAACATGAGTTAGTAGAATATATATATGATACGTATAGCTACCAATTAATAAATGTTATCAAATAATCTCAATGGTTTTTCTTTTGTATAGAGCTTGATAACCATGTTTGTCTAGTAGCATCTGTAGCATTTTTTCCTTCCTCTTTCTTTCCTTGATCTTCAGCTACTCCCTGAATCGTCTTCCTAAAGGTTTTACAATCTAAAACAAAGTAAGAAATGAACCTTACGATGAGAAATATTATAAAAGAGCTATATGAGATATAGAGGCAAAAAGCATGCAACTAAGAAAAATCCTTAGCACAAGGTTAAATACTATAAATGATAAGCCTTTAATCTCATTTCAGAACATGATTTGACAAATTGAAGTTGATAAGACAAATAAACACAAAATAAATATGTGACACTTGTTGTGGTTCCCATTAGCCCCACATAATAACCACGCAAACAGGTTTTAATGAATGTTCCACTGCTACTTTCTCTCATTTCCTTAATGCATGACAAGTGATGACACCATTTTTGTTAAAATTATTATACCTTACGTACGTTAGGGAAGTATATCCAACAACAACTTGAGGATAGAACAAAGATCTAGAAAATTTCATTGAACAAAAGCCGAAGAAATCATAGGGAAAAGTGAAAAAGAACTCTATACGACATGACCATACAGAAATACTACTAGACATAGACACTATGAAAGTGAAGGATATACTCTCAATGGAATCAAATATGATGTAGAAAAGCTTATTCTTCAATTCCCCATCAGCAAAATCAGTAGCATGCCACACTCATGATTTACCATTTGCATGATGCTCTTAATTGATGGTAAAATTGAAATATGCATAGACAAACATTAAGTGTATAATACAACGAAGTGCAGAATAAAAAATTGAAAAAAAAGAAGAGAAATTGGTCACATTGATTTGTAACTTGAATCATCATAATAGTTTTGATTATCTTGAGCGCACAAGATTAAGCATTAAAAAATACAAAAACAAATGAGATCAAATATAGCATAGTTAAATTGGTCAAACAAATGGTAAAGACAAACTGAAACAAATAAACCCTTAAAACCTGCATAAGCTATATATTGACTGGCCTTCATTAGCTTTTTACTTTAGGCATAATACTCAAGTGGATGTATATTTTCATCAAGATTTTCAAGTGTTAAGCGTTGTAATATATCAGTAGATATAAATATCAACAAATATTCTAACATAAATATGCAATTGCCACCAACACAATTGTATGCCCACAAATGCACAAATAAATTTCCATACCTCATACATATATAATACTAAAAGATGCATAAACAAATAAGGCATCACAAAAATTCATAGCAATGTCAAATCTTACCAAATGTAATGGGTCATGGGTCAGTCATAGGCATCAAACCAAAAATATGCATATCTGCTAAGAATCATAAGCACTAGAATAACTTGAGACTAATTAAATAAAGAGTATCAATGAATGTTGTAAATAAGATGAAAATCTGTTGCAACTTTTGGAGCATAATCCTCTTTAACATTTGATCTGAAAATTCTAACTGCACAGACATGACATAACTAACGCCCTATACATTTCAATTGAACATATGAACGAGAAACAATTACCTTCTTCATCAAGCAAATTAGCACTATCTACCTCACTTAACTCTCTATAGATGCATTGAAAAGTCAGTGTTTGCCTACTAACATTGCCTGCCAAATAATGTCTCATACGAGTACGATATTGAAACATCCAAAACTGTATTCACTTACCAAACAACAAATGTTTCTTACCATTTTTTTCTTTACCGACAAGAGTATGTGATGAGCTTCCTTCAGCTAAAAGCCTAGCCATTACTAACATTTTTCATTTCCAAGTGAGCATAACATCTATCTTGAACACTAATTGTTGCTACTTGTATATCTACCTGCACACTGAACAAAAGAAATTATAGAAGTTAGAAATCTTAACACCATTCAAAAGTAAACTACATTACCACATTAATCACCCAAAATCGCCAACCACAAAAGCTAAAAATTAATACTACCAACAATAAACAAAACACAAAGAACCAAAATATATACGATTAAACCTTGAAGTTAGGGAGAAACAGAGGTCCCGGCAACAAAATCACAGAGGTTACGAAAATATATACGATTAAATCTAGAAGTTAGTAAGAAACAGAAGTCAATGGTGACAAAATCAGAGAGGTTTCATTATGAGAAACAATTATTATGCAATCCAACTCAAATAATCATCCATTATTTCAAAAATAGTTCCGATCTGAAGGTAAGAGGAGTTTTGGTAGAGAAGAGAAACAAAAAAGCTTTGAAGAGAAAGATGTAATAGTTACTAAGGACATTCTAGAGGGATCGAGAGACGATAAAGAAGCTTATATCAATAAATTATTGATAGAGAAGAGAAGTAAAGAAGTAGGAAGAGAACATCAGAAAAAAAAAATTGTAGTCATACTATTTAAGTGACAGGCTTGACCTTAATAATACTTAATAGTTGTAAATATTTTAATGATATTTAATTTTAAAAATTAATGATTAATCAATTACTTATCGTTTAGTTAATTAATTAACTACATTTTAATTAATTAATTATATTTATATATGTGTTAAATATATTTTAATTAATTAATCAATTAATTATTTTTAATTAAACAATTAATTAATTATATTTTAATTAATTCATTCATTAATTATATTTTAATTCAATTTAATAAAAATTTTAAATAAAATATATGTGTCATCGGTGTGACTTAAGTGTCACACGTGTGATACCTCTCATCTATTATTATTATTATACTTAATACACCTAATAATTATATATTTAATTATATTTAATAAAAAAATTAATCAATTAATTATATTTAAATTAATTAGATTGTAATTAATTAATTAAACAGGCGTGACGATATACTTAATACACTTAATAACTATATTTTAATTATATTTTAAAAAATGTAATCAGTTAATTATATTTAAATTAATTAGATTGTAATTAATTAATTAATTATATTTTAATTAATTATATTATATTTTATATGTGTTAAATATATTATAATTAATTAATCAATTAATTATGTTTTAATTAATCAAATAATGAATAATATTTTAATTAATTAATTAATTATATTTATTAAAAAGTTTTATAAAAATATATAAGTGTCATTGGTGTGACTTAAGTGTCACACTTGTGACACCTCTCATCTATTATTATTATTAATAATAATAATCACGGCTGTGACTTGTTAACTCACAACCGTGCATCGAATTTAACAAGTCACAGTCGTGGTCACATTAATAGCGTAAAGAATCAGAGTCGTTGGATGAAATTGACGGTTGTGCTTAGTAGTGACTAAGGAAGTCGAAGTCACGGTTGTGACTAATAAGTCACAGGCGTGACGACGAGATGGAAGTGGGAGCCGTTGTATCAGAGGGACGGTAAGATTAAAATGCGCGGCCATCTATCCCATTTGTCCTTAGTATCTATACTTAATGAATGTGGACATTCAAACCACCTAAAAACATTAAGTAGTTGGAAACCAAGTCTCTGTAATATGCTACATGTAAGTTGTTTGTGAAGGTTGTCAGATGAAGATTAAATATAAGATTGTTCAGAGTGGTGTTAATGAGGGATCAAATCCCCCGTTCTACTTTCCCAGTACTACCATGTGCCCTTTTTATCCCATCCATCCATTAACATGAAAGTGGAACAACCACCCCGTGCCCTGTTGATAGTAGCACAACAATGAACTTGAAAAAAGTAGCTAATTTTAAAGACCTTAGTTATGTTGAAGTTCACATTTTCTATGTTGCAACTCTCATAGCTTCAACTGTTGCGTAATTAATGTGGTGCTATTTCATTTGTATCACAGCTAGGTATTTTATCGATGATCAGGTAATTGAAATATTAATGTTTTCATGGAAGCATTTGGAATCACTCTCCCATGTTTAAAAGGTAAACAATTTCAAAGGTTAGTTGAAAGATCGACACTAGGGAAGTAGAATTGGAACTAACAACTCCATAAATTCTTTAATTTTAGTTTTGGTATTAGTATGAAAATTTGAGATTTAGTTAGTAAAAAAAGTTATTAAGAGATCCAAGTATATTTAAAATTAAAGTAAATTAACGTTAAAGAAGCTAAATAGCTAGGCTCTAATTTTTCTTTTCTTTTCTTAACTGGGTTGCTTTTGGTGGACAATTATAGGTATTAATGAATTTCATTGATCTTGACCTAAGAACCAGGTGAAGTGAATCACACGTTAATATAGTAAACAATAATGATGTATATGAACACACAAGAAGGGGGGTTGAATTGTGATAACTTTTTGTTAACCCTTTTCAAAAAAAACTTTTTATTATCAACAACTAGTTTGTCTTACAGAACTGATGTTTACAAGTTTATAAATGATTTTCTAAAACT
>JAOTBA010000005.1:11411099-11424202 GCA_025629845.1 Erythroxylum squamatum | reverse complement strand
TTGGAACTTTCAAGTACCAGTCTTGTTCTAAGGTGAGCTTGTGAAAAAAGGTTCCTTTTGTATTGTTCAGATTAGTTGAATTTTGGTGATTTGAATGTGTATTAGCTGATTTGTAAAGAACTGTGGGTTCGATGTGAACTGTTCGACCTTCTGGATTTTCCTGATGGCTGGTCAAACTCTTTTAGATGTGTGAAAACGAGGGCTTTGACCTCCCCATTTTCAAAGCCCTCCCCCTTATCTGTGTTGAAATTTTCCTTATTAGCGGCTGCTGTTGTCTGTTTATAGGTTAAAAGGAGATGGGATTGAGATTGGGTGCAACTCGTTGTTCTTTTTGTTCTTATTGCAGTTTGCATCTGAAACTCTTGCACACTTCTGTTGATCCGTGAAGTTCCACTTCTTTATCTTATAATTTGTGTCTCTTGTATAGACTCAGCAATTTAAACACTTATGATCACAAATAATTATAGTATAATTTCTTCTTTTCATTTTATCTATGTTTGACTTTAAGTTTTAGATGTATATTTTTATCTAAGAACTTTTAATTACATCACAATTCGGTTCAAAATAATTTCAAATAATTTAATTTAAATCAATTTTTAATTATATATTTAAAATTAGTAGCACTAAATACTTTTAAAGTAATTCATGTTTTAATTATAAAACAAAATTTTCATTACTCAAATACAAAAAGGGCAAATGATTAAATTTCAAAGTAAAAATTTAGAAAAGCACTAAATCATTTTCAATTTTTATTATCCATAATTTAAATTATTAATCTAGCTCCTCAAACGCTTTAAGCTCTATTTGGTTGGATGTTAATTAATGAATTGGAACGGAACGGAATAGTTTATAATGGAATAGATTGTAATATAGTGAAAAGTTGTTTGGGAGGGATGGAATGGTTCATAATGTAATGTAGTGAAATGTTATTTGGAAGATAGATGGAATGGAATGTAATGTATAATAAATGACTATTATACTCCTTATATTAAAATAGTTGTTGCATGAGGTTTATTATTTTATTATTAATTATATAAAAATATTAGTATTAATTATTTAATATATTTAATTTAATTTTATATGATTTATATTTAAAAATAATGTATTTATATTTTTATTTATATAAAAATATATACAAACAATTAAAGAATAATTTTTTATATATTTTCTATTTTCATTAATAAAAATTTTATTATTAATTATATACAATTTATTATTAATTATAAAAATATTATTACTAATTATTTAATATATTTTATTTTATTCTATGTGATTTATATATAAAAATAATTTATTTTAATTTTAATTTATTAGAAATATATACAAACAATTAAAGAATAATTTTTAAATATATTTAATATATTAATATTATGATTTGGTCAAAGTTGGTATCAAGAAGAATTATTGATAGTATATTAGGTAGTATGTATTTATTAGTTTACGCTCCATCCTAAACCCTACGAATCGAAGGTTTCTTATTTTTACTGTTTAGAATGGAATAGAACGTAACATGAAACCCTCCGCTTCCATCCCATTCCATTCCATTCTATTATAAAACCCTCAAACAAATGATAGAAGTGTGTTACGTTCCATCCCCTTCCATCTCTCAACCAAACAGGGCCTTAGAGATCACACCATATTATCAAAAAGTTGGTAAAGAGAGGAACTAAAATGGTAATACTTTTTCTGTATGTCATCATATGATAAAATACGATAAACATATATATTTATAATTTCATCCACTTCTTACATGGATAACTCATTTATATCTCGAATATGCAAAATCATAAATTAAAAAAATTTACTGTCGATCAATTACAAGAATAAAAAGGTAGAAAGAAGACTATACATAATTATATTAATGTTATCCAACCTTGTTTATTAGTAAAGATTTTTCCTCTCTCAAAAGAAGTTAGCGCTAAAAAGGGAAGCAATTGAATTCAAAGTGGGTTGTAGGACACATTGATATAATGATCTCACTTATAAAAAAAATTATATTTCCCTTTTGTTCATCTCCTTTAAACACCTATTTAAGAATAAATCATAAATGACACCATACAGCTTTCCTTCGAGGGACAAAACTTATTGTTCTGCGACTCTCAATTAATCTTAATATATATTGGATTCAAAATTTTCAAATTGACAAAAGTACACATAAAATAGCAATATGATAAATCCTTCAATACTAACTGTATAAGTGTCTTCAAAAATCGTCCAGGCAAACTTTGCCAGGAGATGCTTTTCATATTAAAGGTCATTTGATCTTGCCAACTGCGGCATTTAATTTCACAAAAGAAAAAAAAAAGGAAAAGAAACTTGAGAATTGCAAAGGAAAAAAGAAACAAAATCAGAAAAGAAACATAAGATGCTATAAGCTTAACATGCAAACTACAAAGGATTACATAGAAGCAACATTAATTATCAACAAATTACTTCTGAATTATAGTAGGATGAAAACAAAATAGGTTTTCAACTTCAGAACACACTCTAAGTCTGCAAAGGGACATTGAAATCCTAAAATCAGAACTCCTAAAGTTTATTTCAGAACATGGGCAGCCCATGAGAAAGTAACTCTGTTTATACGGTAGGGTGGATATTGAGAAGGAAATAAATCGTATAGGTGGATTTAGAAGGATTGCATCTTTGATGAATCTCTCCCTTGCTTACAAACATCGAAAACTCAGGGGATACTGGGACAAACTTAAGAATTTGCAGGATGAGGTACAATCCTCCTCCTCTTGCTTCTTTTTATTCACTCATTCATTATGTTAAAGAAACTCCATAAACCATTTTTATAAAGAAAAATTGGGATTATTATATAGATTAGTAGATTCCAGAGGAGTTGGGAAATGGATCCTATGTATATGCCTAGCAGAAAATCCTTCAAACGTGTAAGTACATTAAAATAAAAATGCATAACTTTCTATTATTATAATTCTTGCTTGTAATCTTTGATTATTAAGACTTTGTATTATTATTATAGTAGTGTATAATTCTTACATGTAACGCAGGGCATTACGACTTCACCCGAGCACTGGAGAAATGGGGAGGACTTCATGAAGTTTTGCGACTTCTGGCTCTTAAGCTCAGACATCCTAACAGACAGTTAAATGTCGGTGTCCAAAAGAAGAAAGAACAACGAAAAAATACAATGATTAAATCATCAACCATGTAGTTTGATCATAATAAAATAACTTACAACACAGAGAAGTTGTCTTTGCCCAGGGTTATTAGATACACATCTGTAACACACTCAACTGCAAGAATCCTACTTAACCAATCTACTCAAAGCAGTTTAATTCAACTTGAATACAAATAGTTTCAGCACTAAAAAACATTAGAGAAAGTATATGCAAATGTCCAATAAAAGAAAAGAAACTATTAGAACCTCATTTTTTTTGAAATGTGAGAGTTTTTCCCTGAGAAAAAAGGTGGCACAACCGTCAATCGTACAGGTTTTCCCATTCTAAACCCGTTGTTACCAACATGAGTTAGTTGAATATATATATATGATACATATAGCTACTAATTAATAAATGTTATCAAATAATCTCAATGGTTTTTCTTTTGTATAGAGCTTGATAACCATGTTATTCCAGTAGCATTTGTAGCATTTTTTTCCTTCCTCTTTCTTTCCCTGATCTTCTACTACTCCCTGAATCATCTCCCTAAAGTTTTTACAATCTAAAAAAAAGTAACAATTGAACCTTTCGATAAGAAATATTAGAAAAGAGTTATATGAGATATAGAGGCAAAATGCATGTGACTAAGAAAAATCCTTAGCACAAGGTTCAGTACTGTAGATGATAAGCCTTTAATCTCATTTCAAAACATGATTTGACAAATTAAAGTCGATAAGACAAATAAACACAAAAGAAATATGTGACACTTGTTGTGGTTCCCATAAGCCCCACATAAGTACCATGCAAACAGGTTTTAATGAATGTTCCATTGCTACTTTCTCTCATTTCCTTAACGAATGACAAGTGATGCCACCATTTTTGTTAAAATTATTACACCTTACATACATTAGGGAAGTATATCTGACAACAGCTTGAGGATAGAACAAAGATTTAGAAATTTTCATTGAATAAAAGCCGAAGAAATCATAGGAAAAGTGAAAAGGAACACTATACGGCATGACCATAAAAAGATACTACTAGAGATAGAAACTATGAAAGTAAAGGATATACTCTCAATGGAAGCAAATCTGATACAGAAAAGCCCATTCTTCAATTCCCCATCAGCAAAATCAGTGGCATGCCACAAGCATGATTTACCATTTACATGATGCTCTTGCACATTAATTGATGGTAAAACTGAAATATGCATAGACAAACATTAAACGCATAATACAACGAAGTGCTGAATAAAAAATTGAGAAAAAAGAAGAGAAATGGTCACATTGATTTGTAACTTGAATCATCACAATAGTTTCACTTATCTTGAGCGCACAAGATTAAACATTAAAAAAATACATAAACAAATGAGATCAAATATAGCATAGTTAAATTGCTTAAACAAATGGAAAAGACAAACTGAAACAAATAAACCCTCAAAACCTGTATGAGCTACATATTGACTGACCTTCATTAGCTTTTTACTTTAGACGTAATACTCAAGTGGATGTATATTTTCCATTAAGATTTTCAAATGTCAAACATTGTAATATATCAGTAGATACAAATATCAACAAATATTCTAACACAGATATGCACTTGCCACCAACACAATTGTATGCCCATAAATGCACAAATAAATTTCCATACCTCATACATATATAACACTAAAAGACGCATAAACAAATAAGACATCACAAATATTCATAGCAAATAACAAATGATTCTTACCATTTTTTTCTTTACTAGCAAGAGTGTGTGATGAGCTTCCTTCAGCCAAAAGCCTAACCATTACCGACATTTTTCATTTCCAAATGAGCATAACATCTGTCTTGAACACTGACTACTGCTACTTGTATATCTACCTACACACTGAACAAAAGAAATTATAGGAGTTAGAACTCTTAACACCATTCAATAGAACTCTTAACACCATTCAAAAGTAAACTACATTTCCACATTAATCACCCAAAATCACCAACCACAAAAGCTAAAAATTAATACTACCAACAACAAACAAAACACAAAGAACAAAAATATATACGATTAAACCTCGAAGTTAGGAAGAAACAGAGGTCTCGGTGACAAAATCACAGAGGTTACAAAAATATAAACGATTAAATTTGGAAGTTAGTAAGAAACAGAGGTCAATGGCGACAAAATCAGACAGGTTTCATTCTGAGAAACGATTATCATGCAATCCAACTCAAATGATCATCCATTATTTCAAAAATAGTTCCGATCTAAGGGTAAGAGGAGTTTTGGTAGAGAAGAAAAACGAAAAAAGCTTTGAAGAGGAAGATGTAATAGTTACTGAGAACATTCAAGAGGGATCGATCAAGAATAGAGAAGCCTATATCAATAAATAACTTTATTTATTGATAGAGAAGAGAAGCAGAGAAGTAGGAAGAGAGCGTCAGAAAAATAAATAAATAATGGTAGTCACACTATTTAAGTGACAAGCCTGGCCTTAATAATACTTAATAATTGTAAATGTTTTAACGATATTTAATTTAAAAAATTAAAAAGAAAATATGTGTCACAAGGAATTAATTAGATTTTAATTAATTAATTATATTTTATATGTGTTAAATATATTTTAATTAATTCATCAATTAATTATTTTAAAATTAATCAATTAATTAATTATATTTTAACTAATTCATTAATTCTATTTTAATTCTATTTAATAAAAATTTTAAATAAAAAATATATGTGTCACATGTGTGACACTTATAATAATAATACTTCTCATGTGGGTATTATTATTATTATTATTATTATTATTATTATTATTATTATTATTATTAATCACGGCTGTGATTTGTTAAGTCACAACCATGCATCGAAGTCATGGGTTGTTACTAACAAGTCATAGCGGTGACCACAGTAATACCGTAAAGAATCGAAGTCGTTAGATGAAACTGACGATTGTCCTTAATAGATGGTAAGTAAGTGAAGTCCAAAATATTAATGAATTAATGAATTAATAACATTTTTATTAATTATTTAATAATTTTTAAGTACATTTAATTAAAAAATTTTAAATGAAAAAATATGTCACTAATATAATTAATTAATCAATTAATTATATTGAATTAATAACATTTTTATTAATTATTTAATAATTTTTAAGTACATTTAATTAAAAAAATTTAAATGAAAAAATATGTCACTAATATTTAATTAATCAATTAATTATATTATAATTAATTGATTAATTAATTATATTTTTATCAATCATTTAATTATATTATAATTAAATATGTTTTAATGATATTTAATTTAAAAAATAAAAAAGAAAATATATGTGTCACAGGTGTAAAGGAATTAATTAGATTTTAATTAATTAATTATATTTTAATTGATTAACCAATTACTTATCGTTTAGTTAATTAATTAATTATATTTTAATTAATTATATTTTATATATGTGTTAAATATATTGTAATTAGTTCATTAATTATATTTTAATTCTATTCAATAAAAAATGTGTCACAGGTGTGACTTAAGTGTTACACCTGTGACACTTCTCATATGGGTATTATTATTATTAATCACGGACGTAACTTGTTAAGTCACAACCGTGCATCGAAGTCAAAGGCTGTGACTAACAAGTTACAACCGTGACCACAGTAATAGCATAAAGAATTAGAGTCATTAGATGAAATGGACGGTTGTCCTTAGTAGATGGTAATAGTGTAAAGAATCGGAGTCGTTGGATGAAACGGACGGTTGTTCTTAGTAAATGGTAAGTAAGTGAAGTTCAAAATAGCGGTTACAGAAATAAAAAAATAAGAAGTCACGGCTGTGACTAATAAGTCACAGGTGTGACGATGAGATGGAAGCTAAAGATTAGAAGTCAGTTGGATCAAAGAGATAAGTAAGTGAAGTCCAAAATAGCGGTTACAGAAAAAAAAAATTAAGAAGCAACGGTTGTGACAATAAGTCACAACGCATGACGATAAGATGGAAGCTAAAGAATAGGAGCTGTTGGATCAGAGGGTTGAATAGAAATGTGTGGTCGTCTATCCCATTAGTCCTTAATATATATATACTTAATAAAATAAAATAATTTTATGGATCTCAAAAATAAAAAGTTTAGCTAGTATACGGTTGCAGAAGTCAATATCTTTCTCGGTCTTTTGGCTAAATCAAGTATAATATCTGCCCTTATTAGTTTAGTGTCTGATACATTAATCGTTGATCCAAGTTTTAATTTTTTTTGATCTAATGTTGGGTTAGGTTAGATTGTAACAGACGAAAATGAACTGCCCATCACAAGAAGAAGCCTCTCATGGAGTTATATACCATGGCTTACTGCATATATAAGCTTTATAACTGCAACCATTTCACTTCTACATTATCTGCTTACGTCCATTTGTTCAAGTTTTGGCTTTTGGCGTCTAGTACTTTCACCGCTAATCATCCCAACAACTATGACATAAGGCGTAGAATAGACTATTTGCACCAAACTCTTTGAAGAAATGACTAAATTGCATATGGTATTGACATAAGGCGTAGAATAGACTATTTGCACCAAACTCTTTGAAGAAATGACTAAATTGCATATGGTATCTTAATTAGCCTTCGCTCAATACAATATAACGGACTTTTAGCGACAAAAAAAGTCATTAGAGATGATTTTAATTCGTCGCCAGAAACATCACTAAATCCCGGTAGTTGAAAATTATACGAGAGTGTTTTTCCGTAATCGTTGTTAAAAGTTTTTACCAATGCTTTCTTTTTTTTTTTTGACATTATCAATGCTTTCTTTTTTATAGCAAAAAATATTAGCGATATTTTGAGAAATCGTTGTCAATATATTTTTGCTACGCTAAATTTTCGTAGCTAAAAGTTATTAGCTATATTTTAAAAAACATATCTAAAAGTTTTTAGCTACACTAATTTTAGCAAACTCTTGGCTATATTTTTGGAAACGTTGCCAAATGTTTTTAGCTGCGTTTTATAAAATGTAGTCAATTTTTAATATATATTATAACTAAATGTTATACCATGTTAATTATAATTATTTGTGACATTTCTAATCCATTATATAATATTTAGATTTTTTGCTGTTAATTTATTATACAAAAATAATTGAATTTTAGAATCATTATATATAAAAAATTAAATATCATTAAATTTGATCATGTACAAGAATTTAATTACAATTTCAAAAATTTTATATACAAAATAAAAATAAAAGGATTAGTTTAATTATTCAGACTCGTTTTCAGTGTTACTGCTTATATAAATCCAAACTAAGTAATTTTCTTATATACTTTTCATGCTTGGCTAACTTCTTTTTAAGCGACTTGTTCTTCTCTTCAAGACGTTGAAGATATGGTGGTCTTGATGAGGATGAAGTAGTTAGCTTAGGGCCAAATCTAAGACCTTTATGTATCTGGATCGTATATCAAGTTTCTTGTTACAAATGTCTTTTATATTTGGCTTATTTCCCTCAGACATTTATGCTTGCAACAACTCTAGTATCTTATTATAAAATTTAAAAAACAAAATCAATATTCAATGCAAATATTATTAGTTAGAACTACATAAATAAATAAAATTCAAATTTAAACAAATTTTTATACTTACATAGTTATTATGCGGCTCTTTAAATACCCACCCTTGACCTTCCTTATAATGCGTCAGTTTGTAGAGTATGATCCTATCACACTCTTCTCTATTTAGTTCATTCTAACTCTATTTTATGGAGAAAAAAAAATACAATACACAATAAATAATATAGTGTTTATTTATATAATTATAACTTGTAAACAAAGAACTTATATATTCATTTCTCACGACAACAAATGATTTAATGCCTTGGTTGTGAGGAGTTTTCATTTTTTTTCTTTATTCTCCTTAGCTTTCTCACACTTTTTCTAAATAAAGAAAAGAATATGTATTAAATCATGTAACAAGATTAATGGAATCAAATGTGAAGGAGAAGGAAACAAATCTAAACGTTGAGAGAGACCTAATAATTACACAAATTGGTCCAATTTTTTGGAGGCGTCCGTTGGGAACATGTCTCCTTGCTTCATCATCCGAAGGAAAAGATTTGTAATATTGATTCAATTGCTAATGATGATTCCTGGTCCTTTGTTTCAACAGTGAAGTCACACAGTTTGAAACATCGGGGTTGTCGATATTGACGATATTCAACTTCATCTGTGAATAATAAGTAAAAGTTAAATTAATCTTTAAATAAATAAAACAATATTGCAAATAATTAAATAGATTGAAAATTTACCGAGACTTTATCCAAAGAATTCTCTAGGAAGTTGTCTTCCTTCAACTGCTTGACATGCTTCAAGCAAGGCAATTCAGTTCCAGTAATTGCCACCAACTCACTAGACAACTTTGCTGATTTAATCTTGTCTACATGATGATCTTGTGAAGTATCAATATCTATAACTTACTGTTCATTGCAACATTCATTCTTAGCAACTCACAACCTTTAGTTATACCACTACCTCTTTTTCTAATATTGATATTAGAACCTGACAATAAATAAATAATGATAAGAAAATACATATTAAACATGTAAATATATATTTGAGCATAAGTCTATTTGTAGGTGTTAAAGATTAACAAACCTGTAGATCCCTCTGTACTAATTAAGGCAAATAGAGGTTGTTGCTAATTGGCTTCATTAGTGGATGAAGTTAATTGTTGTTGTTGGCTAGGATTTGATTGATCTGGTTATTATTGGGGAGGAACAATTTTGATACTTGCCACCTTCTTCATTTGTTTCTACCAGTTGCCAATATATTAGATATCTAAAACTCTAATATCAACAATTTACATTAACATAACTCAAACATCAACAATATACATAATAAATCAAACATCAATAATCCGTATTAACATAACTAAAATGTCAACAATACACATTAACATAACTCAAACATCAACAATACACATAAACTTAACTCAATCATCAACAATCTGGATTAATATAACTCAATTATCAACAATTCGCATTAACATAAGTCAAACATCAACAGTACGCATAAATATAAGTCAAACACCAACAATCGGCATTATCATAACTCAAATATCAATAATACGCATTAACATGAGTCAAACATCAACAATATGCATAAACACAAGTCAAACATTAACAATTTGCATTAACATAACTCAAATATCAATAATACGCATCACCATAACTCAAATATCAACAATACACATTAACATAACTCTAACATCAACAATAAGCATAAACATAACTCAATCATCAACAATTCGCATTAACATAACTCAATTATCAACAATACGCGTTAACATAACTCAAATATCAACAATACGCATTAACATCAGCCAAACATCAACAATCCGCATTAACATAACTCAAACATTAACATAAATGTTACCAACATTACATTTCAAACAATATAAACAACACTTTTATTACCTTCAATTATCACGATCAAGATCTTGAAAACCATCATCATTAATTACATAATAATTCGACTCTTCATCACTATTATATTCGGCCAAAGTATCATCATTGTCATATAATTCATCCTTGATATGGTCTTCATCTCTTTCTACGACAAGATTGGCTTGTACTTCATTTTCTTCTAGTCTATTGGGATCAACATCTCTCCTATGGAATGATGATATACCCGCATCTTCTATTTGATGGGATCCATTATTTAGCTCAAATTCAATCTCTTGATATACTTCATCATTATCTTCACTTATTAGACCATTTTCCCTTTTGCAAAAATTGAAGAGATTTTGGTGTTAAAACTTTTGAACAACTTTCCAATCACTACCCAATACAGTATCGTTGAGGTAGAATATTTGCTACAAGGAAAAAAGGGTCATTATTATACCATGTGTTACTAAGATTGATGCTAGTAATATCGTCATTCACTTTTATGTTAGCAAGATTAATTATCCAACCACCAATACTAAAAGCATACTCCAAAGCAACAATAAATACTAGAATTGTTAGGAGAACTCATGCAATTGCTTGCATGATTGAAACAATACTTTCATATTTTTTCCACCATAGTAATACGTCGAACTCCACACCTTCAACTTCGATCACAACACTTATGTCCAAATAATTGTCTAACTCCTTCTTACTGTAAGAAATCTCATGCAATATTTAAATGTCTACCAAATTTTGTCTGACCATATACTAGTAATAATTGAGCTTCTCCGTCATTTTCTCTGTCATAACCTAGATCATCTCATTAGAGTCAAGGATCTAATTAGATATAACTTTCTCGATCTTGCACATACTACTAAAACAATGGTGTAAAGTTGGATATTTTGTTCTTGAAAACAACTCAATAGCATTATAAAATATTTACATCTTTACACAAAATGCTTTAGTCAACTTTTATTGCTCTTTTGTTGGCAGGCAAGTATATTGAGAAACTTTTTGTCTTAACATGTTGAAGACCTCAGTATATTTGGTTGCCAACTCCAACATCTTGAATGTTGAATTCCATCTAGTAGGATAATCTAAAATCAACTTCTTCGTATAGGGAATGCACAGTATCGTGTTGTTTCTTCAAAATTTTTAACTTTTTCAGTGTTGCACTCCAACACACTACATTATTCTGGATCAATTTGACCTCTTCCTTTATCACCTATAACCCATCCTTCATAATCAAATTCACAATATGCAATAAAATAATGTATATGGAATAACCTTCTACCAATTAACAAGCTCCTAACATGTATCTTATTCTTCAATTTCTCGATCATCACATCATTCATGCTAAAGTTATTGAGAGTTACGGTAGACAACTTAGTGTCAACATTCCAATCTATTAAACAATCCACCAACATAGTTGTCATTCTTTCACTTGTAAGCGATGATGATACATAAATAAACATATTATGAACAAATATCAATTATAACATAATCAATAAATAAATGATGAAAATAAAAAAATATATAATTTACCTCAGTAGTCAATTGTATAGAGTTTAGTCCTTATCAATGTAATGTGTTGTCACTACCATATAATCCTTCATTTGAATGTCAGTTGTCCACACGTCTGATGTAATAGCTACTCTTTTGTTAATACTCGACAACGCCTTTGATATTTCTTTCTTTTGATCCTTGTATATCTTGAAAATGTTTTTCTTCAAAGTATTTCAAGTTGGGATCTTGAAAGTCAGTTAGAGTGAGAAGATCAACATCCTGAAGTTTTTGCTATTGATAATGAAGAGTAGTTGTTCATCACCAGTGATCATCTTAGCTAGTAAAAACTTTGATTTGTTGTTGTCATAAATTGTGGTAGTCGTTTCATTATTCCCTCTCATTAAGTTAGGGATAAAAAAATGTTTAACCTCTTGATATAATCTTTTTTCTATTACATGACTCCATATGTCTTCAAATAAAAGGTTTCAGGCTTGTCTGGTAAATAACATATCAGCCATTTTTTAGCAAATTGAAAATTTTTAGTTGTTTGACATGGTCAAACAGTTGATGTGACAAGCCCCTATCTTGAAATGACTAGGCAGCCTGCCTGGCACCCTACGGTGCCCCTCCAGTCGATATTTGATCCAGCAGGAAAGTTCCTGCAGAGTTAAGCCTATTGCCTTTTTTACCAAAAAGCCTTAACTTAATATTAAAAAAGATATAAGCGGTGGAGTTTTTTTAATCATTTTTATTAAAAATTTCTATAGCACAACGATTGTAGTTTTACCTTCCAAAAATTTTCAAAAGCCTTGTAAAAGTGCAAAACACTTCTATAATTATCTCAAAATCTCCACTACAAATTTTGGACTTTAAGTCCATTCACAAGCAATCTCAACAATCACTTCAATAATCTTAAAAATAAACTCAGACATATTTGTTGGACCCTGAACTTTTCGTAGAAGATTAAAACTATTGAATGAAAAATTATGGTGATTAGTCACAAGTCAAGAACAAATGAATGAAAGTTTTAGAACCAAGAAATGATAGACAAGAGTAAAGTAGGGATTGATAAAAGTGGA
>JAOTBA010000005.1:11396358-11408093 GCA_025629845.1 Erythroxylum squamatum | reverse complement strand
TAATTAAAATATAATTCATTCATTAATTAAAATATAATTTATTTTGTAATTAATTAATTACAATATTTTTTACAAACTAACCATTACTAATAGTAATGGTAATCATTCCTTCGTCTTAACTAACAATCATAATTATAATGATTATACCATTCCCATTCTTCCTTATATTCATTCCTATTCCCGTTTTTATTACTTTTTATAAACCTAGCTAGCCCCCTTTAGTCAATCAACTAAAAAATTAACTAATCATCTAACAACCAAAAAAGGTCATTATCTGCATTCAATTTTCGGAAGAACTCACTTTTCTACGTTAGACAAAGTTATTGGTAAAGATCATATTTTATAATTTATCAGAAAGGTTTTAATAGGTCGTCCAGGCAATTAAATATGGCGGTGGTTAGCAAAACTTGACAAAAATTTCACCAACTACATTATTTTAGAGGGGTCCCACATCAAGGGCAGGCTGCTGATGTCCACGTTACACCAACCTAATGCGCGACCTGCTCCAAGACTTACGCGAACAAAATCTTGCAAAACATTTGACAAACTATATAATTTAATACAAAATTAAGTTCATATTAAATAACAATCGCAAACTTGTTTATTTTTTTCACATTAATTATTAAAACTAAGATTTAGTGATACGCATTCCATAACTGAACTAACCACAATCAGTGATCTCTTGCAAAACTTTCTACACAAAGATAATATAATCTATTGAATTCAAATTAAAATTGAAATTAGGTGTTTTTCTAAGACACACACACATCCATATAAGTGTGCGATAAAGTTAAAAGGCTTCCTTATCCAAAGGCAAATGCAGGTGTGAAAAGAGAAGCTGTTCGGTAGGCTGAACGGTTTAAAATTTAACGTTTAAATATATTATTATTCGTTAAATACATAATTTAATTAATTACTAATTATTACAAGTTTCAACCGCAATATTAAACAAATTGAAAAAAGCTGAACGATCAAGCATTTCTCCCTAGCACGTAGAAATAATTCAAACAAGTGTACCCCTAACATTCCCATCCTCATATAATTAGGATTTCGGGTCAAATGGAAATATAGAACTTGTTTTCCTAGTTATTAGTCAGGCTCGACCCCAATTCTTCGGGTTTTGGCCCATCTTTCTTGCTCAACACTTCAATGAATGGGTCCTAAATAGCTCCTTCTGAAGATTTTCAGTTAATACTATCTTTGTGCCATGTTCTAATTTTAAGCCCTTACGTTATCATAACTTTATGGTATACTAAAATTTGAAAATTATCATCATAAAAATCAATAAAATAAATTTTATTCAGAGATAACTAGATAATAAAATTAGAGTTAATGATTTTTCATAAAGACTTATTTATGTAAGAACAAAACAAAATTTTAAGAGATGCATTATTGAAATTGAATGGTTTATTTATCGACAAACAAAGAAAAAAAGTTTAAAACTTATTATACTATTCGCCTTTTGGAAAAGACATATACCTTCTAGGCGGCCGTTAGGTGGAAGGAGAATATTAAACGTTCACATAATCTACCAATAACATTTGCTAACATCTATGAATGGGAGTGAAATCCTCTGTTCCCACTATCAAAGACTAATCCTGTGCTGTGCCACTCAAGTACGGGGCCAGATCCTCTGACCCTAAACATGTGTACCTACCCTGTTTCTTTTGATCTCAGCCGTCCATTCATGTGGGTCCCACATGAATGAACGGCTGAGATCAAAGGAGACAGGATAGGTACTGAATAAGGGGGCCAACCCCCTCAAGCACAGCCACAAATTTTGGTGAGTGGGACAGGGTTGGTCTTGGGTAGTTTGGTACCGAATGAATGACACCGTAACATTTCCAGAAATCGGCTGACAATTCAATCATTTAATAAAAAGACCATACACGTAAAGTTTTTTTTTTTTTCACGTAAAGCTTTTTTTAATCCCCCCTAGATCACATTATACTATATAAACCCTAACCCCGCGTAAACACTCGCAAGTGGAACACAATAACTGAACAAAGACACATAGGTGAAGTGATGGAGCTCCACATCTTCCTTCTGTGTCTTCCACTCCTCCTCCTTCTCAAGCCATTCCTCTGGCGAAGAACCACCACCAACCTTCCTCCGGGACCCAGGGGTCTCCCCATCCTAGGCTCTCTCCTTCAACTTGGACCTAGACCTAATCAGTCCCTTTACCACTTAGCCAAAATCTATGGTCCTCTCATGAGTCTCCGTCTTGGCTCCATAACCACCGTTGTTGCCTCTTCGCCTGAAACGGCCAAAGAACTCCTTCACAGCCACGACCAGACTTTCTCCGACCGTACTGTTCCCGACGCCGTGTTCTCTCAGCCCAACCCGGAGGGCACCGTCGCATGGATCCCAGGCAACCGCCAGTGGAAGAACCGGAGACGTATATGCAGCACACAGATGTTCACAGAACAACGTCTTAACTCTCAACAGCACCTCCGCCACCAAAAAGTTCAACAACTTGTAGAACACCTCAGGAAACGGTCTGCTCAAGGAATCCCAGTTGACATAGGACCAGTTGCGTTTGCTACTGCACTTAACTTGATATCAACCACCATTTTTTCAATAGATATGGTGGATCCAGAATTTGAAAAAGCTCAAGAGTTCCAAGACGTTGTGTGGACGATAATGGAAGGCGCTGGTAAGCCTAACTTGTCAGACTATTTTCCCTTTCTGAAAAGGTTTGATTTGCAAGGTGTGAGGAAACATATAAGGCCTGCTTACCTGAGGCTTCACGAGATATTTGATGAAATTATCGATAAGCGTTTGGCATCTAAAGAGAGACTTGGAGATTTTTTGGATGTTCTTATCAATCAAGACGGTCCTGATTCCGACAGGAAACTGATCAAGCCTTTAATTGTGGTAAGTAACTAAGTTCATCTTTTAATAGTTTTAGAAATTGGCACTTAGATTATACCTCAAAAATTTAAGATTACTAAATTTTGGTGGCACTAATATTTATTTAAATCAGAAAATATAAAAACAACTTCATAGTTGTTTGGATTTTTCCATGCATGTTTATATAGTCTTTAACCAGAAAGCTATGAGTTTTTATTTTCTTAATTATGTATTGTTAGTTTAAGTTTAATTTGTTAAAGAAGTTTAAAATTTCTATTTTAATATTTAAAACCGAAATTAATTATAAAAATAAATAATCATAATTATTATTAGCAGTTATTATTATTTTATTTAATTAACAATAAAATTAGATTATGAAATTAAAAATAAAAACCTAAAACTCAACTACACAAATTAAACTTTTTGTTAAATTTAAAAGTAGGAAAAACTTTAATTTATAAGGTCACAGTTTGCATTGCAGAGGTAACCCAAGGAAGCCACCAAATTAAACAGAAAAAATATATATAACCCAGTTGAAGTTGTAAAAAGAAAAAAAATATTAATCAAAGGATGGCTTACTTTACCTACTAGAAGCCTAAGGCTAAATCCGAAATTTAGGGCATAAGAGAATCTGCACCGTCTAGTCTATTCTAACCTTATTTTAGTCCTAAAAAGACGTTGTTTTTGTTTTATTTTAATATATAACGATGTTATTTTGGGGTGAAAAAAAGGGATTGTAATAAGTTAAGTAAGATAATGTCAAAAAAAAAAAAAGTTATGTAAGATTAAGTTTGGGCGTGGCAGATATAGATTGACTAAGCCTTTTTCTTAACTTTTTCTAGTAGAACTTGGAAGAAACTATTGATTAGAGATGGCGCATCTTTAAATCATTTACAAATCGTCAACTTGATAGCGGTGTATTCACGTGTCGGAGACTCATGGTTTCCAACTCTTTGAATTGACCCGTACAGAAAATGTTGGTGGATTCTTATATATGTTTAGGAACGTAGCATCTTATTAAAGTAAAAAGATCCTCCTGTCTAGTTTTATAATGTCTTATTGTGTCTAGTAAATTTTAACTATTTATTTATGCGGGTCTTGCGTAAGTTCCACATAAATAAACGTGAAACTCACATAAATAAATGACTGAGATTCACAGGACACAATAAAACACTATAAAAATTGGACAGAAGATCTGGACTCCTTATTAAAAGATAACCTTGAAACACTGCTTCAATTAAGCAAGTAATTACAAGAATTCGTTAAAAAGAAATTGTGCTCTTGCTTTTCTTAAGTCTTTTTAGTTATTTTTTATTGGGTAGGTTATACCGTTGAAGTATTTTTCTTTTTGTAATGGTGGTGGGACCGGGATGCATTCATTTTCCGTCATGAACATGTGATATATATATAGCTGCCGCCCAACTAGACTTTCGACTTATTTTGGACCCTTCTTTTGATTTTTAGATCCTAAGTTTAATATTCAAGAAGCAAATGGGTTATCTCCAATGCGCGTTTCACACTCAATACACACGATAATATTCTAATGATAATAAATCATCTATGATATATTGTGATTTGAATTTTGATTCCAGTAGATTTAAGCTGCATTTCAATATTGTTCTAAAACAAAAATATAGGACTTGTTTATTGCGGGAAGCGATACATCTTCATCAACAACCGAATGGGCAATGTCAGAACTCCTGATAAATCCCGAGGTATTCCACAAAGCAAGAAAGGAACTCATGGACGTGATCGGACCTGAAGGCACCATAAAAGAATCAGACGTTGACAAACTTCCATACCTACAGGCAATTGCCAAGGAGACACTGCGACTCCATCCTTCAGCTCCTCTTCTTTTACCTTACAAAGCAAGCAATGACGTTAAAGTACAAACTGGCTACACCATACCAAAGGGAAGCCAAGTCCTAGTTAACGCTTGGGGTATTGGCAGAGACCCAAAGTACTGGGACGATCCACTTTCATTCCGTCCTGAGAGGTTTATGAACAGTTCAAGCAAAGATTATAAGGGTCATGACTTTGAGTACATACCGTTTGGCGCTGGTAGGAGAATCTGTCCAGGTGCACCTCTTGCCGTTCGGATGGTTCATTTGATGGTTGGTTCAATGATTCATTCGTTTGATTGGGAACTCGTTGATGGTATGTCCCCTGAAAACTTGGATATGGAAGAACAATTTGGCATCACCTTGAAGAAAGCTATTCCACTTCGGGCTATACCCATTGCACTGCGAAAATAGGATGTGTTATGAATGATCGATTGAAACTTGTGGTCTGCTATTTAATAAGTGATAACTAGTCCCTGTAGGCTGTATGGATACCCAAGCTTATGAGATCTGCACGGAATCTACGTAAAGTTTATATGTTGAGATCCAATTTAAAGAATTTAGCATTTGGATAGTTCTGCAGGTCAAAGAAATGTATCTGTTCTGTATATAAGTGTTGGAACTTGAATCAATTGTTGCTTTTTGCCGCACACCAAGAAAAAAGTATATATGTATGCTTTATAACATTACTGTGGTATAAACAATACATAATGAGAATATGTAACACGTAATAAGATTTACATTATAAAGTTTTACCATGTTCTTCATTAATATAACTTTCATTAAAGATATTTACATAATTTCATTACATTATCTGTCATATTGTACAGTTCTAATCTTTCCAAACTACGTGGACCCTTAGTTTTGTTGAAAAATAAATTTAAATTGTTCAAATTTCACTATAACAACATCAATAAAATAAAAAATAAGTCCATATTCGACTCTCAAATCCATAATCTATAACATGTATTAAGAAAAATACTAGAATTCTGGAAGAGCAAACAAACCCTTGAAGTGTAGAGTGATGGAAGTGTATTGTAGATGGTGGAATCCTAGGGGTGTTTTAGGGGTCTCCTAGTCAAAGAATTGGGACTCCGCTTATTCCCAGCTGGGGAAACTTATTCCCTTCTGGTATAAGTCGCAAAATTGGGGTTTTACACTAACTAATTGGTTGATAACCCAAGCAATCCATGGTATTCAAGTATTCATCAAACATAAGCATAGACAGTAATCACCTGATTAAGTCCCAGGAAGAGATCAATTAGCTGAAAAACCTTTATTTCACAATCCAGAGTCTACAAAATTCTGTGGACAACCTGGGAGAGAATATGCGTTAGCTGAGTTTTGAAATTGGAGCAAAGAAGAAACAGAGAAGGGTGAGACTTACCTTAATCAATGGACCTATGTTACGGTTTAATTGTCCCACATCGGTAATAAAAGAGGCTGACATAAAGTTTATAGTATTTTGGACTCTCCTACCCTTTAAGCAAGCTTTTAGGGTTGGTTCTCTCATACACTACAAGAAATAAAGAGTTTGGCGACAGTTTGGGCCGTCACTAAATCCAAGTAATCCGTCAGTAAAAATATTTACTGATGGACTATTCCGACGGGCAACGGCGTCGTGAATACAGGCGTAGGTAATAATAAGGACGAAAATTTTATGTTACATTTCGTCGGTAAAATATATCGACGGACACCGTGACTGTTGATAAACCGTGGTAAATATACCGACGGATTAATAAGAACAGTTGGTAAATACAACGAACAATTTACCGACGCTCTAATATATTTCGTCGGTAATATTGAAACATTTTTGCAATAGTTTTCTATATTCCGTCGGTAATATTAATACATTTTTGCCACGGTTGCCTGTATTCCGTCTTTAATTAGAAGTTAGAAATTTTTTAAAAAATATCCCAACATTAAATTTTATTTGATGATCTTATGAAAAATACATAATTTCAATAGTTGTGAATTATCTGTGTATAATAAATTTATTTGTTTATATATTTAATTTGTTTAAACAAAAGTTGATTGATGATATAAGGGTTAAATTTTCTTAACTGATAATAAAAACATTACAATGTACATAATAAGTCTTTGTAATTGAAAGAAAATGACTACAACAATCCTAATGTCCTGATGATAGCGGGTGCTCTGAGCTGCTACCTCTCCCTTCAACTGATCAATCTCCTGTCTCAGCTTAGCCATCTGCTGTCTCATTTGAGCCATCTACTCCATCAATGTCTGCACTGTGGTCCGATGCTCAATGACTTCCAAGGATTGCACTGGTCTGGTAGACGTTGCTGTACTGGACATGGAGGATTGCCAATAACAAGTGTTCGCAAATGAACCTAGCCCGAATATCCGTCCACGACGGTCCCTACCACCGACAATATCAAGATATGTATGAGTTTCAACAACAGGTTGTTCCTCCTGAGACTGTCGCTGAATGGTTATTGTATATTGTCCTATTAGGAAGTAATGTTTACATTAGTAAGGGATTATTCAAAATTGTAAAACTAAATGATTATAAAGGAAATAATAATAATTCGTTATTTTGACATACATTCAGTTCTCAACATCGGCTGTTGACGAATGTCACATCGTCATTCTTCTTCGTGTGAGTATGCAAAAACAGCTGGGTTGGTGTAGGAGGAATACCCAAAGACTTTTTCTGCATATTTAACCTAAATTTTTAGATGTGAACTATATTTTATAAAAATTTCGGCAGAGTTTACCCTATTTTTATGATATTTCCCCCTGTTGAACTAATAAAAAACTCAACACAGTCATATATGGTACCAGACATTTATATCATTACCATTATCTATAATATAGTAAAGTAAAACATGTACAAAATAAGTGTGAAGTTTAGATACTTACAAGTCTTTGTGCATGCTCATGGTGGGTTATTGATCCTCCCGTATGTAAGGGAAGACTCTCTACCCTCGGGCCTCCACGTCTGTTGGTGGAGTTACGCCCTGAGATGGACATTGCCTCAGGGCTTCTCCATTACTCCTGCTATTGACTCCATATTTGCTCCGAAATATAAGGCGGTCGTTCACCAGCCTTGTGTATCGCACTAATAAAGTCGCGATGATGTGTACAAGCTTGCCTCTCCCATTATGTATGTATGATGGCATCGATACCAGAATCCCAGAAAAATTCTTTCTGAAATAAGAAGAAATAAAGTTAAAGTACTATCATGTAATAATATTTATGTAATTAGAGTATATAAATCAGTATCAAAAGAAAATAAATCTTTATTGTTCTTCAAACTCCTGAAAGTAAAATTCCTTCGTTGCCTGAGAGATTTTCTTCCACACATAACCCTCAGGATCAATCCGTTCTTTAAATTTAGAAGTCATATTTCTGGAACACGGTCTAGATGGAACCAACCTAATATAAGAAGTAATTTTATACAATGAAAAAAATGATAAACCTATAGCTTAAAAAAAAGCAAATAGTCATTAATGTGATTTCAATTAAATATTGTTCACAATTCTTACGTACTTTCTTCCGTCAAGTACCACAGCTCCAGGTTGGTGAACGTCTCCTCCATCTAAAGCAGTATTGGATGATATTTAAGTTAGGGATGGGGATGGTGTAGCATGTCCTGCAGTAGGTGATGCCTCATCTACAGCTGTAGGCCTGGAGGGGGAGGAGGTAAGTCAGTGGGAGTTGCATACTGTGACGATCAACCTTTGCAGTAAGTGCCGCCGAACATGCCTCTAAACCTGAGCCGCATTGCCTCACGTTGTCTCTTTGGTCCCATAATTTTACCTTAAAAAATTATGATTTATCGAATTTTCTACTTATATAAGAATTTGCATTCAATATTTGACACAATATATGGAAAATGAAATAAGGCGATAAGGCAATTTGTTTAATGTCATATTCAAGTACAAACGACGAAAATGACAGTTACATTAGATCTGTTTGCTAATTGAATTACAACACCAGTTTTGTATAAAGGACCAAGTTTCAAAGAAACATAAATAGAATATGGCATGACATTAAATGAAGCTCCTAAGTCTAACATGACCTTTTCAAATCTAATACCACCAATTGTTCAAGGGATAATGAAAGTACCTGGGTCTTTGTATTTAAAAGGAAGCTTTCTTTGAATCACAACATAAATGTTCTTCCCCATTCTAAACTTTTCAACTCCCTTAAGCATTTGTCTCCCTTTACATGTACAAAATTCTTTGAGAAATTTAGCATAATGAGGTATTTGATTAATAGCATCAAGTAAATGAATATTTACTTCACACTTACGAAAAGTCTTAAGGAATTCTTTTCATCCTCCTCTTTGTTAGATTTATTCAAACATCACAGAAAAGGTACAACAAATTTATAATCAGACAATGAGGAAACTTATGTGCTTTTGGTTTGTCATGTTTTTTTGGGAACGTTCTCATTATCCTTGTGGGGAAAGTTGTTGGGTGAGATAATTTCGTTATCCTTTTCTTGCATTGAAGCTATTAGAGGGGTCTTTACTGGTGCTTCTAGCTCTTTTACACTTCTTAAGACAATTGCATTTGCATTCTCTTTTGGATTAACAATTAATGTTTGAGATTGCAACTTTCCAGAACCCCTTGATCTCAAATTACTCACCGCAGTGGCTAATTGGCCAACTTGATTTGCCAAGTATTGGATATTTATCCTTGTCTCTTGTTGAAATTATCTTGTCTCCTATTATAATTTCAAAGTGTTAGAAGCTAAAGATTTGGCAATATCCTCTAAAGACATATTAGAACAAGAATTGGAACTAGAGGGTTGAGATGGCTATTGTTGTTTTGGGACATATGGTTGCTTATATTGTTGAAAATTTGGACACAATTGATTCACTTGTGGGCTTCCATAACTAAGATTGGGATGATCCCTCCATCCTAGATTATTCGTATTCAAATAGGGATCATATCTCCTTTGTGGTTGTCCCAGAAATCCACCTAATGCATTAATGTGTTCAATAGATTCCTCTTGAAGCATGGGACATATATAAGTTGGGTGCCCAACTACCAAACAAATTCCGCAAGCCTTCACCGATTGCACGTTACCTATAGCAAGCTGACGAACAAGAGAGGATACTCCAACAATAAGTTGGTGTAAATCAGAAACATTCACCTCATTAACTTATTTAGAAGATGAATGTAATCTTGTTACAAACTATTATGAATTAGCTACCATGTTCTCAATTAAATTTTTAGCCTGCTCAGGTATCTTATTTGCCAAGGCACCTCTACTGGCTACATCAATTAGGATCTTATCCATAGCAAAAAGTCCATCATAGAAATAGTTTATAAGTAATTGCTCACTAATTTGGTGGTTTGGGCAACTTGTACATAGTCTCTTGAAATGTTCCCAGTATTTGTACAATAACTCTCTTTGTTTTTGCTTTATTCCAAAAATCTCTTTCATAATGTTAGAGCTCTTTGATGCTGGTAAGTACTTCTCCAAGAATGCTTTCTTCATATGATTCCATGTGGTAATACTCCCAAGAGGTAAGTAATCGAGCCAATCATTAGGTGCATCTTTTAATGACAATGGAAAATCTCTTAGGTTGATTTGCTCATCTATTAACCCCGAGGGTTTCATAGTTGTGCATATCAAACGAAACTCCTTCAAATGTTTGTTTGCATCTTCATCTGGCAAACCATGAAAAGTTAGGCAAAAGATGTATTAGTCCAAACTTCAACTCAAATGAAACATCATTATTTATTGTAGGAAAAGAGATGAATAAGGGTTGTTAGTCCAAATTAGGAGCAGCAAGCTCCTTCAAAGTTTGAGCCATGTCTCCTTGTTCTTCCAAATCTGAATCACTTACAAATAACAAATCAAGTCCAATAAGATTGATCTCGTTTCTCCTTCTTCTAGCTGCTTTCCTTAATTTCTTTACGATTTCCTCAATTTCTGAATCGAACTATAAACCAAAATTATAAGAACGAGTATTATCATAAACTAAGTGGCAAAACAAAATCAAGAAAAGCTAAACATAAAAAAAAATTAAAATTAAAATTTGAAAATTGAAAATTGAAAATTGAAAATTGAAAATTGCGTCAGAGACTAAAAACTACCAAAACTCCTAGAAACTAATCGAATTTGGCCAAAAACCACTAAGGCTTATGATCTAAGAGATCAATTAGTTTTGTTCAAAACATTTGCTACCTGCAGAAAAAGCTATTTTCAAGCCATAAATAGATTAAAAATTCTGCAAGACGGAAAAAAAGAAAAAATTATGATGATAATTAAAATTATGATTTTTATTTTTATTTTTATTTTGTCTAATTAAAAATATAAATAATGTTTTTTTTCAGTAGTAGATCATGGCAAAAACACACAAAATCAATTAAAACCTTTCCCCAGAAATAGCGGCAAAATTTGATGAGCTTGTCGAGGGCTATCAAAAATAAGCCTTACTCCTAAAAATTAAACTTGTAGTAGTGGGAACAAAGATCGATCCACAGAGAAAGGCAACTGAAAGTGTGTGTAAATTACTACTAAGATTGATGGGTTTATTGCAAATAAAATAAAACGCTAATAAAGCTAACAAGATTAAGCTTAAAGACAATTAACTAGCTCAGCCAAAGGAGATATCTGTTAGACCCCTAAGTTTAGACTGTGGGATCGTGCGAGTGTTAGCGAGCCTCGGCCAATGCTTGGCACGTAAGTCGGAACGAGGAAGGCGTGTTGACGAGAGACCAAGATAAAGTCTTGCAAGTAGGCGAGCAAAACCCAAGGAACTTGCAAAGTAGGCGAGAGATGCGGGAAGTATCGACGTATATCTCGAGAGTAGGCGAGATTCGATAAGCGTGGGCACGCGTAGGTGCGCATTGGCGGAAATCTTCGACGAGACGTGAGATTCGAATGTGAGGCCACGCAGAGTTAGAAAACTAAGTCGTGCGAGACTCAAGAGTGCGCGAGAAGGAACAAAGGCTTGTAAGACCCCGCGAGGATGCGCGAAGGCATACGAGCGCGACGAGGCGCTTAAGCACTTGACTTCGACGAGGCAGGTCGAAGGTATGTGAACTGTGCGAG
>JAOTBA010000005.1:11378037-11396258 GCA_025629845.1 Erythroxylum squamatum | reverse complement strand
TTGTTAACATTTTGTTGAGAGTTAATGAAAGAGGTAGCTTCGGCTACATTTAAAAATCTCTTGTTGCTTTCTTTACTTTATTACACTTGTGTTCTTTTTGTGTGTGAGGGAAACACTTAAACACTTGTGTGCGCGTGAGGTGTTCAAGGGCTAACAAAATTGTTCGGCAACATTCACGTCTGAAGGCTGAATCTTGCTTAAGCGGACCTAAGTGGGATTGCCACACGAAGGCGGGCACAGCTTGTGGTAGAAGTTCGAGTCTGAAGAAAACTTTTGTGACAATATCCACCATTGGAACTACGATTGATCCTTGATACAATGATAATTAATTTCACTTTAAATATTTATCAGGGAAACAAGTATTTCCTATTTTTCCTCACGTACGGTTAACAAAGAACACTACCGAACCAATTAACCCTAATTATTAAACAATCTAAGCCCAGCACGAAAGATGTAATCTAACAATAATATTAAGCAATAGAAAGATCAATAAATCAAGTTCCTTTAACCACCAGTGATTAAGAGAGACTTAGCCTATTATTCTTTCTAAGATTTAATAACAACATTAGCGAAATTACTAAATCTTAGTTGCTACTTGATTAGCAGTAGATTATCAAACATAATTAACTAGTAGGCCTCCTAACAATCATGAATGATAATTATGATAATAAGCATGAAAGAACAATAGAACTCAAAGTCGAAATTAAAACAATAAGCTCATTTAGATCTCACAGTTTTGATGTTCCGAGGTTTCAATTCCTTTATCCAAGAATGATATTAGCCACACAGAGCCATAAAAGAAGCTCTAAGGTGTGAAGAGAGGAAAGAGAGGTTTGTGTTGTGTATTTTTTTTCTGGATGTCTTCCCTCCTCTTTCACTTAATAAAAAACCAGTAGATAGAAACCTAGAAAATCTACTAAAGATATGTCAAATATTCTCTCCACGACAAAATAACTAGTTAAGGAAAATAATAATAATCTAAATAAGAGTCTTCTTGGCTGAGGAAAGTGGCCTTTCAGCTGATATTTCACGTCCAAGTTGGCTTAGGAAGCTTCCTTAATTATCTTCTTGATTATTGTGTAGTAATCTTGCAGATCTGGGTTGGATTAGTGCAACAATGTTCACTTATGGGCTGATTTCTGACCTCTTCTGGTCATAATTACTAAAAACTTAAAACATAAAAGTTGTATCTCTCTTCGTGGGCTTTTCACAGCCTCTTGAATCATCTCAATCGGAGTTTGTATTTGAAAGTTATGGCCCAAATACGATAATGTGTCAAAACTGTCCATATTCGCGAAATTATCTTGTTTTGCTCCTTTTTCTTCCATAACACACCTAAATCAAAATATGCACATAATGAGTACTTTTAGGCTAGTAATAAACATAAAAGACTAAGGATTAGTGGAGAAAAATACGATATTATACTTCTTATTAATAATCTCTAAAAATTTATTTGTAAAAGTCTCTCTTAACAATGACATAACTAATATAGATTGGACAAGGAATCCAAACGATAGATATTTAACTTTAAGTTATTGTTTCAATTCTAGTTCAGCAATAATTTCATAGTATAACTAGAATAATCTATAATTGCTTAATCTAGTATTACGCTGAATATGTGCCTGTAACCATAATTGCATAAGAATATATGTGGTTGATGAGGTTGATAGAAGATATGTGTAAAATTGGTTATGCTATACAAATTAAAGGTGCCAATGAAAGTATTGTTAAACTTGCATTAAATCCAATTTTTCACAGGAGAACAAAATATATTGAACTTCATCATTATTACATACAAGAGAAGGTATTTAATAAAAAAATTAAGTTACATTGAAATCTTTCCAAAGAATTAAGTTGTAGATATTTTACAAAGGCATCAACTAAACTTAAATTTAAAATTTTAATAGCTACTTTTGGAGTAATTGATCTTAAGTATGCATGAAGGAGATGTATTGAAAATTAGTGCAACTTTTTTTTGGAAAAGGAAAGAAGAAAATGCATTAATAAAGAATGAAAGTTAAATCTTACGAGAGGATCTAAGGGATACCCTTTGAAACAAGAGAGGTGAAAAGCTTTTAACTACTCAAAACATAGAAAGAAAATGATAGTGAAGTTTGGAGCTGCTGAGTAATTAGTTTATAAATCGAGCTCTTTGATATTGTCAAGGGTTTCGGAGATAAGAATATCTATTCGTTTGGACTTGAGTTCAAACCGCCTTGTATTGCGTTCTGAACACACACACTAACAACTGCAATATGGGGTAATTGCAAAAATTAGTGCAACTTACTGGTTTACTTTTGATGTCACTGGTCACTTTCTGTTTTTATTTTCTTAGGATATAATTAGTCTCATGTAAATTTTCTAGGAGAAGTTAGATATCTCTTGAGTTTGTATAAGCTCGTATGCTTGTGATTTTATCACGCGTCAATAAGATATTCAGTTTGTTCTCTAATTACCAGTGCACTTCTCTTGTTCTTTTAAGATTTTTCTGTTCCTTTTCCTTTTCTTTAGTGGAGGGATTTCCATCTTCTTCGATCCTTTTGACAAGTCACCGTCTTTTCTTTTAAAAAATTGGGCTGGTGAATATGAAAATGCGGTTTTCCGACATGTTTACAATACTGACAGGTACCCAAAGACAAAACCAATGCCTTGTGACAGTTCAAATCGATTTTTTCTTCCATGGTTCCATTATTTAAGTTTACAAGGGACGACTTGTGTGTTTGAAATTATAATTCTCCAGAAAGAAAGCTGAATTACAGTAGCAAATACTGGCGAGTGGTCGCTGTCTTTTCTCATTTGGAACTTTAGTGGTCTTAATTTCCCAGTCCAAGTGATGCCATACTAATATAACCTAAAGTGGATGGCCCACAAGTTCCGCTTTACATTTAAGGGGTGATTCGTGGTTTTCGAATTCTCTGTCTAAGATTACTCTGTCCTATCATCTCTATTTGAATCTTAACTATTTATTTATGTGGGACTTATATGGGGTTCACATAAATAAATATGAAACTTACATAAATAAATTCGAAACCCATATAAATAAATGGTTAAAATTCAATTGACATAATAATACAAAGTAATCTTGAACAGAAAATCTTTGCTCTAATTTATGCGGTAAAAAGACCTTCAACACTCTTCTCTCTCTCTCTATATATATATATATATAGTCGGCACTCTTTCTTGTGTTTTAAGTTATCTATTTCCCAACAAATTATGACGAATTGGAATGGACATCTTGATGTTGGCTGACGTAAAAATTTAGGAAATCGACTTTTGACTTGTCAACCCAACTCCTTACCATTCAACCAAATTTACAGCTGATATTCTGTCAACTTACTATATTGCTAGGATCAAACCCCTTGCTTGTTTGCCACTCAACAAAATCATTAGCTTCAACATTTACATTTTACAACGAAATCGAACGACTACTGATCCAAAAGTTCAACGCATTGACTGAAAGGCGGAATATTTCCCACATCTTTCAGAACACTTAATAGCTTCCCAAGGGCTTAGCTATTAAGCCACGAGGCTCGGTAGTATTCTAACTATTCCCTCTATATATGCAAGACTAATATCTTATATTGCCTTAAATTAATATTATACAACTAATTAGTAATTACGAAGGAGAAAAGGAAGCTCCTAATTAACAAAAGAGCATAGTATATATGGACATGCATAATGTATTCAGGAATCAAGTACATATTGCTCTTAAATAGTTATCTTACATAAATGTATAACTTGATAGTAAACAATTGATTATAAGATAAAATTCGTTTCCCAGCTTGGACATAATTTTAACCATTTACACCCTTAGTCAATTGCTATACTATCATTACATCCGTACACTCTTAAGTATTTCTTTGTTTCTATTGCATATATCATTTATAATATTTCTCATTTTTTTTGTTAAGTTTCCTTTTTTATTGCTTATTCCTAAAAAATTTTAACCTACAATTTCCAAAAATTTTGTTTGTATAAATAATTGTGGTACAAATTAAGTAAGAAAATTAAACATAAATAACATGATCGACTTATCATATTTATTATTGAAACTAATGCTTATTAGTTATTTTCACATGTTAAAGAATCCTTGTTTTGCAGAGAATAAAAATTATCTGAGTTCTAACTACTTTTTATCTTCAAAATGATCATTCTAATCTTTTAGAATTTTAAAGAATATATTTTATATGAACTACTCTTATTACTTAGAAGTCAAATGACATAACCTAAATATATCATGTGTGTCTTATTTCTATCATCTCCCACTTACATACGATGAATTTAATCAATTAAAACTTTTTAAGTTCCCATACTTGTCTAATAACCTATATGACCAACATACGATAAGGACTCATTGTCACATATTTGTAAAGAACATATAACATCCTGGCTAATAAATTAATTGAGTAGATTTAGTATGCAATATCTTAATTCATATCTTGTATTTTAATATTCTTTGATTTCATTTACTTCATTGTGCCACAAATATATTCAACTCTTTTATTAAGAGTCCATAACCACCTTTGAATATATACTTTTTTCTTATGCGAGTGACCAAACAAAATGACCTTCTTTTATTCTAAATTTTCTTGAATTGAATGTAATTTGCTTTCCTAAAATTGTCCCCTAAAATTGTATCACACGTGATCTTTTGGTAACATTCTAAAGCACCAAACCTTAAATTTGATTCTTAGGAATTAGGCAAAAGCCATATAGGTATATTATAAGGCTCATTTAACCTCTAGGGTCTCACACAATGTAAGTTAAAATTTTATAACTTACATTAATCCCTTTTCATGGTTATTTTTGCATACATAATAAGAGTCACATGCTACAATATTAACTACTTTTTATTTAGAGCATATATATGTTATTAATGCAATACCATACATATTTTGGTTTAAACATACTTAATGTTTAATTTGAGAGGGTCAATCTTTTATTTGCTTGAAATCCTCTTTGATTTAAACATGCTTTAGAATTAAGAACAATGTAATGATTATATTACTTTGTAAACAATGTCAACTTCATTTTTACATTTAGGCATGATAATATATTGAATGAACATAAATTAAAAAATGTTAATCAATTACATTTTAGTATCCATATAATCCTAGTGACTTTATATGCTTAATGTATGAATATTAGAAAATTAGTTTTGTCATTAGGTTTGCCAACTTATTTTATGTAGGTATATAGTTCATGCTCACTTCACCTCATGCATCCATTGTTTTTATATAATTGTACTTAGTATCTATGTGTTTGGTTTTACAACGAAATTTACAGTCATTAGTATAACCGATTGCTACTTGATTGTCATAGTTGATTATTACTGGATTAATCTTACTCTCCATGATTCCCATATTAATTAAGAATTGCCTAAGCCATATAACTTCTTGCATTGTTGCTGAAAATGCTATAAATTCATCCTCCATTATAGATAATGCAAAGTAAGAAAATAAATCTAGAGGAAGATTTTCTCTCATCTAAAGCTCCTCCCTATTCTACATCTGTATAACCTTATATATGTAGATTGTTTCCTTGATAATAAAATGCATAATTAGTAGTAATTTTTAGATACCTTAATATTCTCTTTACTGCTTTCCAATATGTTTGTCCTACATTTGACTAATATATGCTTACCATTCAAAAAAAAGAAACAATATCTAGCCTTATACATATCATGACATATGTGAGACTACCAACTGTACTAACGTAGGGAACTTTCTTCATTTGTTCTCTTTCTTATGATGTTGATGGGGAAATTTTCTTACTGAGACCTATTATTAATTAATTTGCAATCTTATATAGGAAATTGATTCAAAATGTTTTGGATATATGTCACTAAAAAAGTGACAATAATATATTTGAAAGATTTCTCAAAATCTTAGCTCCAAAAATATAAATAGCTTCACCTATGTCTTTCATCTTAAATTCTTATGACAACTAGTCTTGGATTTGCTTGACAACCTCATAGTCATTACATCCCATCAAAACATCATCTATACATAAAGATAAAATCACATATTGATCTTTGAATATATTAATATATACTTAGTGGTCTTCATCAAGTATATGAAATAATTACGTTATGAAAAAAATAATGTACCATTACCTTAAGGACTACTTCAGAGCATAAATCGATTTTAATAGTTGATATACTTTATGTCCGTACCCTACCTTAATGAAATCTACAATTTGTTCTATATTGATTTCTTCTTCTAATTCTTCATTTAGAAAAAAAATAGTCTTTACATCCATTTGATGTGAATGAAGATCCAAAATAGCTACTATAGGTAAGATTAGACAAATTGCAACAAACCTTATAACATGAAAAAATGTCTCGTCATAATCAATTCCATTTTATTATGCATATCTTTTAGCCACGAGGCACACCTTATATCTTTTGTTGTTGTTGTCAAATTTTCTTTTCATTTTGAGAATCCACTAGTTCCCAATTGTTCTGCACCCATCAGGGAGATCAACCAAATCTGATACTTAGTTTGATCATAAAGAAGTTATTTTTTCTTTCATTGCTTTCATTTATTCTTCTTTAGCAAGTCCAGTAAAAGCCTCATATACATTTCCTACAGTGTCGGCCCTAGGCAGGGCACTTGTCTAGAGCCTATCCTCATAAACGCGCCTTCAAGACATTTCAGTAGCATTTTTTCATTTAAAGGGTAGTAAATTCTTAGTTGTCAGTCAGAGTAGAAGAGAAAGTTAATGTTAACTAATAAATAGATTCCTTTATTAGCTATATTACTGAGAAAGTTAACGTTAACTTTTAATATTGGAAGCTAAATAGCTTTCTTTATTAGCTATACAATGTTAACTTGTTATATTTATAAATTCCTTTGAAGCATTTGAGTATATTTCTTATACTCTAAATTTTTTATTTTCATCAATATATGAATCTAAGATACTTAAACTCAAAAATTGGTGGAAAAAATTTTGTCTTCTGAATCGTTAACTTTTAATATTGGAAGCGAAATAGCTTCCTTTATTAGCTATATAATGTTTAACTTGTTACATTTACAAATACCTTTGAAGCATTTGAGTATATTTCTTATACTCTAATTTTTATTTTCGCCAATATACAAATCTACTTAAACTCAAAAATTGGCAACAAATTTTTTTTACGATTTTGTCTTCTGAATTATAGACGATAATTTAAAGGTAAAGTTTGTTATTTTTATGCATTTTTAGCTTATTAAATATTTGAATATATTATAATTAATTTGTAATTTATTATTAACGTGGACATTATATTAGCAGTTTAAATTAGAACATTAATATTAAATGATATTGTGTTTATTTGTGTTTCTCCTTTTTATTTTTAAATTACTAGTTATTTATAAAAAATAATTAAAAATTAATAAACAATTTAATTTTTGTGATTTTAATTTTCATTATTCTTTGCCACAAGTAATGTAATAATTGCTAGATTTGTGTTCTTGTTGAGGTTCACATAAGTTTAGTGATAATATGACTAAATCAAATAGTTTAGGTTACTCAATTCAAAGACTACATAAACGATTCATTTATTATAAAAATTTGTGATTCTATTAAACATGTCGTGATGATTAAATAATAATACAAAATTATTTGATAATTAAAGAAGATAGTAAATAGTTGGATGTGTTTGATAATTAAATAAAAATTATTCGATAATTAAATAAGACCTTAATAGGTTTAATGGATTAGTTATTTTATGTATCAAGAAGAATATGATGGACAGTATTGATTTTGACAATATTAATAATGATTTTGCATTTAGACATGCACGAAGAAATTGTTTTTATAAATCATGATCAATTGTGCAATTCTCTTAGCGTTTTGTTGTTCGATTGTTGCTATTGCTATTTTGTTGTTGCTGCTACTATTTTTAGTGATTTTATGTTACTGGCATTTGCAAGATATTATTAGTTGATGTTATGATTATTTAATATTTTATTGAGTATGTAGACTTATAAATTGGGTCACTTATGTATGGATATAAAAATTTAATAATAAAAATAAGCTTCTAAAATTTATATGTTTGTATATTGCCGATTTATTGGGGGCTTCTTTTTTACTTCTCCAAGGGCCTATAAAAAGTTAGGAACGAACCTGATTCCCTAGCTCATCCTTTTCTTATTAGATAATCAAGTGAATCTCCACTTCTTTTTTAAAATGATTATGGAATTATTTGATGATTACTTAGACATAAAAGAGATTCATTAGACATATATTTATGGATTTCCCAATTAGCCCTACTTGGATCAAATGTAGCAGGTAAACATTTATTGCATTATAACCATAATTGACCTTAACCTAATTCTTTAAGTTAGAGACTTCTCTTCCTTAGATAAATTCCATCTTTATAATTCCTTGTAATAGAATCATTATGATCAAGAGCCTCATCTAGAAATAGGTATTTTCCTATTTCACCCTGCTTTGTAAAGTCATTTCTTTAAAATGTGACATCTTGTGATTTAAATTCAGTTACACCTCATTACCTTGTTCACGTATGAACACATAATCTTTTGATTATTTTGATTATTATGAGTATTTAATAAAGATATTTTTCTTCTATCTTGAGCCTAGTTTTCCATATTTGTGAGAGAGGTCATAAATATAAACAACACACCCCTACAGTTTCAGATTTTTCATATTAGATTTTCTACTTATTCGTAACTCATACGTAGTGTTTGTAACTGATTTTCTAGGCACTTAATTAAGTACATAAGTGGTAAATTTTCTTGTGTCATTATAGACAAAAGCATTTCTAGTAATGTTCTATTGCATCTTTTCACAACACCATTATATTGTAGGGTTTGAGGAATATTTAACTGTCTATCTATACCTTTTTCATTTTATGTTATATTGAACTTGTCAGACGAGTATTCTTCTCCTTGGTCATCGTTTGTATAACAATCAAATGTCAAATTATACTTGAATGTAATTGTAGAGTAAAATTCATGTAAACATAGTCTATAACATGCTAATCATAAGGGGTAATCTCTAGTCCCTAAAATTCAAAAGTTAAATGTCTCACTCATATTATTGTCTGTAAGTTTGGACTTAATGATTTAGAAAGCCTACTCCATATTTCCTAGGGATATTCAAGCAAGTCCTATACACATCTTGGTGTAAGTCGGTTTAATTTGTTGCACTTGTCATCAAATTCTTATGGGAATGTTGCCCAGACATTATTCCAAAATTTCCCATTCATTTCCCCACCCAATTATGGTATATATATACCTTGCATACGTCCTATGTGCAATAGAGATCAATACATCATTCCTAGCTCATATGAGTCCTTACAATTAAGAATAACCAATTAAAAGTGTTCACAAATGCAAATGTTTGTATAAATTACTTTTAGTTGGATGAATTACCTTTTGAATATCTAGATTCACTATCATTTCTTCACAATCTCCAAGCTTTAAACTCATGGTTAATTGTTCTATAAACCATGTCCAATTTTCAATATTTTCTATGCCAACAACTACTTATGCAATTAGATAGATGTATGAATTGCCATCAACTCCTATGGCACTTAAAAGTTCTCCCTGGTACTTTGTTTTCAAAAAACATCAATTTATATCAACTACAGGTTGCAAATTATTCAACCCTTCTTCATAGCATCAAAACACTTATACATTCTCTTGATTACTAACTTATCTTCAACCCTTCTAAGTTGAAGCTTGATTGTAAATTTCATATTCATTTCTTTTAACTTAAAAATCTATCTATAAACCTTTTACTATTTGTTATACTACTCTTTTGCTTTTACATTAAGAAGCTTCCTTCTTACATAATTGCATGTGATAGAATTAATAGACAAATTTAGTTTCTCCATAGAATTTTCAATTATTTTTGTCATTTTGTAGTTTGGCTTATTAAGATAGTTTTCCTTGAAATGTCTCATGATAAAATTGGATATAACCAACCTCGATTTGTTTATTGGATTGCATGTATACTCTAAATTTTAAGTTTTTAGCTTTAAGCACTTATCTTTTCTATCAAATGAAGCATATAGATCAATTCGACACACTTCGGTGTAACCATATCTTATCTTTTTTTTCTCTTCATTCCTCTTGAAACTCAAGTTAAATCTTATTACTATTGTATAATTAACAACCACTTCTTAAATATATCTATTCACCTCACTTATAATAAATCCATAAATATATCTATTCGTCTCACTAGGATGCCTCAAGTTAACATCTAGTTTTTTAATAATGAGATATTCATCACTGTCCAAGGAACTCCCAGGATCAAAAGAGTCAATGTACATTATGTCATAACCTGCATTAAAACTAATATTGAAATTTAATTTAAATTTATCTCCATCAGAAGCACCTCTATCACCTCCATCTTGAGCACCCAAATCACCCCCATATTGAGTAGACACTTCACCTCCGTCTTAAGCACTCAACCCACCTCATCAGGAGCACTTGTATCGAAATCACTATCATCAATCAATTCAGAATAATTACCAATTGATTATTGTCTCCTAGATCACCTCCATTATCTAAATCAACACCAACATTAATATTACCTCCCACACCCACTCTAACATCATTATCACCTCCCACATCAACTCCAACATCACTGTGACCTTTAAGTTAACACCAATATCATTGTGATCTCCAACACCAACACCAACACCAACACCATCATCACATCCTAAATAAACTCCTACACCACTATCATATCCCAAATCGACTCATATAACACTATCACAACCTAAATCAACTACAATATCACCACCTAATTCTATTACTATCTCATTTTTAAGCTAGTTATCATGCCATATTAACATTGGCATGGATGGTGTTGGTTCATCTATATGCTCCAAATAGACATCAATTATGCTATACACCTTTAATAATTTAATCAATCAAATGCACTCTTATTAGACTCTAACCTCCTCAAACCTTCTTCCAACCCCTTCTCAAAAACAAATATCATGCACTAACAATATTTGTAGAGCCTAGTATACCTTCTTGAACTCATATAATCTATGTTCATATTGTCAAAATTTTCTGATGCCTTACTTGCATACTTCAATGTACCTTCCTTAGTAAAATGTTCATAAAAAAAAAACCTTATACTAACTCGTCCATTTATTGCCAACCTATACATATAAATTAAAATAAATTAGTCCATACTATGAAAAAATAATATACGAATATAAATCCATATTGAAATAAAATAACATAATAATATTAAATTTAATATAAATATTTTATTAATTTAATATTGTAAAATTAATTGAACCAATCGTGAACTTTCATCTTTTAAACAAAATAAATTGTGAAAACTAAAGAGTTTGAAAATTTTGTTCCCTACGTAAATTTTAATAACATGGTTATCCATTATAATATTTCATTTACTTACGAAATTTTTAAATGAAAAATTAAACATGTTATTACAGAGGCAATATGCTAGGCATATTACTATATAATAAAATAGTAAAGATTCAATATTTCAAGTGCTCATTTTAGTTTTTATGGTTCTCAAAATATATAAATCAAAGGATGGATTAGTTTGTCATTAAAAAAGTTCCAAAGTATAGGAGGATAAAGGATTTTATGCTGCTAAAATTATACATGCGAGGAGTAAGCAAGTTTAGGGGTTTTGATATGCTTCCATACCTAAGCTTTTGTGTTTAGTCACCAAAAGAACATAGTTAGTAGCAATAGTTTTGAAGCTATTAAGAAACATGGTTTAATATGTTCTAAGCAGCTTTGAATAAAGTTGAAAGGACCTATCAGTGAAGCTTGAAGTTTAGCATTGGATAAGATTTAACCTTTACCTTTATTTCTTGATAACAACATGTTATTGTAGGTTTTACACGTTATCTCATCAAGACTAGGGAAGACTCTATTAAGAAGTTCAAGTATCCAATTTATAAATTTGATAAATTATCTAGAAATTAAGTACATGTTTATAAGTTCTTTGTTCCATCATATTTGCAATCCATATATATCCTGTGATACCCCAAGCCTAATAATAAAGAAATAATTTGATCAAATAAGGGTCATCAAGTGACATTAAATCTTTTATGGAAGATAAATGTTTGAGCAATATCATTAAACAAAGACTATAAACAAATGGGAGTAATTACCAATCTGAGGATATCTAGGCATAGTATTGAAGTAAAAAGCCATAAAATATGACTTCAAATATTAAGCATGTAAAATTCTAAACAATGGAAGCATGTATGGAAGATATACTTATGGATGTAAAAGAAATATAATAACTAAAATGGTGATTTTGAATCTCACTATTATCTTTTGGAAAGAAAGTTATTCATGTACTAATCTTCTAATTTGAGAAATTTTATAGATACTTTCAAATGTTCAATACTAGCTAATATCCATAAAACAATATAACACAATGAAATATAGTTTTGTACTAGACTATGTGTTATATTACTCTTAAGTAAATTGTTAGTTGAAAATAAACATAAATGGGATATAAATAATTTATTGTTTGTAAGAATTAAAAGATAGTTGAACAATAAAAGACAGTTGATAGTTGAGTTAGCCAGGTAGGTCAGTAGAAAATCAATCCAAAACTATAAAAGTTATACATGAGACTAAAATATAGAAACTAATACTCTAACAAATGGACATCATTTGTGACATTTCTTTTAAATATTGAATGGAAATTAAACGGACATCTTGTTTATTCCCGAGGACAAAAAAGTTACCAACACTAGCGAAGTAAATTAGACCAAAAAAATAGTTGGATAAGAATTAACTATGAAAAGTTGTCCATTTACAACACTCAATGGTCAATACTAGTTAATAGCCACAAACTATATAAAACAATGAAATCTAGTTTGGTACTTGACTACATGTATAGGCAGATTGCCACCTATAACATTGCTTAAAATTTGATTTGGTCATGTTAACACAAACTTCAATTTATAAAAATAATATTGAATATAATACACATACACATAAAAATGGAAATATCATCCTCTCGATACTTTTTTCTTTTGTATAGATCTTTATAACCTTAATTACCATGCCTATCTTTTGAACTCCATCAAAATTAAGAGCTTGCTAGTCATATATTGTTGCCATGTAAATGAACCATCAACTTAAACAAGCTTACTTCTTGACAAATCATAAATACGCCCAAACAAATGTAGTTTAAAATACGTTGAGAATATACATGTATATATAGGATTACTTTAATTTTGTACTCTAAAACATGAGGGATCACAAAGGGAAACACCTTGCTCCACTATCTCTACTTCTAGAGACAAATGTTTGGGCCCTATAAACATAAAAAATATTCTTTATTTATGGGCAAGAACATCAAATACTAAATAAATAAAAGGAGAAGTGAGATACTGTACATATTGAAATAACAATACTCCAAATCCTCCAGCCACAACTAGGGACAAACATGCTAGAAAATTACTAGAAATTAACAAAGAGATAGGAAGAAGTAAGAGGAATAAATTTCATGAAGATAGGGAAAAACACGAAGACACAATCGAAGACCATAGATGAATAACGAAGAAACAATCGTGCTTGGATATTAAAGATTTGATGCAAATTAGGGATTTGATGATAGTTAAGGAAAATAAATGGGAAAATAGGTTTTTTGGTTTTATTTTTAAAATAATTAATATTTTTTTTGGCTTTTTTTTAAAATAATTAAAAATTTAATTCAATTAAAAGTCTTAAATATCTTTATTACACATCAGCTGTCATGTTGGCATCTAAAATTATCTAGCATACCACGTGGATCAACATAATGGGGATGTAATATTTATTTGACAAAGGAATGATGGAGACAGCCTTTTTAGGATGAATTGTTCTATTTTGAAGGGGTCTTCTTAAACTTTTTGTCAATTGTTAAGGAATAAATTAAACCTTTTGCCTAAAAAATGATGATTAACACAAATAGCAAATAAAAAACTAGAGTCTGTGAAACAAAAAATATTTTATATGATTTTCTTATCTGAATTTAATTTAAACATATGATGATTAAGTTTGATATCTTTTTGATTTTAAAATTTCCTTTTTTATTTAGTTATAAACATTTTTTTGTTTTGGTGGGGTGTAAAATATTGGGAAGATTGAGTATGAAAATACTCAAAATATTGTTCTTGAAATATATCTTAAATAATAATGATAAAAATAAAATGTCTTACTTATGAAGAAAGGATATTGGAGTTTAGATGACGCCAACATACCTTTCTTGCATGTTATGGTTCTTACAAATTTCCATACCCCTTCCCAAACCTTGTATGAAAATGTATTCATAATCTATGCCCTTCAAGTCTTAATAGTGACCTCAACAAATGTAGTGAGATGTTCTAAACTATGAAGTGAGATGTTCTCCATCATCTCTTTAACCTAAGACCTTCATACCAGTAAAACATCTTCATCCTTTTGCAACTCCTCTTCATTCCTTCTGCTGTTCCACTTTTCTGAACTCTAACCTCTTCATCCTTCTGCAACTCCTCTTCATTCCTTCTACTGTTCCACTTTTCTGAACTCTAGTCTTCATTGCTTCATCTCTACATATTAACTACTCTTCCGTACTCCTCAAACTCATTCTTCAGATCTGAATATTCCATTGCCTTGGAGCAAGATTATTTTGATCATTTCAACCCTTTCTTTGTCCCCTCCCACCTGTTTTCCCTTCTGTGATAGTTCCTACTTTTTATCTGTTTAGAAATCTGACAGGGGCGGCTCCCTTTGCAAACAATGCAGACACTTATACTAACCCCAAACCAAACCAGCCCTATGGAGGATTTTCCTCCTTTACCCTCTGCTTCAACCTCAGCCCAACCTGTTGATTCTCCTCCTCCATTCCTCCAATCCCCTCAGTTGCCAAATTCTCCAGCTGTTTCACCCTTTCAACCCTCTTTAGCAAATACACAAATTGTACCTACCAATATCTAGACGTTATCTATCTCTTCTTCATCTACTTCTGCGGTGATGAAAACTTGGAAGCGAGTGGTGGGAGGCTTGACCACTGATCTGTCTCTTCATTTCTACCTCCTAAGAATGAAGATGGTCATGCCATTGTCTCCCCTGATATGGATATTCTGCAGGAGGGTGTTAAGTCTTGGGAGAACTCTCTTATTGGGTTCTTCTGGGACAAAAGACCAACATTCCCTGTTATTCAAAGATGGGCTCATTCAACATGGAAAAATAAAGGTTTTATCCAGGCAATAATAGTAGAAGATAGATATATGTTGTTCACATTTACTTCCAAAGCCCAAGCATTAAATATTTTTAAAGAAGGACTATGGCATGTGGCAAATTTCCAACTATTCTTGCAACCATGTTAGCCGGGGTTTCAAATCGATTGCAAAGAGAAGAGACCGGTTCTAATGTGGGTAAATCTTATAATGTTCCTCTTGAATACTGGACAACTAAAGGATTGAGTATGATAGCGAGCTTCCTAGGAAAACCTCTATGTTTGGAGAAGAGGTTGGGATATGCTAGAATATGCATTACTATGGATCTATCCAATGGTTTACTAGAAAATATTCCCATTATGAGATTGGGTTTGGATGGATCCCTTTATGAAGATAATGTGTCGGTGTAATATCAATGGAAGCCTTCACTTGCTTCTTAAGAAAAACGATGGATACCTACGGATAAAATTTTTCAAAAGGGGCATTATGAAGAGCTGATGGGTGAAGGGGCTATGAACTTAAGATAAGGAGCAGCTGGAAAATCCTAGTAATAGCATTAATGCTTTCGAAGAAGTTACTAAAACTAATGATGGGCAAGGAGCAGTAATTGAGGGTAGATTAGAAGATACGATTGAAGTTAATAAAGGGGGAAAGCAACTGAGAAGCACACTGAAGTTGATGATAATGATACGGGCAAGGATATGAAGGGGGATGAACATTCCATAAACCTTAATGACAAATCTAATGGCTTGGTCCATATGGAAAGTAGTTGTTCTACATCGATAGAGAATAAAGAGGATGACCCTTTCATTGGGGAATTTTTGGCAGCTACTAAAAGGAAATCCAACAGGGCCAAAGGTAAGGGCCCCAAAATCAAATACTTTTGTTAATGAAAATAATAGCATGGAATGTGAGGGGGATTAATTGCCCTAAAAAGCTTCAGCTTTAAGGGATTTTGTCTATAACACAAAACTATAGATTTTTGCTCTTTTTGAAACTAAAATCAAATAAGAGAATATATGGTTGTTGAATAAACTGGGCTCTAAATGGAAATTCATCTCCAACCATCAAACTCTTAAGAATGGGAGAATTATTATCGGGTATGATCCTTCTTTGTTAGATGTACATGTCCTTGCTATGGAGATATAAGCTATCCAACTTAAATGTAAACCCCTTCATATAAATGTTGAGTTTTTTACTTCCTTTATTTACGGTGCTAATCATATTTTTCAAAGGAGACTCTTATGGGAAAGCTTACTAGATTTTCATAATCTTGTTAATGGTCCGTGGCTCTTATGTGGTGATTTCAATTCTACTTTATATAGAACTGAAGTTGATGGGAAGTATAGCTTGAGGAACTTCTCAGCTGATTTTAGCGATTGTGTGGACAAAATTGAAGTTTTTGACCTAAAGGCACAAGGTCACTTTTACACATAGAGCAATAAGCAATCAAGGAGATAGGCTTTGAGGAAAACATTAGATCAAACTTTGGTGAACAAGGAGTGGATTACTCAATTTCCCAACAGTGTAACAACTTTCCTTGATCCTCTATTTTCGGATCACACTCCTATGAAGATAGAGAACCATAGGCTTTGAGGAAAACATTGGATCAAACTTTGGTGAACAAGGAGTGGATTACTCAATTTCCTAACAGTGTAACAACTTTCCTTGATCCTCTATTTTCGGATCACACTCTTATGAAGATAGAGAACCTCTTCCAACACTATGTTAGAAGAGGTCCGTCTATGTTAGAAGAGGTCCGTTCAGGTTTAACAACCTGCTACTAGATGATGATGGGTTTAGTAATGCTCTTAAAAAGGGATTAGAGGTTATGGTGGAAGGAACAAAATAGTTTATGTGCAATCAGAAGCTAAAGGATGTCAAAATGGAGATGAAATCTCTAATGAGTAGAAGATTCTCCTCCACACAGCAAGTTGTTTCAAAAGCCAAAGAGGATCTACAAAAGATACAACACGAGTTAGAGTTAGACCTGACAAACTCTACCTTGTTATGCTAAGAGAAGACTCTTCTTATGTTTTACTTAGCTAAAGTCAGAGATCATAACAGTTTATTGGAACTGGGGGCAAAGGTAAATTGACTAAAAGAAGGTGAAAAGTGTTCGAAGTTTTTCTTCAACTCTGTCTTATTAAGAAGGAACACAAATAGAATCAGCATTCTCAATTTGTCGAATGGTAAGGAAGTTTCCCAATAGAAAGGCCTTTTAAAGGAAGCGGAGAGATATTTTAAGAGTTTCTATGGCTCTTGTAGACAAGTAAGTTCTACCCCTCTTAGCTCCTTTATTCATAATAATTTATCCCTCCAATAAGCTTCATCCCTCATTAAACCAGTGGAAGAAAAGGAAATAGAGGAAGTTGTCTTTCAATTGCACCCTAATAAGTCTCCTGGACCTGACAAATTCGATGGTTTTTTCTTTCAAAAAATATGGTAGAAAACTGGTCCTATGTTTAAAAGTGCAATTCTAGAATTCTTCTTTAGGGGGTTCTTGTTGGCTCGCAAATTATTATTATTATTATTAAGCATGATTTAAATAAATTATGAGGTTTATTGGATTAATTATTTTTTGAGTTAATTATTATGTCAAAGTTAGTAGGATTTATTGCATAGGTTAATGGAATTAAAGTGTTAAGGTTATAACATGTTCAAGGGTATTTTTGGCAAGACATTTAAGCATAAAAGACATAAGGCTTATAAGGAAGGACATAATGGACTTTACACACTCATTAAAGGTAGAAATGGAAGAAGAAATGTTGTCTTGTTCTTCTAAGAGAAGGAAAAACGTGAATTGGAAGAGAAGAAGAGAAAATAAGAAAGAAAGAGGAGAGTTTCAACGGAGAGGAGAGAAAAGAAGGAAAGATAGTTAGGGTTTTACCATTTCTTTGTTTTTAAGAGAGATTTTGAAGTTGTTCAAGAAGGGAAAAAGATAGAGGAAGAGAAGAGCTTTCATTAGAGCTAAGAAACTCTTCATTTGGTGAAGAATCAAGGTAAGATCATTTTGAATCTTTTGAATTTTTGGAAGGATTTTAGTTCATGGAGT
>JAOTBA010000005.1:11326560-11340639 GCA_025629845.1 Erythroxylum squamatum | reverse complement strand
TCATGTGCAAAATTTCACTGTTCACCAATACAAATATGCATGAAGATTTCTAATCAGTCCTAATCACTCTCACCCTTCTCCAAATTACTATTCTATCCCTCCCATCGGGGGTGGGATGTTACATTGAAGGCACAAGAGGAGGCCCAGTTCGAGATCACTGTGTTGAGACATGTCGTTGCAATGTTAGATGTCGATCGGGTTAAAAGCTCCACACCACAACTTTTATCTATGAAGGTATGTGAACCTAGGGTATTCAAAGGCGTGTAGGACACTAAGGTTTTGGAGAATTTCTTGTGGGATATGGAGCAGTACTTTGCAGCTACTAGGGTATCTGATATTGAGAAGGTTAATGTGACGGTCATGTACTTAAATGGGGATGCCAAGTTCTGGTGGAGGACGAGGACCTCTACGAAGATCAATGCGGGCAGAACTCCCGTGGAAACGTGGGTGCAGATGAAGAAGGAGCTCAAGGATCAGTTCCTTTCCATGAATATTTTTGGCTCGCGAGAGATGCCTTGAAAAAGCTCAAGCAGGATGGATCGGTAAGAGACTATGTCAAATCATTTAGTTCTCTAATGTTGGATATTAAGAATATGTTAGTCGAGGACAAGCTTTTCAATTTTTTTTTGGGTTACAACCGTGTGCTTAAATGGAGTTAAGGAGGCAAAACGTAAAGGATGTGGTTGGTGCAATCGCAGCCGCTGATGCCTTAGTGGATATTTGAATGGAGAAAGAATCTAAGGCGAGCCACTCAAATTCTTCCAAGGCCACTCCCATCAGGAGAAGACCGAGGAGAATAAGAAGAAAGACTCCAAGAAAGGAGATTTCAAGTACAAGGATAAGCAGAATGGTGGCTCTAAGAACGGGGAGACGTCCTCAAAGAAGGGCAAGGTTGCTTATTAGCAACGGTCCACACTTTGCCAGAGAGTGCCCAAGAAAGGAGAATTTGAATGCCCTAATTGCCAAAGAAGATGGTCAATCTTCGGAAGATGTGACACTAAATCCAATCACCTTGCTTAATGTATTTAGTAACGAGTCGGTACCCTTTGATAGGCTAATGTACATGGGTGTGCAGGTTGGGGAGAAAGACGTGACTGCAATGTTGGATACGGGCGCAACCCACAGTTTCCTAGCGAAAAAGATATTTCAGAAGTTGGACATAAGGGTATCCAAGGCCCCAATAAAGATTAAAACCCCTACGGGGAAGGCACAAGCAATTGTGAGAATTACTTACAATGTTCCAGTCAATATTGGAAGTTGGCGTGCCAAGATGAACTTCATTATCATACCATTGGAGGATTTCGAGATGATATTGGAGGTCGATTTCCTTAAAGCAGTAAAGGTGGTGTTGTATTTGAGTTTGGGAGGTATGATGTTAATGAACAATCAAAATTCCTTCTACGTGAATTGTTGGAGTTTCGATGGTAGAACGACGAATGCTACAACTTCGATAGGACATGTTTCAACTATGAGCATCGAGAAAGGGTTGAAGAAAGGCATGGAGACCTATCTCACCGCTATGTGGGAAATCAGCCAAGACCACGTGGTGGAAGTCCCTGATGCGGTTGTATGTTTATTGAGGGAGTTTCTAGAGGTGATCCCGAAAGAGTTGCCAAAAACTCTTCCCCCTCGTTGTGAGATAGATCACAAGATCAAGTTGGTTCCTGGAGCGATCCCACCTGCATGTGCTCCATATAGGATGTCCCCGATGGAATTGACAGAACTTCGGAAACAACTTGGTGAGTTGTTGGAAGCAAGGTTCATCCAACCATCCAAAGCCCCATACGACACCCCGGTATTGTTTCAGAGGAAGTAAGACGGTACACTTCAAATGTGTATGGATTATCGAGCGTTGAATAAGATAACAATCAAAAACAAGTATCCGGTACCTTTGATTCAGGATTTGATGGACAGGTTGTCAAGGGCTGAGTTATTCACCAAGTTGGATCTTCGAAGTGGGTATTGGTAAGTGCGGATAGCTGAGGGGGATGAGCAAAAGACAACATACATAACTCGGTATAGATCCTATGAATTTTTAGTTATGTCGTTTGGATTAGCTAACGCCCTTGCTACTTTTTGCAACCTTATGAATGATGTGTTGTATGACTTCTTAGATGAGTTTGTTGTGGTCTACTTAGATGACATCGTGGTGTATAGCACTAATATGGTAGAACATGTGGAACACTTGAGGCGGGTGTTCGAAAAATTAAGGCAGCACAAGCTCTATGTGAAGATGGAGAAGTGCGAATTTGCCCAGTTGGAGATCAGATTCTTGAGTCACGTGGTGAGTAAGGGTCAAGTCAGGATGGATCCAAGAAAGGTGAAAGTGATAGTTGAGTGGCAAGCTCCTACGACAGTATGAGAATTGAGGAGTGTTCTCAATATAGCGAACTACTATAGGCGATTCATTGTGGGATACTCTAAGAAAGCAGCGCCATTGACGGACTTGCTGAAGAAGAAGCAAGAATGGTGTTGGTCGAGTGCATGTGAGGAGGCACTCGAGAAACTTAAAGCTGCTATCTTAACCGAACCAGTGTTGAAGCTGTCCATGTTCGATCTTCTATTTGAGGTACATACTGATACTTCGAACAAAGCCATTAGCGTAGTCCTTGTACAGGAGGGTCATCCAGTAGCATTTGAGAGTCGAAAGCTCAACGGGGCAGAGCAGCGTTACTCGACGCACGAGAAGGAGATGCTTGCGGTGGTGCATTTTCTTGAGACGTGGTGAGTGTATTTGCTGGGAACCAAATTTGTTGTCCGAACGGATAATGTTATTAATACTTTTTTCAGGACCTAAAAGAAGTTGTCCACAAAACAAGCCCGGTGGCAAGAGTTTTTTTGCTGAGTATGACTTTGTGTGTGAGCATAAACCGGGAAGGCACAATAACGTGGCAGATGCCTTGAGTAGGAAGGAGGTATTTGCGGCCCTTTATTCAATCACGAGAGTGGAGTCCAACCCTGTTGGAGCAAATTAAGGCAACAGCTCCAATAGACACCACGTACTGTAAGTTGATTTCTCAAGTTAAGGAAGATGTTGTACGTAAGTTTTGGCTCGACGATGATGACCTTTTGATGACTAAGAGTAGTCAAACAGTTGTTGAAGAAGACGCGTGACTCGCAGTGGGCTTATCACCCGAGAGTCCAACGAATGCTAACGCTCCTATCTCGTTCCTATATTTGGCCGAAGATGGAGAATGACGTGGAATATTACATCAAGATGTGCCTCACTTGTCAGTTGGATAAATCAGAGAGGAAAAAGGAAGCCACTTTGCTACAACCCTTATCCATCTCCGAGAGACCGTGGATGTCGGTTTCAATGGATTTCATTAGCGGGTTTCCAAAGGTGGACAACATGACATCAATCATGGAGGTAGTTAACAAATTCTCCCAGTATGCGATCTTCGTGCCAACTCCTGTGACTTGTCCCTCGGATGTCGCGGGCGAGTTGTTTTACAAGAAAATGATCATATTTCGAAGTTCCAGCAAATATTGTGAGCGACCGAGATGTCAGATTTACAAACCAATTTTGGAAGTCTCTTCCTAATATGATGGGTTGCAACTTGAAGTTTTCAATGGCAAATCACCCACAAATAGATGGCCAAACAAAAAGGATCAACAATTTGTTAAAGGAGTACCTACGACATTATGTAAGTGCAAGTCAACGTAGTTGGTTGAGTTTACTTGATACCGCACAATTTTGCTATAACTTGCATGGATCTTCGACTAGGGGAAAAGTCCCTTTGAGATTGTGTTGGGACAACAGCCTCTCATACCACTAGAGATTGCTCAACAAAGGACAAGTGGCAAATGAATTGCGGCGCATAAGTTTATGATGGAGAAGTAAGAATTGTTGGGTGAGGCGAGAGACAGTTTTTGAAAAGCTTCTCAATGGATGAAGAAGCAAGCGAATCTTTGGAGGAGATTGTTATAATTTGACTTGAAAGATAAAGTTTTGTTGAAACTAACCCCACATATTTGGAAAAAGATCTCGAGTAAGCAAGTTCATAGGGATTTGGTGTCGAAGTACGATGAACCGTTTGAAGTACTACACAAAGTGGGGAACGTGGCATACAAATTAAAATTGCCCGAGTTATTAAAGGTACACCCTACTTTTCATGTTAGTTTTCTCAAGCCTTACTATGAGGATGCATAGATCCGAATAGGAGTTAAGTGAAGCGAGTTCTATCGGTTGTGAGGAAACAATTCGAGGATTAAGTGGAGAAGATCCTAGATCATCGAATAATGGGTCAACACAAAAAGATCTGACGGATCGAGTTCTTGATTCAGTGGAAAGGTAAACCTGTCGCGGAAGCTACGTGGGAGAAAGATACGACTTTGTGGTAATTTAAGGACCAAGTGAACGCCTACCTACAAACTAATTCGACGAGGGCATCAAATTCATCTGGTGGCGATCCTTCTTAGCGACCTTCACGATGCGCCTTAGGAGGAAGATTAGCTGAATTACATGTATGAGGGAGGCATGCTTGGTGCAAATTTTGGTAGAGTCTCGGACCTAGTGGAGATTGAATCAACCTAAGCTAAGGACTTGGCCTATGCTCGAATGAATGGACCACGACTTATTGTGGGAAGCTTTGGATCAGGCCAGTGTGCTATGTGGGTTTCGGCAAGATCACACTACATCATCAGCGGATAGAGATCGCAGGGAGATCTTGGATGATGCAGCAATAACTAGGAGTTAGAGTTACAGTGCGACTCAACATATGAAGATAATAGAGATCTTAGAGGATAAGGATGCTAGTTTCCTATTTAAATGTAAATTCTATCTTTCTATTATCTTGTAGATTCTATCTTATCAGTTAGAGTCTATTTAGGTGGGGGTGTCATCCAATTGATCCATGTGATATAATCTGATAGAGATAGACATGATCTTAGCACTATCTTAGGCAGTACAGTTTAAGTGATATTCTGAATGTAACTTGACTTCGAAGTTAGAGTGCCTATATATATAGCTCATTCGAGTTTTGCTCTTCTCATTCAGTTAGAGAGAATATCGTTTGTATACTTTTGAGGGAAAGTAATATAAAGGTTAATTTTACCGTATCTCTCTTGTTTCCTTGTTGCCTTTATTTTCTTATTGCTTCCATTGCATTGTTTTTGCGAGTGTGCGAGGAAAACACTTCGAAGGTCGTTAAAGGCTGAAGTCTTGCTTAAGCGGACTTAAGTGAGACTACCGTGCAAAGGGTGTTGGCGATCAACTTCGGTGAAAGTTCGAGTCCCAATGTGACCTTTTTATCACTTAACCCGACGAACCTCTGACAAGCAAGCAAAGATAGACCATCACTGTGAGCTACAAAGCCTTAAATGCCCACAAATGTTTGGCAGGCCTTGGGTCGGATAAGAAGGGCCCAAGCTTGGGGCTGTCAGGCCTTGGGCTCGGACCAAGGAGCTAGGGTAAGGCCAGCAAGCCTGAGGCCCGACAAACACAAATAACAAAACGACTAGGGATGGCAATCGAGCCCGAACTAGCTTATGATTTCTCAGACCCAGGCTTAGTCTGTGGCCCGATCGCTAATTGATTCGAGGGCGGCCCAATTACGCCATAGAGAGACTCGAGACTGACCTTTTTAAAAAAAATTAAAAATGACATCATTTGGTTGCTCAAGCGTGACCCGTGATTCGGTCAACTAAGACCTAGCCGCCAATTATCATGCCTACAATCGTTGTTGTTTTGTTATAATCAAAACAAAATTACATGACAAGAAAAGCGGCCTCGTTTTGCTTCTGAGCCCAAACGACCTGGTTTTGTTTTAACAATAACAATAACAACTTTTTTAAAGAAAAGGTATTAAACGACGCAATTTAATAGGTGTAACATTAAGCAAAACGACGTCGTTTTGCTTTTAAATAACTTCCACAATCGCGTCAGCCTCCCAATCTTCTGTTGTTCGACTGCTGTTCTTCACTCCCCGCGCTTCTGTTCTCTGTCTCTCTCATCATTGTACGCTCTCCCAGCTCCCTCATCGACCGTCGCAAGTCCACCGCGCCACCTGCGTGAAGTCACCGACGTCACTAACCAACTAACGTGTTAATAAGGTAGTCTCTCTTCTCAAATTTCGTTTATTATTAATATTTGATTGTTTGGAGAATGTTGTTGTTTGGTGATTTGGCTAATTTGTGATTGTGATTTTACTAATAGGAATATGGCATAATGCATGTATACTTTGATGAAATGCCCCTGCCGACACCGAAAATTGAAATCGTCAATCAACTAAATAGTTTTATCCAATATTTTCCTTAATGATTTCGTTTTATATTGTTTCAATTAATTTTTCTTTTGCATTTCATTACTATGTTGCCTATTTTCTGGTATTTTCTTCATTTCCGTAAATCATAAACTATAATCACCAAAAGAAAAACCTGATGTTCTTGATTGTTAAAGCATAGGGCTACATGTTGAAAGGTAAGCAGTGTCCCATTTATTAGCTCATTATCCTCATAGATATTCAAACATAGATATCCCAGAAATTGCATATGTTATTGATAACAATCACATTACAGTAATGTGGAAAACTATATATGTTAATACTATATCTACCAAAAGATCTTTCAAATGAGCTGTTGACAGTATATGACCTATTTCTGGTCTCTGTCAATAAAACTATTGTAAAAGTAAAAATTGATAAATAAGTCATGATTCAGAGCAAGTGAACATGATTCTACTTTTCCATGTAATTAATTTACCAAATTCTTTTGTTTTCCATTTACTCTTTGTTCACATCTTTGATTAATTGTACACCTCACTCGAAAACTACACATGTTATGTTGATATTAACAAGTGAACATGTATATTCTACACTTAACATTTTGAAATTCAAACATTGATTCTTTTTGGTTTTAGACAAATGGTGATTTTTATTAATAAGGCATTACAACCTCGTAAAAGCCAGGCACTCTTGCTCTCCATCCATCGGGTGGTGATTATTTAACTTTCGATAAAACATGGAGTGCGCAAGGTTGAAGCAGAGTTTTTGATGGTAATCTCAAATCAATGGGGTCTGTTAATCTTCCTGTTTTAGAATGTGAATTCAATACCAAGTTCACTAACTCTACTTCGGTTTACGAGTTGATGTTTTCAAAACTTGAATTGAATCTTGTGTTTCTGCTTCATGTATGAGTAGAACATGACATTTCTGGCACCCTTCTGATACTATGACATAAAGTCTACTTCGGTTTACGAGTTGATGTTTTCAAAACTTGAATTGAACCTTGTGTTTCTGCTTCATGTATGAGTAGGACATGACATTTCTGGCACCCTTCTGATACTATGACATAAAGTTCTTTATTATCTTTCTCTTTTTTATCACATGGGAAATGAAGTAAAGCCGGTGTAGGAAATCTTGTGTTTTATGTAAAAATCAAGTGTTTGGTGTTCTTAGTTGTTATCATAGTTAGAATAACCTTGGTTAAGGTAACTATGAGTTATGAAAATGGTTATTTGGCCTCAGGTAGCAATGATCATAAAAGGAATGTTTAGGAGGTATAAGAGATGGAACCCTGTGCATCCAACTTTTGGAGCCTTTTGGGGCATGGGATTAGGCATTGGTTGTGGTGTTGGATGGGGCCCTGGATTTGGCCCTGATGTCATTGGTTATGTTGGTGCTGGTTGTGGTGTTGGATTCAGTGTGGGTATAACTCTGTTGGGTTTTGGTATTGGTCTGCCTGCCAATTACATCTTTGAAGTTCCTCAGAATGGTATTTTTTTTCTTACCCCCGCTCTCAATCTTGTCATTACTGTTACCGCTTACTTTCAGCAATTCAATTAGAATTTTGTATCCTGGCTAAACTCAGAATCATTCATTTACTAGGCTTCCAATTGGTTTTACAATTGAGGCTCCGATGAGTATATTATGATACTTCGAGGAGTGTAATGAGAAGTGTTTCTTTATACTCCTAGCAACGACTATTATGCAAAATGTGAAATCATTTACACTGGTTTTTTTATATGATTAGAAGTGCCATACGTTATGGATACATATTTGAAAAATGATTAGATCATGCTATTGTTTTCTCAAAGAAGCTATATCTAAACTTGACGAGTATATTATATTTTGCAGCTATCATTGCAACAAAAAGTGGTGCACTGATGTTGGCCCAATCTAACGGTGTTCTTTCTGCAAAAAACATTGCATGGAGTGGTTGGAACAATATTGCAACTTACCTCTCCATGTTAGAAGGAGAAACCGGTAGAAGACTCTCAAGCTTAAATCAGAATGTTTTCTTGGACAAAACAACCAACTTAGTGGACATGACCAACAAGCTGTCATTCAATCCCAGCTCATTGTCAAAGGTCTTGGAAACATTTAGTAGTCGTTTCTTCCCATCTCACAAAGGTAGGCCATTGATGCTACTGGAATTGGACACAGTTCCGTGTTGGTTTTGTCAACTTTTAGGTTTTAGAATACAATATGCCTATGCTGCATTTTAAGTAATTCAATATCTTTACCTTCATCCTATCTTTGATATTGCATGTTTTATGACCTAAGATCGATGAGTTGAGGAAACAAAGGATGCAAGCACTACTTTACAAACTTGGAGTGTGTATAATACTTGTTAAGGAGTTGAAGTTCGATATCAATGAACATGGCAGAAGATTTTTGACTTGAGGAAGCACTGCTGTTTGATTCACCCATGTTCTTTAAGGAGCTCGTTTTGAACCTTCTATAGGGCTCCTTTTGGTCATAGGGATAAGTAATATTCAGCATTTTGTTTTAGCTAGATCATAGAGGTATTTGGTGATCCCCTCAAACATGGATCTACATTTCTCTTTTTTCTTACTATTTATGCATAACTTGTCTATTTTCCATCTTATTGAGTTTGTCAATGAAATACGGAATCACCACGATTATTCTAATAAGTAATTAAATTCAGATTAGGTGAACTGTCTGTTGATTCCTTTCCTAGCTTCCAATGGTAAGCTTCACAATCATACAGTGCAACAAAAAGGTATAAAGTCCATGATGATGATTAAGATCCTCAAGGCGTATTGGTCACATGTAGTGTTCAATTCATATTTACTATAATTTGATGCCAGTCCAATCCTGTCAAAATAATTCAGCTCTCAGTTGTCTTTCTTCCATCTTCCACCTGCAAATTTTGACTGACTGCAGGTCTATTGAATGTTTGTGTGATATTCTTGTAGGCTAAAAATGTACAGTGCTGTGAATTCTCATGACAGTGCACCTGCCCCTTTCCATGAAATTTCTTTGTTGCCTGCCTTAAATCGGTCTGAATCATTCACGTCCGTTACCTATTTGTCTCCCTTATCTTTGTAATAATGGTTAGGTAATTCCAAAGGAATGAGTGCCCATGTAAAACTGCTCTTTCAAAGATACGTAAGAAACTTCATTAATGGTTGCATGGCACTATGCTATACTGTAGTCTTAAATCTTAGTGCTGGTGTTGTGTGTATCTCCTCTTGGCATCCTCGAGAAGGGTAGAAATGGGCCTGACACTACATTGGTTGATGCCGAACTAAAGAAAATTGAAGAGTAGGCCCATTGATATGCATTTTTTTAAAATTTAATTAAAGATGTTATTTATTTCAGAATCAATATATCGATTTAGACCATTTCTGCCTCCTCGGAGAAGCATTTTAATTCCTTAATCAAGACTAGGGAAAAAAATAGAAGAAGTAAATATGCCCATTTTTCAACTTGATTTGGTCTGCTAAACGTAAACATGGATAAAAAGCATTTACAAATTCTCAAGGTAAATGTATTACTATAAGTTTTATTAGCAATTCTGTAATTATGATTAGCTCTGACTAATCTGTAATTAAATAATTTTTACGATCTAGGGATTAAAAAAAATATTTTAAGAATTGATCCTTTTAAGGAAAAAAAGGTTACTAGACAATTCGATATCCAACCGGGTCTCAACAAAGGAATTTAAGTTATTTTTTTAACCATACAACTCAGATGTTAAAATAACAAACCATTAACATAAATTAATTTTACAAAATGAAAATCTTTCTATATAAAATGCAGGCTAAGCAGCTTATGTATGCAATTAAATGGGTGGATACTTATAAACTTAATTTTATTTTTGGTTAAAATGTTTTTTAAAACCACAAAATTCATATTTTTCGATTAATATGAATCTAGCTGATGGTGCCTGACGTTATTCCATTTTAAATGGGCCAGGCATGCAAACTTCTTCAGATATTATCACTTTGACATTAAAGATGTACAAAAATAAAAGAATGGAAGAGATTTTTAAAGACATGGATGTGGGTATCTTTTTTATGGTCTTCTCCCCATATATAAATAATTCGTATTAGAAGTTCAACCTAATTCTAACATGAGATTTATATATGATCATTTTGATACCATCTCATTTGAGTAAATAGAATTCTTATAAAAAAACATAATATATCACAAGGTCTACACGATCCTTAGTAAAGAGAATTCTTATAAAAAAATATAATATATGGTTTTGTCTGAATCTGCTAGGGCTGGACGTTGCTATTCGGATCCACGATTCCGTGTGACTTTGGCTGCTGAATATCTGCAAAACAGAGAAGGTACGCCGGGGTTGACTGCCGGCAGGCCCCTCCGACTTTCAAGTTAGTCTTTTTGAGAGGGTATTGGCTGCTAAGAACCGAGAAAAATAGGGTTGTAATCTCGTACCTGTATCATGGCAAAATAGTACCTTATATATGGAATACATGCTAGGTTTAGGTCTTTACGTGGGTCTTTACGTTTACATGGGATACTAACACAGCCAACCTAACTGTAGCTCAATGGTAAGAGGCGTGCGTCTCAACGCAACAAAACCGTGAGGTCTAGGGGTCGACTCCCCGCATGGCCAAAGCGGACAATCCTAATTTGCGTGGTTGCGGTTCAACATACCAGATACCGTACCCAACCACACCAATATACATCACAACATCTAATCAATCCTGAAAAAATTATAAAGGAATTAATTTGAAGATGTCAAATTTGACATTTATAGGATTAGGCCTTCAGGTTTTATTTAGATTGCCATATTTTGTCATTTTTATTACAATAATCGCCGGTGGATTTCAACAATGCTTTTGGCATTATTAATTGGGACTTTATTATATAATTACTTTAATTCTTTGATTTCTTATTATTGATACAATAAAAAAATTACAAATACATTTCAAATAAATATTGATACAATTATAAAATAATTAATAAATTACATCTTTCCAATCATGTTATACTGCAGGGGCATTTTCGTCATTGACACTATTTTTTTGTTCTGTCCATCGCAACCAAACACCTCACTGTCTCCAATTTTTGTTCTGTTCTGTCTTCAAATTTTTGTCTCGTTCTGTCTCTGCATACTGGATAAGGTAACCAAACGCAACGTAAAGGTAGCAAAGAGATGAGATTAGGAGACTTTCTCTCCCCTACCTCTTCATTTTGTGCCTGGAGACTCTCCTTAGGCTTCTTAACCACAAATTTCACTTAATCCCAAGTTTGACTACTTTACTAAGTGTTTAGAGCTTAAATTAACCAATTTATCTTTTATCGATGACCTCCTATTATTCTGCAAGGCTAAAGACAAATCCTTATTCATAATTATCACAACCTTCAAAATGTTAAAAGATTTATCAGGGTTGCAAGTAAACTACAACAATAGCTAATTAATCTTGTCCAAAAGTAGCTAGAATATTGAAGTACAGGGATTGCATCCCTCTTGTGGAAAAAATTCAAAAGACTAAGCCATCAGAGTCATAAAGACCTTTCACATACGGGAAGACTGATGTTGATCAAATTAGTGCTAAACTCCTTCCATATTTACTAGTCAGCACATATTTTACTCTCCAATACTACCATTAAGATAGTTGAGTAAATTATGAAAGCATTCCTATGCAAAAGGAGAAAGACAGGAAGAGTTAAGGCCAAAGTAAGTTGGGATGAAGTTTATAAGTCAATCATTGAAGGACAGTTGGGAATCACTAAAATCAGCCTTACTAACAAAATCCTATCAGCCAAAAGACTATGGAGATTGTTGGAAGGTAAGGACACACTATAGTTTAGATGGATTAATGCCAATATGCTACAAAATAGTAACTTATGGGATCAGATTTCTACATATAGAGGCACCTAGTTCATGTCACAATTACTCAAGCTAAAAGACTCACTAGCTAGCTCTATTTTATGCATAATAGGAAACGGGGAAAAGGCTTCCTTATTTTTTGACAACTAAAGCAAAGCTAGATCTCTTTATCAGTCCAACCACAATGCACAGTTAAGAGTTGTGTTCTTAATTGATACTAAAGTTAAGGCATAGATATAAGGAAATAGCTGGAGGAACTACCCCTTGGAGCTCTCACATATAATCCTTGACTATAATCCCCAAGGGGGGCTTGAAGATAAATATTTACGGCTCAATCATCCCTTAAGGAAATTGTAAGAATGGATCAACATATTTAGCAATACCAATGAGTTTCTTGCAATAATCGATAGGCTTATAGAAGACAAGTCCTTACAAAATAAATTTAGGCACATCATTTCCATTGTCATAAGCTTATGCTCTTATAAAATTTAGCTAGAAAGGAACTACATGTGCTTCACCCATAACACTGAGCATACTGATCACCTGATTCGCCCTACTTGTAGTCTCAATTTAGGGCATTTATTTGTGTGTTAAATTGCACAAAGATGAAAATACAAACATTAGGAATTAGATACTAGTTTTTTTAAAAAATTAAGAAATGAACAATTTATGTAAAATATTAATGAAAACATATATGACATGTTATATAATTATGATATAATTTTTTTGTTCCCATATTAAAATTGCATAAAAACAATGTACCAAGTTAAACTTAAATGGACACATCATCCTTTAACGTTTTGCAAAAAGTTTAGATTAGTTCTTATTATCGTCTTTGACACTAATTTGTATCATAGTGTTTTATAATAAAAAATGCAACTTCGTTAGATTTTTGTTAGTTCTTCATCACGAAATTGTTAATCTGTTAGACGGGGTATACTAGCTAAGTAAATTAGGCTTCGATGATGTAAACATGACTTTTCTAAATTTTAACTTTTATTCTAAAAAATATTTTTCTATTTTATAAATATTATTTATTATTTCATCATTTTATAATAAACAAACTAATTGAATTAACTTATTTATTTAGACTCAACATTAATAAATCCTAATATCAACATGTGAAAATTTTCTTCTAGTCAAGAAAATTCCACATAAACATCTCATTGAAATTTGTTCTTGCCTTATGCTTAGCTTTTGAAAGCTAAATCTCACCATCAAAACATATCTTATCTTGTCACCTAACTTAAAGATTGAAACACCAGACCATAGAACCATATGTAACAATCAAAATTATAGCCATTATACTTTAGGTCTTTAACTAATAATGATTCTTCAGCTTATGTTTAATGTTTGTATAGCTTTAACTCATTTGTAAAGACTTATTAGAGTAGTACAAATCCTATGTGGAATGTTTATAAGTGTTTAAAATATTTAGTAAGTTTTATTTAACTATTTTGGTACAATTTGAATATTTTGGGTTATTAGATTATAATGAATTTTTATTTTGATGATTATTGTAAGGTTGCGAATTACAAGTTTTCTCATCGGCATGATAACTTAGTTTATGTTATATACAAATTGAGGATAGAAAATACTAACTTGAAGAACTAATTAGTTATGAGTAACAAAAGGACAATTGAAGACAAAGAACTGTGTGAGAAAGTTATTAATGTTGGAAAATCTGGACCGGATCTGATCCGACCGCAGCGGAATAATCACGAAACTGTTTCGTGACTTTTGATTTCTCGAAAAACAAGATCTATTTAATTCTATAAAATGATTAACATGAATCATAATAAAGCAGAATTTCATTCGTACCTTATTCCGAAGCTTGATCTTTATCTTGTCGTATTCCTCGAACCGTTTCCAAAATAGATTCGCCTCAACCACTGTAGCCGCACAAGTGTCCGGCCTCTAACGGTATCCACAGAATAGGTTGAAAGAACTTTGTAACTTTTACAGAGAGGGTTAAGCATGAAGTGCTAGCTACATAGAGCTTAAGCCTATTTATAATAAGCTTAGGAC
>JAOTBA010000005.1:11287683-11301063 GCA_025629845.1 Erythroxylum squamatum | reverse complement strand
TGCTCTATTTGATATGTGTTGTTAAACTTAAACTTCATTTGGATTCTTATATTTTATGTTTGGATGTATCACCATCACCATCATCATCACCATCACCATCACCATCGTCATCATTATCATCATTATTATTGTTATTATTGATGTTGTTGTTGTTATTATCATTATTATTATTGTTATTGTTGTTGTTGTTATTATTATTATTATTCTCTTTATTATTGTTGTTATTACTGTTGTTGTTATTATTATTATTCTCTTTATTATTGTTGTTATTACTGTTGTTGTTGTTGTTATTGTTATTATTATTATTATCATCATCATCATCATCATCATCATTATATGTTCTATGTTTTTTATTAGAATTATAAACTTAATTTTTGTAGAATTAAATATCTAAAATTTAAATTTTTATAAGAATATTCATTGAAATACTAAAATATATAATATTCATATTCTGATATTTTTTTAAAGTCATGTCCTTATAAGTCATGTTACACATAAACATCTTTAATAAACAGTTAATATAATCTGCTGGTCAAACCAGCTGATCAGCTAATAACTGATAGAATCAACTATCAGCTAAATGCAATCAGCTGATTGTTAAACAGAGCCTATGTGTCCCTGTTCCTATATATTTGGTGTTGGCGTACTACTTTTGTAAAACTTAATTACTCTGATGATCTCCTAAAACCATTATTAATTTTACCGTGTTAGATGCTGACAATAACAACAAAGTCCCATTTCTTTCACCCACAGCTCTCTTGCGTCTCGCCTGAAAACTTCACCATCTTGCCTCACCATGCTTTGCACAGTCTGACACTTGGTAAAGTAAAAACAACAAAAAGATTTGTACGTCTTGTTAGGCCGTTGTTCTTCATATTGTTAAGAAAAACAACCAGCAAAAAGTAATTATATGGTTTTGGCTTTTCTATCCGCCGTCTTCCCATATTTACCAACTAGGCAAAGGAATTTCACACGTGTTATCTCTGTCTCTCACATTACCATATTACCAACAAGGAGGGTAACTTGTGGTCCGGCACAAATAAGAAAATCTCCTTTTTTGGTAAATAGCTTATGAGTTCTTTTTTTTTTCTTTTTCTGTTTGACCTATTTTAATTTATTAACTTTATAAAAAAGTTATTAAAAGTATTTGGTAAAGATTTGGTTGGGTTAGTTAATTCAACTCAATATTTTTAACAAACAATTAATATATTCTGCTGATAAAATCAATTATTAAAATCAATTATTAGCTAATAACTAATAAAATCAGCTATTAAAATTAGCTATTAGCTAATAACCGATAAAATCAGCTATCAGCTCATTTATTGCCAAACAAGGCAATACATAAAACAATGACAAAAGAAAAGAAGAATAGGAGACAGTAAAAAATATTGAACAAAACTAAAATTATAAGAAAATAAAGTTTAACCGGAGCCGGACTAAGATTGAAAAGGGTTGAAGTTACTGAAAAGTCGAAGACAAAGACCTGAAGAAGAAGACGACTTACGGTATGTTTATTTCTACACAAGTCAACTAGACAGCAGCTTGGTTCTTAGTCAACTAGACAGCAGCTTGGTTCTTACTTTTGTCTATTAAACTGATCGGTGCGATCTAGTTTTAAAACCATTGGTATATACTGCTACTAAAACCATTGGTATGTACTGTATAGACTATAGTAGCATATTAAGCGGCGTCCGACGAGCAGCCGATTTTGTTAAGGTCATCTAGAAGTAAACTGTAGGAGTCCCACCCAAGTCCAAACCTGGTGTGCGGTGCCTTTTGGGCTTGCCAAACTACCGGACTTTTTTTTTTAAGAGATGAAAAATTGTTTTTTACACACCAAAAAATAAATCTGTGTACCACTAAACCTCTCATCCTCAAATTTTGTCTCTTCCAAATATCCGAACTGCAATAAATAGCAACCAAGCAAGCGTCTCCTTACCTCTCTCCATCACAAAGTGGCATCACCTCATCGACAATTCCATCTCTTTTCTAGTTTTCAATTCAACAAAATATTAGACGAAATGCCATCTTTACCCATGCTGAACTAGAAGCTGAGGCTTTGTTCTTTGGTCTACCATACCAATGGCTGCTGTTTGCACAGTCTACACAACCCACTCCTTGAATTCAACATGCTACGTCTCCACACCAATGAAGACTCAATTGGGTTTCTCTCAGAACCGTCTAGTGTTCTATAGCAGTGGCAAGAAAACCAACAGGAGGTGTGGCAGCAGTGTCATTACCTGCTTAGGAGATACCGTGGTGATTGGTCTTGCAGCAGACTCTGGTTGTGGTAAGAGTACTTTCATGAGGAGGTTGACCAGTGTTTTTGGTGGAGCAGCAGAATCACCAAAAGGTGGCAACCCAGACTCAAACACACTCATAAGTGACACCACTACTGTCATATGCTTGGATGATTATCACTCCCTTGATAGGACTGGAAGGAAGGAAAAGGGTGTCACTGCTCTTGACCCAACAGCTAACGATTTTAATCTCATGTATGAGCAAGTGAAGGCTCTTAAAGATGGAATTGCTGTTAAGAAACCTATTTACAATCATGTTACTGGTCTTTTGGATCCTCCTGAGCTCATTAAGCCTCCTAAGATACTTGTCATTGAAGGTCTGCACCCAATGTAAGTGCAGCATATCATTTCTCTTTAGTCTCTACCATACGCATGCTTGTGGAACCTTGTAATTCTCTTTATAATTTGTGGAAATTGACGGTTTCGCATACTATTTACTTGACACGTATATGCATAAGAGACGCAATTATGTACATGGGCCACAGAAAGTATAAGAACAGCTGCCCCGTAGAAGTATATACGTGGAGACAAGCAGAATGCTTATGGTAGACAAGGTTAAACCAAGTTCTTCAGTCCACGGACGCTTTTGGTCCATAACAAAACTAGCTCTTTGTCTCTTTCTATTAAATCAATAGATTGAAAAAAGATGACCATATTCATGAATCCATACGTCTGTTTTGTGGTTAATATGTGATGATTTCAATTAGTTTCCTGTTCAAAATATGTAGGTTTGATGAGCGTGTAAGGAAATTATTGGACTTCAGTAATGAAGTTAAATTTGCATGGAAGATTCAGGTGATCCCTCTGCGCCAACCTCTTTCATAACATTCAAGTCATGGATTGTGATTTATTACTGCTTATGTGAACTAAGCATGTTCAAACATATATACAGAGAGACATGGCAGAGCGAGGACACAGCCTTGAAAGCATTAAAGCTAGCATTGAAGCTCGCAAGCCAGATTTTGATGCTTATATTGGTATGCTTCAAATAATCACAGTATTGTGTGATTACTTGATTCTTCATAGACAGTGCGTAACCTTCTCCATACTTGAAATGGGTTGAGGTTGATATTTTGTTCCTTATTCAACAGCGAAGCTGCTCTTTTACTGTGACATTTCTAATGTTTTTGTTATTTGAATTTTTGAACGTTGGTAACTTTAAAACAACAACAACATCCAGTGAGAGTCTCGCTGAAATGTAGGATCTAGAGAGGTCCAACGGTATGCAACTTTATCCCTATCAGATAGAGGGGCTGTTCCGAACGTTCATAACTTCATAGTTCATACAGATTATTGTTTTTCCTCTTCAAATGGCCATCATTTCAAATTGTCTTCAAAATCCTAGTAGAAAATGCAACAGTTTTGTCTGCCTGTTTAACAGAACAGTATAACCTAGAGTGCCTTGATTTGTCCTGGTTTCAGATCCGCAAAAGCAATATGCTGATGCTGTAATTGAAGTTCTGCCAACTCAACTCATTCCAGATGACAATGAGGGGAAGATCTTGAGAGTTAGGCTGATAATGAGAGAAGGAGTGCAGTTCTTTAGCCCTGTTTATCTGTTTGATGAAGGGTCAACCATTTCATGGATACCATGTGGTAGGAAGCTCACTTGCCCTTATCCTGGCATCAAGTTCTCCTACGGACCCGACACTTACTATGGCCATGAGGTATCTTGTTAAAATTTTACATATGGTACCTTTTATCTAATTTCATGAAGCCATTGGAGCAAAGTTGAACAAGTTTTCAAATTAAAATACACTCTATGCTTTCTCTTTTCTTGGCTCCTCCGAAAAACTAGCTCAAATTCTGCTGTTTTGGTAAGTTTGATTGATACTAACAGTTTGCTTGTTCTGTTTGTTATTTCAGGTATCTGTTTTGGAGATGGATGGACAGTTTGATAGATTAGATGAGCTGATCTATGTTGAGAGCCACTTGAGCAACATGTCCACCAAGTTCTATGGAGAAGTGACCCAACAAATGCTGAAGAATGCTGATTTCCCAGGAAGTAACAATGGAACAGGTCTCTTCCAAACGATCATTGGATTGAAAATAAGAGATCTGTTTGAGCAAATCGTTGCCAGCAAAGGCAAAACCCCGGTTGAGGCCACAAAAGCCTAATAATGATATGAACTGCTTCAATCATTGGCCTAAATAGTTCCTCTCTTAATTCTTTTTTCCATTGTTCTTTCGACGATTGAACTGAGTGTTAGGAAATTACTCGTCAGAATGAGAAACGCTCTGTATCTCGTGATGAGATGCTTTATAATGTAGAGAATGAAAAGCAGAAATGAATTCCTGTTAAAAAAGATTTATACAAGATTGGTACCCCGAGTAACTTCATTACAGTATTTCCGGTCCTTACACTTCTCCTGCGTCAGCAATTCAACAACGGAGCCATTTTGACAGTTTTGTATTGTTTGTTAACGTTTGGGAAATTGGGACATGATCACATTAACTAGTATGCTGTGATTTATTAAGTTTTTACAATAAATATAAATTATAATCCTAAATTAAATTTAAGATTAAATAAATTAAAATTTTATTTTTTAAATTTCTAGTTAAACAACTTACATTTATAAATGACGTATAACAGTTTATTATGACCATTCTAAAATTAGAAATATTAAAATAATTTTAAATATTTTTTATAATTCAATCTTTTTATTATACAATATTTCTATTAGACAACTTGTTCTCTTATAAATATTCATGTATTTATTTAAATATTACCATATTTTAATCTACGAGATTGACTACTTTTTAAATAAAAAAACATGTATTAATTTTTTATATTATTCATTTTTAAATTTAATAGAATAATAATTAGAAATAATTAAGAATAATACATAATTATGATTTTATTTATAAAGTATATTATGATTAAATTATTTTAAGTATAGTGACCACCGTAGATTTTATTTAAAAAAATACATTCCTTCATTTTCAACACTGAATAACACTACCTTTTAAAATCCAGACACGTTTATCTTAAAATTGATGGCCGTTGCTAATTCTGACTAAAGTTACTGAAATGTCGTGGCATATTAGATACGCTAGATTGATTGATCGAATTGAACAAATCAAGATTAAAAAAATGATTTGTTTTATATTTATCCTATAAATTTATTTTAGAAATAAATAAATAATACCTTAAAAACCAATCATAAAGCATAAATTTACACTTAAAACATAAGCAGTAGTGACAATATGTGCGGGGTGACAAGCGCTCTGGTTCCGCTCAAAGTGTTGGAATTGAGTTCAGATCCTTTGTCTAATATTATGGTGTCTTATTGTGTCCAATAAATCTCAGCCATTTATTTATGTGTGTTTTACTCTGTCTTATTCTGTCTCATGGAATTTCAACCATTTATTTTGTGGAACCCACGTAGGTCCCACAAAATAAATGGCTGAGATTCCATGAGACAGAATAAGACAGAGTAAAACTGGACAGAAGATCTGGTTTCGTTGGAATTTGCTACGAGAGAGAAATAATAAAAGACAAAAAGAAGATGTCTAATAGCTCGAAACAAGTTTCGCTTAGAACTCTTGCCTGCTCTGAATATAATAGAACTAGGCTCTTATGCTACATGAAATGTTATCTGCTAAGGAAAGCTTGATTTCTTAGCTGCCTGCTCGGATTTGCATAAATATAGCCTCCGTAACAAGTTAGGAGGTTTCTCAAGACGTTACTCTTGCAGGCCAGCAGTTACAAAATCATTAGTACATCCTACATAGATGATCAAATATCGTATAATAACTATTTCTTTTCTTCAAACCCAAAACTTATATTCGTTACCCCCACCCGATGCTACAAAGAACGTTAGCAAACAAGCACGGCGTTGGAAGCACACCACCTTCCCTATTACTGGAATTTGCAGCCATCTGATTATAAAAATTAGTATTCTGATGAATCATCACCTGCTAACTATTATAAGGAGAATACCATTCATCTACTAAGCCTAACTCTTAACTTTCTTGTGGTGGCTTCTATCACCATGAGATCGAAGCTTGGTCAACACAGGATGATGATAAAGTGAAAAAGAAAACAAAGATCACATCTAAAGCTTAAACCTAGCAAGCCTTCTATGTCATTACACCTAATGCACACAAATCTTAGGCCCTGCTTTAGAATCAACATTATAGTCTAGAAGTCAAGGAGTTCCTGAGTTCCCTCCGGAGAATCTTTCCAGCAGCAGACCTTGGTATTGATGTTGTAAACACCACCTTTCTTACCTTCTTGTAAGGTGCAACCTGACAAAAGAAAAGGAGTCATAAAAAAACTATGTTCGTTCACCATAAGCATACATAAAATCCTAACAGATGGTATGAAGCTAAGAGGGCTGAGTCATGCAGCTGCAGCTGGCCATATGTCTGATTCTCTGTGCACGAAAATATCAGTCTGAGTTCGGAATAGACACCTGCTTAGTTACATAGTCAATGACTTCTTCCTCTGTCAACGTACTCTCGTGCCTCTTAACAACAAATGCCACTGGTATCTCATCATATTCTTCATCAGCAGCACTACAATATACTAATATTTCGTCGATTATTTTGTGAACGTCATATGTAGCCATTAGAGGACACTTGAAAATTAGGGGATGTAATTCAATATATTTGACACAAACAAGAATAATAGTATCTGCAAAGTCACCTTTTAGATGTATGCAAACCAAAAATTTTCTTCAAATCCATGAGCAAAAGTATGAAGATAACATCTTCAGTGTCTGGTGGGATTATGACATTAGCAATCCCATTGTATTTCTACATGGTATTTTCCTTTGAAAATTTATGGGGAATGATAATCTAATCCGCTGCAACCACATTCAACTACTGTCCAATCAACATGGAAATATAACAAGGTTCACACTTACGCTGTTATTGCAACATCAAATATCTCAGGATGGGAACTCAGAACTGCCTCTAAATCAGCAGGAGCAATCTGTAAGAACATCACATTATTAATCACAAACCAATAGATCTGGCATTCTTAGGAAATATATTTGATACAATTAGTGAATGCCAATCACTTGAAAGAGACGTAATTTCCCAAATTCTCTCACTAAGGAGCTTTTCAAATTTATGAGTGTAGCCAATTCATGCAAGTTAATAACAGTACCTAAAAATTGTTTGTATTGGCATGAACTCATTTCGATTATCTTCCATATTGAAACAGAATGAAAGTGTTTCAAAATTATAATGCTGAAGGTGAAATCATTACCTGAAATCCCTTACACTTGATTATCTCCTTCAACCGATCTACGATATAGAAATAGCCATCATTATCTACATAACAGATGTCCCCAGTATGTAGCCAACCTTCTCTGTCAATTGCTAATGCAGTTGCATTAACATCATTAAAATAGCCTGGACAAGGAAAAGTGGACTTCAAACAAGATTAAAATAAAGGGCTTTCTGTAATAAGGAATGACTTTAGCATGAGCTATCTTAGGTGAAATTAGTTTTTTACCATGATTCCCATGACTATAAGTGTAAATCTTTGTGAAGTTTCAATCACAAATCAAACCAACCAAATTGATAAACACCACTTAAATTACGTATTTCTTATCTCATGCTTCAGCAGTAGCAACCATTTTATGGTCAGAAGCTCTAACCCAACAATTCCATTCAACAAGTTATTAGCAGTTCATATAGTTCATGGAGCTATTATAAATCTCGACTATGGACTTAGTTTCAGGACTTCCATGATTTAATTTGGATGTGTTGGCCATGCCAACTTCTTGAGTGCCTTCTGTACACCCATCTATATGCAGTGGAGATAGAATTCCCATACTTAACCAATTGCTTCAATATGAAGCACCAGGTTGACATTGCTGTGGAATGGACGAGTGAAGGAACATCATGAGCTACATCTGACCGAAAAGTTCAGTATATACAAAACTTTTACCTCGTCAATTGCAAGTAATACAGATGCTTATGCAAAAGAAGTACCTTTGACTTTGCCCAACACAACATCATATTACCCATTGAAGTGGAAAGAATGTTGGAAATTTATTACTGCACCCAACAAGGCTATGCAATTTATTACCTTTCATGACACCAGATCCTCGTATATATAGCTCGCCAATTCTTCCAGGAGGGAGAAATGAACCAGTAACACAATCCATAATTTTGGCTTCTGTATTTGGAGCCAGAAGTCCTAGGGAGGAATGCTTCCGAAAAGTTTTGGTATTGAAGCCACGAGTTCCAACTGCAGTCGATTCAGTCATTCCATAGCCCTATGGAAAAGATAAATCCATGGCATGATATTCCAAAACTGAAAGGACCTCCAGATCCAGCCAGATAGGCCAGTCAGAACATTCCAGTCTTTACAATAGCACGAATGCCACTATTATTTAAAATTAAACCAACTACTAACAGAAACCTAACATTTCTGTATACGATTCCAACTTCAAAAACTTTCATTGTTATATCCTGAATCTTGTACGCATGGAAGCTTGATTCCCACATTCTGAGTGGAAACTTTAATTCCCATCCTAAAGAAAAAGTTAAAAAGATTTTGAAAAAAAAAATATTTGAGACTGCATAGTATTGCCCGTTGAAGCTGCCAACTTAATGGTTAATGTCAATATTCAATGTATACCTGAATCAAATCGACATCAGGGAAAGACTCCAAAAAATGCTCTATGGCTTTTCCAGACAAAGGAGCTGCCCCACAGGACACCTGCTTTAAAGTCTTCAAGCTATTTGCACAAACATCCTTTGCTCTCCTTGTTAAGGCAGTCAGAATTGGTGGAACAACCGGAAAGTGAGTTATTTTATACTCATCAATTACCTTTACCGTCTCCTCAATGTCAAATTTTCTCATGACAACAATACTTGATCCTAGCGACAGCAACCCCATCACGAAAAGTGACAGGCCGTAGATATGAAACATCGGCAGAACAGCTAAATAAACATTCTTGGCACTAGGGTACCGATATTGTGAAGCTTCAAACCTTACAAACAGCTCAACCATAGATATACAATTCCCGTGCGTAATAACAACCCCTTTGCTAGCACCAGTTGTCCCTGATGAATACATTATTGCAGCCGTATCTTGCTGCCTAATGACAGGCCTCAAAGCCAAGTCGGTGTAATCGTTAAGTAGCATATTAAAAGTTTCAAAACCATCGGTTTTCACATTCAAACTCCCATTTTCCGGTGCACCAATGAAAGGTATCCCCAAAGACTGTAATTTAGCAAAATTCTCGGACACGGTAAAAGCAATACGTGTTTTGCAATCGACAATCTGTTTCTTGATTTCTTGTGCACTACATAGTGGGTACATGGTAGAAACAACTGCACCTAGGTAGAGAACACCCAAGAAAACAAGAGGAAAATAAATGGAATTGGGCAACAAAAGCAAAACAACATCACCTTGCCTGATGCCCTCGTTGTGGAGACCAGAGGCAACGGATTTAACCAAAGGTACGAGTTTTAAGTAAGAAATCGAAGATCCAGACGAGGAATCAATGAATGCAGTGACACCGTCGTGTTTATGCGAAAAAATGAATGAAACAGCATCAAGAAAAGGATCGTCGGGTAAAGTCCTGGAGCTGTGCAAGCTGCTAAAGATCCCTGTTTCAGGTGAGTACCAGTGAGGGAACTTAGGCTTTGAATTTTCTGCGGCTCTCTCCATTTGGGCGGTAAGTCTAACCGCGGTTGAAATGGGTGTCGACTGTCGAGAGCTGAAGCTGCCATACGTATTTGTTATGGCATATAGCGTGAATGAACGTGTAACGCGGAGAGCTTTTGATGGTCAATTTAATTCATATATAGTGTTCTTTTTTACTAATTAGTATATCTACTAGAATTATTCCCTATATTTTGCTCGAATTTTATATCACAGCTTAGTGGGAAAATGGAAGGAAAACATTATGAAATTGTACTTGGGCAACATTCCCATAAGAATTTGATAGTCAGCTCGTTAAATTAAACCAAGTTACACTAGGATGTGTAAAAGACTTCTTTGAATATTTGAAGAAAACATATAGCAAGACTTTTTAAATCATTAAGTGTAAATGTTTAATTTTTAAAAATAACATGAGCAAAACATTTAAATCATTAACTCGTGAGGATAGTTACGAATACTTTCCCGCTCTTCTTTCAACGCTCTGCCCTCTCTCTTCTTTCAATTTCCCACATCTTTTAGCTATTACCTTTATGCCCCTTCTAAATAACCGCGCCTTCTTTGTTCCCGCCCACTGACCACAGGTGATTCGATCTTTTCCAGGGCCTTTTTACAGACAGTAGGCAGCCACCCCTCGTGATGGGTGACCCGTCTCCGTCTCTAAAATCCTTTCCTCTCCTGACGAGGGACCTTGTTACCGGCAATCGGAGCGTAACCTTGGAGTCGGAGACCGATGAGGCTCAGGCGAAGTCGGCGACTGGGGGTGGTGCCTGGCGAGATAAGGTTGGTGTTCAGAAACCTAAAGGTAAACTTCAGTACTACCCGAATGTGCTACAAGATGGTATAGTGTCTCCTCCGGTGGAGTTGTTGCATGCTGGTGCCAGAGTATGGTCTAATGCTCTGGTTGGGTTTTCTGGTCCAAACGAATGGCGTTCCCTGCTGTGAATGCGTGGGCTAAAGCTAGATGGAATTAAAAAAAGTTTTGAAAAAGCCATGCTCATGGAGGATGGGTCGATATTGTTTAAGTTCTCTCCGAACTCCAATATCGAAAAGATACTTAAATTAGGACTATGGCACATAGGAGACCAGCCCTTGTTTTTGAGACAGTGGAGACCAGGTTTGGGTTTGGATAGGGGCTCAATAGAGGTCATGCCGATTTGGGTTCAGTTCTATGGTCTTCCGATGGAATATTGGACAATGGAGGGCTTGAGTCATTTGGTTAGTGGCTTAGGAAAGCCTATTTGCATAGATGCTCAAACGGCTGCAATGGATAGAATAGGGTATGCCAAGATATGTATTGAAGTGCCAAAGGATGTAGTGTTGCCTGATACTTTGTCTATTAAGAGACTTGGAGAGGCAGGGGAGTTGGTTAGTGATCGGATTTCTGTGACTTATCTATGGAAGCCAAAGTGGTAGGGAAGCAGTGGGTAGCTACGGGGCACTTGTTTCAGTCAGGATGGCATGACAATTTGGTGAATGAAGCAAGTATCAAGGAGGAGCAGGGAGGGCAGCCAAATCAGGGGCTGCATCAAAAGGACAAAGGAACTGTGGATATGATGACAGAGGAGTTGGGTGAAGTTCGAACTGGGCCAATTTAGGGGAGTGAACTTGCAGGAGTTAGTGATATGAACAGAAGCAGGTCTTAGATAAGGAACCTGCAAACCGAGAAAGAGATAGAGACGTATATGGGAGGGGCATGTTTGAGGCGAGAAGGAATAGCATATCAGTGTGATCGAGCTGCACATGGGCAGTCCAAAAGCTCTCAGAATCCTAGACTCTATAACACACAAACCGCAGGAGAGGGGCCAGTAAATGGTGCAACTGGGGAAGGTGTGATGGTTGAACCGCAGAAGCTAGGTGGGGAGGCTCCTGAAGACGCAGAACCAAGCACTAGTAATGGGCAAGAGGCAAGCTCAGAAACTGAGGCCGGGGAGATTACACAGGCTTCGGTTAGGCAGGTTAAGAGATTAATGGGAAGGAAGAAACTGAGAAAGAAAAAGCACAAATGGGTTATATCCCCCGAGTGTCTTTTCTAAGATGATGTTTTTAGTTTGGAACACAAGGGGATTGAATGACCCCCTGAAGACGCTGATGGTTAAGCAGCTAGTGGAGGACACACACCCTATTTTGGTAGGACTTCTTGAAACTAAAATCAAAGCCACTGCGGATAGGAAGGGTTTAGCTTTTTTAGGGAATCAATGGAGTTTCATATCTAACCACGCTCATCATTATAATGGAAGGATCTTATGTTGGTATAATGCGGATAAAGTGGAAGTTCAAGTGCTCAAGATGGGAGATTAGTATATGCATCTGCAGTGTAAGATTCTTGGGGAGGGTCAAATTGTGGTCACCTTATTATATGCCTCCAATTCTGCATTCCAAAGAGTTGCATTATGGAATGAGCTGATGGTGTTCTAGGTTGGGATGCAAAGCCCATGGATGATAGCTGAAGACTTTAATTGCTGTTATAATTCGACTGAAGTTGAGGGTGGAGTGAGATTTCATGGTGGAGCAGGAGGAGAGCTTCAATAGCTATTTCTTTACGTTGATCTCGTAGATCTCAGAGGAAGTGGAAGATGGTACACATGAGAGAATAAACAAAAAGGGAATATGTTCATTCGGAAGAAGCTTGATCGCCCATTGATAAATCAACAATGGATAAGCTCTTTCCTACTTGATTCAGCTGTGTTTGGTGAACCAGGCTTTTCGGATCATACACCCATTATAATCCAGCACCCATGTGATGCAACTCGGGCTGGGGCTCCATTCTGGTTTTTTAATGGTTTACTTCGGGTTGAGGGATTTATGGAAATGATTGCGCAGGTTTGGCGGATTGAAGTACATGGTTATAAAGTTTTTCAGTTGATGCAGAAATTAAAGTTGGCTAAACGAGTGATCAAAGAGTTTAGTAAGCATCGAACACGAAACATTCATGAGTTGGGTACTCAACAGGCTGAATTATAGAAGCAGTGTTATATGGAGCTCCTGAATGAGAGATTAAGGGTACTTGAGGCCAATGGAATGCATAAGTATCAGGAGGCATTAAATTTGAATGACTCTATTCTAAAACAAAAGGCAAGAAAAACTTGACTCAAGGAAGGTGATTGCAATACAAAGTTTTTTGATGCTGCTATCTTAGCCCGACGAAATATCAACACCATTTCTGAGTTGTCAGATGAGGAAGGAAATGTGTTGCGAGGGCATGTAGCAGTGTCTGCACATGTTAAGGAGTTTTTTGTTCAACTTATGGGAATTAATGTAGATTCGGGGACTGGCTTTGTGTTGGATCGGAAAAAGAAAGCATGTCTTATTTGGAGAAACGGTAGATTTCAAAACTTTTAAGAAATCATTTTGTAGCAGAAGCAACATATCTAAATCAACATGCCAATCCATACATGATATGGTATAAGGATAATAAAACCATGAACAAGATGAAGAGAATTACCGACT
>JAOTBA010000005.1:11233651-11246372 GCA_025629845.1 Erythroxylum squamatum | reverse complement strand
TTCTGCATTTCTATATCCAACCAATACAATCTCTAAACAAGTCAGATTCAAACTTATTCTCCAAACTACAAAAATCCGAAACTTCATTTTTACTTCCTCTTTCTATTGTAATTTTCCAATTCTTACACTTTCATCTTATGCATATCTTTTCATTTTCTACTCTTCCATTTTCTGCTATGGTCTATTTCACTAAGTTTCTCTTTAAAACCACATGCAATCGGTGTTACACTATCACTGCTCAAAAATATCAACTCATCTTTCCCATCACTGTCACCGAAACTAGCTTCATACAAAAGTCATGAATGTGTTCATTTCTAGTGTTATAACATCATCAAATTCATTTACAAAATATCTAGAAAACTGTATCTCAACTTACTTGCTTTTTCAGAAAAATCCCAACTTTGACAGTGAAGAACAAGGTTTCGGTGTTGAATGCAGAACAAGGAAAAAATTGAAGAATAACAAAGCTACAGAACCTTGTCTTTCAAAACCACGTGCTCACGTGTTTTCTTAATTCCTTGACACATGGCTCCCTTGCATATGAGCCATTTGTCACCCAAATAGAAGTGCTACATATCATAATGTCATTTGTCTATTTTTTTGAATATCCCAAAATTTTCAGAAAAATTCCTAAAATTTTCAAAAATTTCGAAATAATACCAATTGACTCCAAATAAATTTTCACAATTTAATCACATTTACAAATCCATTTTACCTAAAAAATGTAAATGAAAACGTGTACAATTTATTTATATGTATCAAAAATGCATATGCGCATATCAGCGAATACTCAATTAAGCAAAGCATACAGTGCACTGAAATTTCTCAATTTTCTAACCCCTAACTTGGGGTGTTACATAACAAGTGAGGCTGGTTCTCAAGAGGGAGAGGATGATGGAGGACCATCCAAGTTATCCATCCAAGATATTAAAGCTATGGGCCTTGGCGAAGAAAAAGAAGCTACTGTTGATTAAGCAATTGAAAAAGAAATTGGGCTGACTTGTTTTCATACATTTCAGGCCTTATTGAAGCCATTTGGTGACTATAAGGCTTCGATTTGTGTTGAGCACTTTGATCCATAATTAGAAGCCCAAAATGCCGCCCAAGAAGGATGAGAAGGCCAGCCAAAGTGATCTCATTTTATCTTAGGTCAGGAATTACTGATTTGGTTTAAATTTACTGATTTTGGTCTGGTTTTGCAAACTTTACTACTTATTTTCACCTATTTACTTTGCTATTTTCCTGTTTTACTATTGTCATTTTAATTCTGATTTTATGACTTTAATTATGTGGTTTCAAAGACTTAATTAGCTGTTATTTAGTGTGTTAAATTCGGCTGTTATAAGGAATAAGAGAAGTCAACATGTGACTATCCTCATTCTCAACATTTTCCTTATTTAAGCTAGTTTGTTTTCATTTGGAAGAAAAAAACCATAAAAGTGAATGATTTTTTTTGTGAGATTTTCTCTCATTTGACAGATCAAGTTTTGCAGGGTTTGATTGATTGTTTTCCGAAAATAATCATTGGGTTTGTTTGTTTGTCAAAAATATTCAATTTGTTCTTGTGTTATGTGATTTCTAGATTCTATTCGAGTTACAGTCACGATTTCCAGTTTATTGTTTCATCTGTTCATCGAATTGAAAAACTTCCAAAACTAGGTTTATTCTTCACATCCTGACTTACAAATTTCCAATTAACAATTTTACCTAGTTCGAATCCCATCCTGATCAAAAACACCCATTTTCTCAACCGTTCTCATTATATCATCTAGTCCAAATTCCAATCACGAAATCCCGTTTATCTTTTCACCTATTCTCCAAACCGAAAAACTTTCAAAACAAGTTTATTCTACACATCCAGACCTACAATTCACCTGGTCTACACATCCAGACCTACAATTCACCTGTTAACCATTTTACTTGGTTTGAATTCCAGGCTAACCAAAAACGCCAATTTTCTCGACCATCATCATTCTATCGCCCAGTCAGACTTGTTCCCAGAAAACTTTCCATAACGTTTCAAACATTCACCTGATTGAGCTATACCTTGAGACGAATTTGTAGTTCACAAAAAGTTCTACAAACCTGCTTCATTCATCAAAACCAAATTCCCAACCCATAACCCAGAAAACGTATTTCAAACATCTAGTTCTCAATTCTCCCGATAAAACTCAAAATTGTCCACACATCTCCCACAACCACCAGACCAGTTCCTTTCACGTTTAGCTTAAGATCTCCATCAGTCCGACTAGTAGCCATGTAAACCAGAAGTTGTACAATGCTCTCTGCAGTTCCATGCTTGTGGTATCGAAAGCTGTGAATGTGGAGTGGTTTCATTGTAAAGCACCAACTTTTAGTGGTATTCAGCTCTTCGAAAATTCTGCTGGGGATTACTTCAATTGCGGATTTCAGGCTCACAAATCCCTCATCCCTGTAAAACTACTCTCTATGCCTCCGGTTCCTATGAAATGAGCAATTCCCCATCTTTTTTTTCCTACAAATTATCAATTCCACAACATATTCTCTTTTCAGCCCTGTGTATCACCTATAGTCTTTCCAAAAGGTACACAAGCTGATATACGACTTTGTGTCACGCTGTACTTAGTTAAATGTGGTGTTTTCTTCATGTTTTTCCTTGAAATCTCCCTCATTCTTAGCTATGTTATTTCTCAAGTAACTTCTTAAAAAAAGAAACAGAAAATCAATTAAACCAATATAATTTGACTACAAAATATTAAGAAAAATATTTACACTTTTCATACACATCATTTGTTTTACCTAAATTAAATTTACATGCCCATGATATATACTTAAATTAGATATATACTGAAAATAAATAGAAAAAGCTTGATAAATAAATAAAAATAATTGGGGATGAAAACAAACTATGAATCAATATAGAGATTAAGTTTTGATCAAAGTTATTAATACAATTTGTATTTATTTTGATAATGGTATGGTATGGTATAGTATTGGTACACATTAATATTATTACCATTTCAAATTATTTTTAGAATTATCAATAAGCTCCTTAATTTTATATAGATAAAATTTAGTCCCCTCATTATGATTAAAATTGAAAAAAATTTCAAAGTTGATTCAATAATTTCATTTATTACAATCAACATAAAGACATAATAAATATTTTATTAAAAAATTTATGTTTGAAAATATTTAAACATATATTTATTTAATTTATCTCTTCAATTTTCTTAACTTACTAATTTGATTTGAAATTTGGTGTACTAATTGATATTATTTAAAAAAAATTATTACAACTCAGTATGATACAAAAAAAATTTGTAACATTTTTGGAGTGATATGATCAATACCCATTATATGATATGAAATTCATAACATCGCTCCTCCTAGTTTTCTCTCTTATAAATTTTAACTAAAAAAAAAAAAGTAATTCGGTGAAAGTTATCTATATTGTCTCGATATAGTTAATTTCTTGTATTTTTAGAAATTAGTGTCTCTTTATCATTAAAATTTGCTCTTTGTTTTTTTTTTAATATTAGATATTAAAATTTGCTATTTATTTTTTTCCTCTATCTCAGATATAATACTATTTATATATCTTTGTGATATATTGTGAAGCTATTAGAGTTTGGTTGTATCATCATACTTCTTCCAGTTCCATACAAATGCTTTTGTTCTTTTTCTAGTCCAACTGTGTTATGATTGGTTTATATTATGTTGCCTAAAAAGCATTTGTTTAGAAGTGAAAAAAGGAAAAAAAGAAGAAGAAGCAAACATGTAAACTTATAAATTGAGTCATTTATATTTCATACAAACATGTAAAAGTAAATATATTGTCAATTTATTGGGGCCTTTTTTTATTTCGCTCAGAGCCTATAAAACAATAGAAACGACTCTGCTAATACGATATAGGAAGAAACGATGGAATAATTGTTTCCGCTTCGGTATAAGTTCTTACCGACTGAAGAAGACATAGTGGTCATCATCTATTCAACAAATATTTATCATGTATGTAGCTTAAGAAAATTTAAAAAAATTATATTATTTTTCAAATTCTAATATTACTTTAATTATATAACATGATTAATTCATAAACATAATAAAATTTGAATAAATTATACTTTATTGAAAAACTTGATTTTCTTCTCTGCAATTCTCTGTGAAGTCAATTTTTAAAATAGGCAAACTATAAATCACCGTCACAAATGTCTCTAATGATATCTATGCAAACTAATTAAGAAATCTCAACAAGTGGTGTTGAAAAGAGTATATCAATAATAACAGCTCGTAAACAATTTATATATATTTATAATACCTTTTAATAATGTAATTGAGATATAATTATACTTAATAAAAAATTAGAATTAATATCTAATATTGCTCTTTATTTATCAAATGTCTGATGTTTGATCTCAAAATTTTTCAAACTTTACAATCAAGTTAAATTTAATTAAATTATTTTTTTCTTCAATCATTTTTTGTGTCACTCGTTATATTCTTAAATATGTTAACAAAAAATACATATTATATTTATATTTATGATTAGATAAATTAAGCTTGTTTAGTTTACTTAACTAAATAATTTATATCTGTTGATTAATATTAACATCTAGCAATACATCATGATTGTCCAAACATTAAAAATATTAAAGTGATTTTCACTAACTTTTATATGCATAATTTTTTTTATAATTCAATTATTTTATCATATGATGTTTTAATTAGACATAGAATATAAAATTAATATGTACTCGACATATTCCAATCACGTTTGTTCTCTAAAATTAGTAATTGATTATTTTAATAACACTTAAAAATTAAAGTATCATTTCATTTTGATTAAAGAGTTTTCAGATTAATAATAATTGATGATAATAAAATATTTTTCCTTATTACTTTAAGGTGATAAATACTATATTTATCATTCAACTATCTTTATATAATTAAATGAATTTTGTCTTTAACCTTAAAAGATAATGCATGGACTTTGATATTCTTTCTATTTGATGTTTTTTTTGTAATTATTCATTATTATATGATGGAATTGTAACATTTTAAATACTTTATATTATTCTTAAGTTTATATTTATACGATGATTAAACTTTTTTATTAATTGTGGTTATTATTTATACATGAACTATGTGAAAAGTAATATTATTATAAATAAATATATTGTTGATATTTCAAATTCTATTATTATGATTTTTGGAGATAAGGTTCATGTAAAATTATAAATCATACAACATAATATATTGAGAGGCTATTTTATCATTTTTAAATATTATGTAAAACGGTACCCGATATTAATAAATATCGATTTAATATTGTACTTGAGTTAAACTTGATATTGGAACTGACATCGATATAGTATTCATAGCATTGATTTAAACTCGTTCTGAAACTCAATTAACATGAGTCAAACTCATTAAAATTTAAACACAAACATCATTCTTAATTTTATGACGTGAATATGTATTATTTAGTATTGTTTCCAAAAATTTAATCTCCCAATTTTGAATTTGAAATCAATGAAAATTTAGATTTCCTCAATATTTATATTAAGAATAAAGATAGAAAATAAATTTTAATTCGAGTTGGTTGAATCTAAAGTCAAATTAAGGTTAATTTAATTAATTGAAATTAAGTTTAAATAAGAATATTTAAATTTGATTAGAATTAGTTTGAATCTAAATTTTATATTTTTATCCAATTAATTATAATAAGTTAATCAGACTTGGGTCCAATCAACCCAAAATCAGTATGCTAAATCAAATTTAGTCGTTATTGAATTTGGGATCCAAGATTTTTTAGGAAGAAGTCACTTTGAAGTGGTTGTAATATAAACAGACAACATAGCCTTATCTTATCAACTTGATCGTACGTACCTTATGTAATGTAAGCGTAGTACATATCAACTTCCGGTAAAGCCATCTGAAAGTTAAAAAGACTTAAAAAATGCGACTATCCAGCACTCCAATTTTCTCTACTTCTGCGCTTCCAATGTCTCCCCTTCCTCCTACAAAGGTTAGTGAGTGTTTGACGAGTTGAGTTTTTGTCTGAATTCCTTGCGTCAACCAATGACTCTTTTTAGGATTTGAAATACGTTAACTGTAGTAAGTTACGCCCAAAACAGTTGGGACTCCATTGATTTACTAAGTTCAATTCCTTCTTTTCCTGTTTGTTTTTCTTTTTGTTGCTCATTATTTGCTGTTCTTGTGGAATAGAACAGGAATGTGGATTTTTCCAATTTGGTTGTGACAATAAAAACTATAAGAAAAAGGCATAATTTATCTGTTGGGAACAATTCCATGGGTGTAATTTCAATTCAATGATTCTTCTATTGATAAGGAAAATGGTTTGCTTGGTAAGATTCTTAGTTCATAATCAAAACGCAACTCAAACTATTTCATTTTGGGAATTGAGTTTCAGTCAATGGGGATATAGCTTCACCGTCCTTTCGCCACACGTAAAGTAGACGTAAATGAATTCAAGTCATCTGTTAGAATGTCTATAGTTTCTTTTGTTCAAATTCTGTAAGCACTTGTCCTTACTTGCGAATCACATACAATACCATATGGTTGAATATGATATCAAAGAGAATAGAAGAAAGAAAACACAGCTATCTGTAGCATAGAATTAATGAGTTGACTGAAACTCTACATCTAGATTTTTCAGGAGAAAGATGTTCTGAAATAACAGTCATTGATCTTATAAAGATTAGACACAAATTCTAATCTTCTCCATCTTTTCTTTTGACTTGTTTTGATTAAGATTTTCTAGGATATTATTTGCCAAACCTATCGGACAAAGAATGCTGGACATCCCCTTAGTAATAATAGAATCAGTTCAATCACAAAGTCTGTCGGCGCCTATCTTAGACCTTGCTCAGCTTCAAGGAATGATAATCCCTTGGTTGAATATGATGTGCCTTTTCCCAGTGACTACGTAGAGCTCCTCGAACAAGTACGCTTCTCTATTCATTATGTCCGTGTAATGACATACTAATAGTAGTAACTGCGAAACATGACAGCATAATTTGAGACTTGAACTGATGAATAGGCCAAAAAAGCAGCTGAATTGGCTTTGCAGGATAACAGACAGTTGATGGTTAGTATCAGCAGTTAAATTAATATTTCAGGAATTGGAAACTATAGATTCACAATATATGTGGCATTCCTGAATAGTCCATAATAAAGCAAGCATCTTTTGCAGGAGATTGAATTTCCAACAGCTGGACTTGAATCAGTACCAGGTGCATATTTGTTGCATTTGAAATCTTCTTCGTCTGCAATTATGTGACTCAATTCACCGGATATTCTGTACATCTGTTAAATTACACTGTAAATCAGGTGATGGTGAAGGAGGAATAGAAATGACGGGGAGTATGCAGTTAATACGTGAATTTTGTGATTCCTTTGTAAGTCCAGAGAAAGTTGCACGAACAAGAATAGTAAGTTCATTTCGTGTTCCTCATTTGAATTTGAACTCCACAAAAACAATCCATTTGATTTTTACAAATTGTTTTACGAGGTGTTAGGCTTATGCTTGTTACAGGGGGTCAAAGTGCTTAAAAAATGAAATTCAAGTAGTTCTCCGTGGCTATTATATTAGCATTATCAACGGTATCATCAAAAGTAACATGGACCTTAACTAAGCCATCCTTCAGTGGACTGTAATGCTATTACAAAGATGTGAGTTAAGTGGTTACTGTTGTTTCAGGATGGATAATTTTTAGGCAATGTCTGGTTACCTTCTACGCAGTTTACATGTCAACCTTTTCCTTTCTGTTCATGTCTTCATCCCCTATTTTAACTCCATATGTTTTCTCTTTTCTTTAAAATAATAAAGATGTAATTTTATCCCTCTCATCACATATCTGCACGACTTTGCTTTAATTATGGCAGTTTTTCCCAGAGGCAAATGAAGTAAAATTTGCAAGAAAGTCGGCCTTCGAAGGATCTTCTTTGAAGTTGGATTATTTGACTAAGCCATCATTCTTTGAGGATTTTGGTTTTGTTGAAAAAGTCAAAATGGCCGATCGTGTGAAGCCAGAAGATGAACTTTTCCTAGTTGCTTACCCATACTTTAATGTCAACGGTAGATTCAAACCTGCAACATTGTAGCATTGCATTGAAATGCCATCTTGCTTATTTAGAGGATGTATTTCGTAGAAATGCTCGTGGTCGAAGAGCTTTACAAGGAAGCTGTCGCAAACACAAGTCGGAAATTGATTATATTCAATGGCGAACTTGACCGGATAAGATCTGGCTGTATCCTTTGCTATCTCAGACTCACTTTTATCATATTCTCATATAATTGCGGCTTTTTCTATTGGTTCAATAGGAGAACTTTTCTTACCGTCCCAAAAGGAGAAAGGAAAAGAATGGGTTATGAGTAATGCATCATGTTACTTATACACTGATGAGACCAAAGTTGCCCTTGAAATGAACTAAGATTACCCATCTTTCTTCTACCCAAAGCTGGCTTCTCTTTCGAAGGCCCTGTTTCCAAAGATGGAGACTGTATACTACATTCACAACTTTAAAGGACGCAATGGTGGAACCCTTTTCAGGTATGCTTTAATTGAAAGACTTGTCGTGGATAATTTACTCTTTGAAAGGTTTCATCTTTGGTTTTGGTATAGGTGCTATCCTGGTCCGTGGAAAGTCCTAAGAAGAGTGAGGGACACATATATTTGTTTGCATAAGCAAGAAGCTATGCCATCGCTTAAAGAGGTTGCTCTGAATATTCTCCCTTCTGCTTGAGAGCAAGGCCTTCATCTGGAAACAAACCTCATTCTCACAAATTAAGTATTCTTATGTTATTATATTTTCTTCTTTATTCTATTTCTGACTGTTCACAACATTTGCGTAAGAAATATAATGTATATCAATGATATGATTCCCTTATTGATTTCCGTCGATAATCATTGACGTCCTTGAAGCTTAAATGTGCTTAGTGGTCCACACTTCATATGCTAACATGCTTCTCAATGTGAGTGTTCCCAACTAGGACTAGATATCAGAACTTTACATTTCTGCTTTCTTTGTCAACACCAAAGAGTTCGGCGACAAATTTTGTTAGGTTTTAACGATTAGAGGATACGAACACTTGCGGATTCAACTCCCATATCTTCTGCAAGTTAAAGTCGGATGTACGTTTGTTCATTCTCCATTATATGGTCGTTGGAAAATACAAAAAAGAAACACGAGAGAAGATCAATGTTATTCAAAATTGCTACAGCCAAATTGGAAATCTTATCTTCAAATGTTAACGAGTAGTCATTGTGCTTCTAAAGCTAGGAACTAGAAGATCTAAATCCTTTTTCTGAGCTTGGTGCCAGCAAATGAAATAGTGAAGACCAATGACTGCTTTCCTGTATCATTCTGCACATAGTAACTACCCAAGTATAACCATATGGTCGTTGTAGAAGATTAAAATGACAGACGTTATAGATCTTACCCTGTATTCTCTGCAGCAGTTTCTCTGCCATGATCTTCTGCTGCACCCCACTCAAAGATTCTGAGTTCATGATTGCATTAGAGACAATGATGACTGTTGATGGAGAGTCAGCATTCACCTGGATCATCATAAAATAGAAAAATAAGAGATCATATTTAGCCATTTAATCATCCAAAACGAAATACTATCTACAGGAGTTGGAAAGGGAAGTACAATCATTAAGAGCATAAAAAAAATCTGGAGAGTGTTCAATGGTTAACCAAAAGGAACATAAAGAATAAGTGAAGAATCACGACAGATCAAATGAAACTAAAAGACATACTAAGGTACTACCAAGGTACCATACCCAAACACGACCATTTAATCCAACAGCTATCTCAAAAGAGAGTTTCTTGCCAAGAGACTCAAGAACAGGACACGTCGGTAAGCTCAAGAGCCTGGAAAAGAAATTAAAAGTTCATTAAATGCAACAATGACATGCATGCTGTTATCATTCTTGTTACAAACGTGGCAATCTATTATTAGAAAATGGCTACTCTTTAGAAGGGGAGACGCTATCTCACATTCTAGATAGACCAGTTGAACATTCAAACATGTAGCCATCTTTGAGGATGCCAAATTCTGCTGCTTTTCCACTGGCTAAAGATCTCACGTATAAGTGATAGTCCATAGCATTCAACAAAACTAATAAGACACAGGAATAGCTTAAAGCAAAGGCAACCAACCATCCATGCATGACAACTCAGGATTCATTCTGGGGTTTGCCTTCACAACCCGAACATAAAGCAATGAACCAACCTGTTCCAGGAAATGAGAAAAATACAATAGCACGGCAAGTAGCAAAGCAAACATCAATTATGCAATTGAAGTTCTGCGAGTAAACCACTCAGTTTATTCTGTTATAAAGAACAAAAAAAATAAAAATAAATAACAAAATTTGTGGACTATATGGCAAAAATTATTAGTTTTTGGTTTCATTTGCAAACTAGTACAAATAAAGTTGGCTGAACAATTGGTTTTACCATCAAAATTCTTACACTCTGAAATCCAAAAGGAAAGCAGATTTGTTACGACATAAAAAGGAAAATTTGGCTATCCACTCCCAATTGACTAAATAAAAAAAGGAATGCATAACCTTAAAATGTGAGGCAATTATCAGATAAATTTCAAGCAGGAGGCACGACTCACAAACATTTACTGTTATCTCATAGGTCAATAGCAATCCATTTGATATTTGAACAGGCTGACATGCATGACTTGATGTACTATGTACCCACCTCAAATTTTGGAATATTTCTCCTTGTTCCTCCTTCAAATGCCAGCACAGGCAAAGATGCCAACGAAGGTCCCTTTATATCCACAAGGAAGTTCTAAAAGTAAAAAATGAGTTGATCAATTATCAAGAAAGACTTCAAAGATTTAAATGATGTGATTGCAAATTGGATAGATACTATAGCTCATACCAAAACTAGGGAGATAGGCAGAACCTACAGAACAATTACTTTGCATGGAAACCATAAATAAGTAATAAATAGGATATATATATGAGAACAATTACATTGCATGGATACCATAGATAAGTAAATAAATAGGATATATAAGACCAACACTAACTCATAAACCAATATCTTTATTTTTTAGTAAGATTAGTGAGGCCTGAGAACTACTTGAGCTTAGCCAACTTGAATGCTTATCTCTATCTTTCTCCTAAACTAATTCGCATGTTTGATTTTTTGGAGGAAATTTCTACCCAATTAATTGATTAAGATTTTATCAAATTCTCTTCCTCTACCTTAATGCATGGTTACAAGAAGAAATATAACAATCAATCATAGACAAACTCGTTCTGGTCTTACACCATAATTAAGAATGAAATTTCATTCTCTACGATACTAAGCCAACCATTCAGTTTTATCATAAGTGATTATGATGCTTGCCAAAGCAAACCAAAAATTAATATCACCACAAAAATGAATTGCCAACCTGTAGAAGGTCGTCATCAACATTTTGCAAGCACTTCCTCTAAGCATACTTCTTTTGCAGAAAAAGAAAACACAGGAGGAGCAGGTATTTCACATATGCTAGGAAAAAAAAAACCAAGACTGAAGCTGAAACATGAAATTTCTTAAAACTACCAAGGAACAATGAGCAAATTTTGGGTTAGACAGGACATGAATGCTTACATCTGCTTTGGAGTCTACCACAATTCCTAGAACAGTATCCTCGACACAAGGTACGTACTGTAAAAGAAAAGAAAAAGTAGAAGTTAAGCATAAGATCAAGCATTATCCAGTGGAGCTATCAGAAGCCATTTGCAAATCAACAGACTGATGGTTGCTCCAAAACAAAGTATAAACACAAGCAGAACACCACCACTACCAAGTAAAGGATACAAAACTATGCACAATTTAATTCTGCAATCAAACATAGTGAAAATCCAAAAATCAGGAGAGAAATCTTCATTTCAAAATTGTTAAGCATATATATTCCATAATAATCAAACTTCAATTTGTGCTGCAAAAAATGATCGAAAGTCTGCTCAGTATCTCACACAGCTGGGTCCAAGAAAATTAGAAAGGAACTAATAATAGCAGGAAGCAACACCTTGTGACATAAGCAGTTTTGATATTATTGTGAAAGTAAACTGACCAACCCTTTTGTGGGAGCTTTCAACCCAATATTTGTTAGGCCTAGATAACCTGAATTTGCCAGCCTTTATAACGGAAATAGCATCACCATCCTAGAAAGCTTCAAAACAAACTGTTAGTTAACTGTGCCTTTTTTTTGACAAAAAAAGAAATTGAAGGGAGACCTGACGGAGACCGCCACCAAGCTTGATAGTCTGATTCGTCATGGTAGAGAGATCAACGACAACATCCCCTGGAACCTGAAAATCACCACACGAACTTGGAGCCCTAGAGAAGTAATAGAACTGAGAGTTGAGGAGGTTATAAAAATAAACTCACGACTAATTGATCGACGAAAGTGGCCCTTGTAGAGGACGATGTACTTTCCGTTGTCATAGCGTATGAACAGGCGGGTTTTCGTTAAGGAATTTCTACAAACAGGTTAGGGACTTATGAAGCAAAGAGAATTAGGAACACAGACAACAGAGGGACCTAATGTCTAGTATTTCAAACTAACCAAAGCTTGAACCCTTTCCGGAAACCGGTACCGGAACGGTCATAAACTTACCGGGGATTAATTCCGGCCAGTACCGGCCGTTTTCGGTCGGTACCGGCCGGTACCATAAATTCCGGAACGTTCCGGACAAAT
>JAOTBA010000005.1:11194869-11211274 GCA_025629845.1 Erythroxylum squamatum | reverse complement strand
ACCCATCTTGTATCTAAACCATCTTTTCTATTTCATTTCAAATTCAAGAATTCTCCTTTTCTTTACACATAAATAATCGCCAACAATTTCTCATTTAATAGTTCTAACTTCTAAGAAAAGTTCAGGGTCCAACATTAGGTCCCTAAGTTTAACATTATGGAATCGTGCAAGAATTGGCAAGCCTTGGCCAATATTTGATACTTAGGATGATGAAACAAGGCAAAGACTTGTGGGTAGGCAAGAAAAAGAGCATTGTCGATGGTTTTACATGCACAGGTACACATTGGTAGAAATCCTCGACGGGATGAAAGATTCAGATGCGAGAACAAAAACTAACGAGAAACAGGCCTTAAGTCTAAAGTTAGTTAGATCACACGTATAATAGTGGCATGTGAAAGTTCAACGTAACTTAACCAAATAAGATCAAGCATGGTTTCAGCTATAACTAGCTTTGATGGACCGCGGGGCGTCAATTGGCTTGGCTAGGGTAAGTTGGACTTGCCTAAGATATCTTTGGTAGGACTAAGGATGAAATGGTGCTCAAATGAGGGATCATAGATGAATAGACTAGACTGTGGGTATGCATTGGTCGAACCATATGCGAATAGTCTTAAAACTTAGCTAAACTTCACCATTGGATGAAGATCATGGGGGATGTGGCAAAGTTAGTAGGATGAATCATCATATAAGTGGAAGGACATGGCAAAGAACATGGATCAGGTGTCTTATAAGCATTTTACACGTTTCTTTTACTTAGAAGTGAGTTAGTGGTAAGTTATGTAAACCAATCACTAAAGTTGTGACTAAAGTAATTGGAGATGTCAACTACCAACTAAGTTAGTGACTTAGGGGCCTTGAGACCACTTTATTTTATTCTTGCCCCTCCAAAAGCCTATAAATAGCTCATTTGAGTCTGGCTTCATTCATTAGAAAGAATTTGAGCTTTTGTATCATTTGTATCAATTGTAAGTAACATAAAGGTTGTCAATTTTGATGTAAAGCTTTGTGCATCTTTGTTTTCTTATTGATGTCCATTCTATTGTGTTGGCTAAGTAAAATTCATGGGTTTACTTTTCTGTTGTGGGAAACACCTTAAACATAAGGGATTTGGTAAAGTTGAGTTGAATTACGAGAGTTCAACTACCATACTTAGACTTTGGCTTACTTGGTGTGCAAACTTAGAGTTCCTTGTAAAGTATTTGTAATACCTTTAATGGCGGTGATGGCAAAATTAGATTGCAAAGTATCTAGTATTAAGTTTAGGATTAACTAAAAATGTCTATTTTATTTTTTAATTAAATAACTTGATAACATATCATATCAATATTGTTAATTATAGAATTGATGATGGATTACATCAACAAGAAGTTAAAAATTGGATAATTTTACCACTACTTTTAATAGTTTTAGTTAATATTGAAAAAGTTGGATAAATTTCAAAATTTTTGTTATAATTTATCATATTTATAACCTATATAGCAACATATGATGTCATGAAAAGAAAGTTACATCTTTATATTAAAATCTTGTCAAATCAACAACCTTACCTTGGTATGCAAATAAAATCCAATGTTATGGCCTATGGATACCTAATTAGATGTGATTTTGAAAAAGAAAGTATAATTTAACTATTGATTAAAAAACTCAATTGGTTCAATCGATTAATCTTAAATCGATTAATTTTCGATTTAGTTTTTAATTTTTCGATTTGATTTACTTTAATAACCCTCATTATTAAACACTAACTAGTTTATTAGTTAATCAGTTAGTTTCGTAAATTAAAAAATTATTTTTATTTAACAATCTCTTTTTCTAATTAAATTTTAAAATTTTCGATAAGTAAGGACAATCTTTTTAAATCATATTTTAAAACTTTTAATTATAATCAATGTTTATCTTATTTTATAACTGTTTAATATCAGTTGAACCTTTTAAATTTTAAAATTTTTGTTTTATCGATTCAACTTATAGTCTAATTTTTAAAATATTAGTTTTAATGTCTTCTAATTCTAAAAAGACGAATCACATTTACGGTATGGTGTTACTGTGACAAGTGGGTTTAGATCACCTGTTATTGTTATTTTGTGTCTATTTTATTCTACAAGTATTTTTATGAGTCTCTTTTATTGAATAAATAGATATTTATAAAATAAAATAGGACACGAAATAACGAAGCAAATGATCTGTCCCGCGGCAAGCAAGGGAATGAAATCATGAATGAACGTGTGAAAAATGAAGACGAGTAGGCGACTCAACCAACTGTCTGAATCGTGTTGGTCTCGTATGAACATTTGAGCCGACAACAGACTGACAGAGTAATCCAAATACAACTAGGACGGTGTATTCGTATTTCGTTAGGCCCAAGTAACGGAACTTTTTTTTTTTTTGGGGTAAAAAGTAACGGAACCTATGGCTATGGCCATTATCAAGAATATAACAATAATTATAATAGATTCCTTTCCTCCTAACTCGTAACTCATAACTAACAGTCAACTCCGCGTATCCTATCCTAATCAACTTTACTTTGTAGTTAAGAAACTTACCGTGCTCATTGCCTGATTCCTATATAAGCCCCTACCGTCGAGCGTCAAGAGGCACTTTTGAGTGTTAAAGCCAAAAACATCAAATTTAGTACATTACAGTTATGTGTCGTAATTATGAAATTTGGATAGTGCCGTTTTTTGGGCAAGGGCATGTCCTCCCAAGCATTGAACTTGCAAAACATGTCGCCTCTCGAAAGTTCAAAGCCTCGCTTGTCATTCCCACCCACCTCTCCTCCTCCATCCCCTCTTCTCTCCGCCACTTCCCTCTCCTCGAAGTCATCGAATTTCCGGGAAATTCCTCTACCCCGTCTCCACTTCCGCCGCAACAGCCAAGCTCCGACCTGCCCTTACCTCCTAGAAATTCCTCTCCCCCGTCTCCACTTCCGCCGCAACAGCCAAGCTCCGACCTGCCCTTACCTCCTAATCATCACCATGATCGACACGGCCATATGTCACAAGGCCTGGAGACACTTTTGTCTGCCATTTCTCAGCAACCAAATACAAGACTGCCCATTTGCGCTCTGGTCGATGTTATGATGAGCTCTACTTCTGAAGCCTTTAAAAGGTTTGGGATTCCAACCATTGGGTTCTTCACTTCTGGTGCGTGCTCAGCTGCTATGGAGTACGCGATGTGGAAGGCTAAAGTGAAAGAGTTAAAGCCCGGAGAGGTCTGTTTGCTTGATGGATTACCGGAAGATATGGCGCTTTCCGATTTGGATTTGAAGTGGCGCCATCGTGATCTTCCCGGCGGCGGAGCACCGCCTCCACCGCCAGGTGGATTAATCGGAGCACCGCCTCCACCACCAGGTGGATTAATAGGAGCACCGCCTCCACCACCAGGTGGATTAATGGGAGCACCGCCAGGTGGGCCACCGAGGCAAGGCGACCGACCACCGTGGTTGGAGGCAGCTGAAGGTTCAATCGCGTTTATGTTTAACACATGCGATGAACTTGACAGTGAGTTTCTGAGGTACATAGCCGACCAGACGGCAAAACCGGTATGGGGTGTCGGTCCGTTACTTCCGGACAAGTACTGGGTGTCGACAGGTTCCATTGTACACGACGGCGAAATTCGAGCCAACCGACGTAGCACGATGACAGAAGAGGAGGTGAACTCATGGTTGGACTCCAAGCCGAAAAGGTCGGTTCTTTACGTCTCATTTGGTAGCGAAGTTGGACCCAACATGGATGAATACCCACAGCTGGCCGACGCATTGGAGGCTACCGACATGTCTTTCATTTGGGTCATACAACCCGGGTCCGGGAGACCGGGTCCACCACCGCATATGTTGAGGGGTGACTCAGAGGGCGAGCAGGGATACTTTCCTCATGGATTGGACAAAAGGGTTGGTGAAAGAGGTTTGATAATACACGGTTGGGCTCCGCAGTTGTTGATACTGAGTCACCCCTCAACGGCTGCATTTTTGTCTCATTGTGGGTGGAACTCCGCCATGGAAGCTCTGGGACTTGGGGTCCCAATTTTGGCGTGGCCGATCAGAGGTGATCAGTACAATAATGCTCAGTTGATAGTGAATCACCTGAAAGTTGGGTGCATGATCTCTGTCACAGAAGACTTTATTAAGACGGATGACATTGTGAAGGGAATAGAGAGGGTGGTGGGGGATGATGAGATGAAGATAAGGGCAGCTGCTCTGAGTGCTAAATTCGAGAATGGTTTCCCAGAGAGTTCAACCCGTTCTTTGGATGCTTTCAGGGATTTTATTAACCAGAAAGCAGAGACGCAATAGTCAACGCACAATGTCTTCTGCAGCTATTGAAAATTGAAATTCTAAAGGACACTGATGCAGAACACGTATCTACATGTACTCACAATATTTGTGAGCAATCACGTGTCAATTTCTTGTAGCAATACTGATAATCAAGGATCAAATTGCAAAATCTTGTCTATATATGTTCGCCAAATTGCACACGTATTTTCACTTTTTTCTGAAAAAGTTGCTACTTGGAACGGAGAAATAGCATGAGAAAACATTTCCTTTTTCACTATGTTTTGCGCAAAATTTCATTTGAAAACACTAAATTGATTGTGTTCTTGATGGCACAGAATTGTGAACTGAATATACGCATATGCCTAAATAAATGATTTTTGTGTACAATCAGTATAAGGTCAGTAGGTTCAATCTGTCGACGATGGATCACTCTCCAGATCTGGAACTATAGCAGATGAGAGCTCTATATGAGAGACACGAACGGCACCAATTAACCGCTCTGGTAATTCATCCATAGTATTTGCCTGCGAACAAGGGCAAAATAAAATAAAATAAATGTTTCACGTCGGGGAGAAAATAAATAAGCACGGATGTAGCACTAAATCAGTTTCTTGAATCAACAAAAGGTGACCTGAACCAAGCTTCACTTGGTTCCTTGAGAAACACTCATCACGTTACCGCACTTGGCAAGCACTTAAAATCTTATTGCAAAACAGATTTAGGACATAATGAGCCCTTGCTTGGACGCATGGCACAATGAAACTACCTTATAAGAAGAAAGAGACCAGGAAACATAAAGAGTATAAGATGAGGGCACATCCTTTGTGCCAAGTATACTATATATCTTTGATAGGAGAGCTGTCAAACATGTGAGTATCTCTGCTAGCCTTTCCTTCTTTCATAGTTTTAACCAAATGCAAGAGCTCCAATGTGGAGAATGAAAAAATGAATAGACTATCCTGGCTACTCCAAGACATGATGTCAAGGCCCCTCATATCAACTGTCAACAGAAGTGTCTATGGCGGTAACTAGTGCAGCATAAACAGGAACCCAGGGCACCACAAATGTCCCAGTATACGCTTTTAAGAAGATTGGAGGAGTATTTCATATAATTTTAAAATTGCCATTTGTGAATTTAGCAACAGCACATTCACATCCAGGAATTGAAATACGAGTGGTGGCCAAGTCATGGTCAGTAAAAAGTCAATAGTAACTAACGTAGATGTTACACAGGTAACTACTTCCTTTGTGCTTCTTAGCTACATCCTTGTATTATGTGTATATTGTAATCACCAAAAGAGAGAGAGCAGCTCGAAGAGAACAGGAAAAATATTTTCTTGGCATGTAAAGGGAACTAAAAATAAGAATCCATGGAAAAGACAATGCATTATTGAGAATCAGCGTGGACGTACTCCTAACCTATCAGCCCTCAGTTCCTTTGCAACAAGAATATTAATATTGAGAATAGGTCTCAAGTATACAAAAAGTACCTGTACAAGAAAAGCCATATCAACCACTAATGTTGTTATTACGCCAATCACAAGGCCCAGAACTCCATTAGCAACAGTAGAAGAACCAATATCAACATCAACCTACAGATAAATAAATCATGTTAGACCAAGCAGACCATATAAGCAAGAATGTATTCAAGCATTGATAAATGCAAAAGATCAAGCCTACTTCTAGATATGTGGGGCCACGTATGTAGGTGCAATCGACTGCTTTCCCCAGTAAACAAGGAGTGCTTCCAACGCTTTGGCGGACAATCCATGAGCCCTGCACAATTTAATGACACATCCAGCAAATGGAACTGTCAGTTGAAGTTAGGAAGTGTTTCAACTATTTCCTTCTACGCATCTCTATTTATTCAGGCCTGAAAAATTCAGTAAATAATGTCATCCGTTACATGTATTCAGCATTCAAAGCATGAATCCTAATCAGTCAACCCTGTTGTCCAAATCTAGCAAGAATGAGAAGTGCCCTTAGAAGCCCTAAAAACCTAGCAAAAGCACTTTTCAGATATTGGGAGATCAAAGGAAGTACCTTGGGAACTGATGGAATAAGTTTAAACCTACTATTACGAAATTCATCATCACCATCAACAAAACGTTGCAAGAGAGATCCAGGTGCTAATCTCTTCGTCACAAAATAAAAGACCATACTGTAGTGTGTAGAGCCAGGCACCTGTAGAGAGTAAAATGCTAATTTTTTTGCCCATTCTTTAAACTTTTAGTTTAAATCCATACTTAGCAAAAGGAACAAACTTACTTGCAGATTAAACACTACAGAGAAAAGTCCCTTCTCTGAAGCAACCTACAGAAGAGATTCAGTCAGACTCAAGTGTAACACTATTTGAGATAATTAATAAGCAAAAGCACGATGAATATTCCTGGCTGTTATTAAATGAAAGAATACAATCAACCTCTAGTCCAACTCGTAAATTTAAAAAAATTTCATGCTAAGTTCTTTACAGTAAAAAGTTACAGCTATTTTGGAAGAATAGATGTTCCATACAAGAATGTAAAGCTATTGTGTCAGAAGATGGCTTTTTATTATTTGGAGAGAAAAAGGGGCCTTTAACAAAAGTATAACTGTAATGTAAAACTAGTTAACTTCTTGTTTGGTCCAGCAAAATAGAAACATTTGAACACTTTCATTTCCAGCCCCCAAGAGTAAAATAAGGTAGGTCTGAAACAAAAGCACTTCTTACTTGTACTGCACATCCTTGACGCCTAGCTACATGGTCCATTCTTTTCGTATCTTTGAACCAATCAACAGCAACAAGATCCATTAAGTGCTTACCAGCAGGGATCTACACACACAAAGCACATGAGAAAAAAGACAAGGAGGCTTGTAAGGGAACCCTATATTAAGTGTAAGTTTCAAACAGAATAAGGCCAACAATCAGGGAACCTTTGACTTGTCGTGACAAAAGTTTTTGCCACGAACTCTGAAGTTGTTCCCATCTGAAATTTGCCAACAGTCACGAGCATTGTCACGGTCATCTCGACGTAGGTTACCCGAGAAACAGGACAAATCGATTTGATCAGCTGGCTCTTCATCCAAAGCTTCAGAGGATAGACAGAAGTGAAGAGACAATTGTGAGCCTATGTTCCTAACACATCTACAGAAGAAATACATGAAAGACAAGACAAAACTAATTGTAAAAACCACCTGGTTTTCTCAACTCATTATCTGGCTTGGTTGAGTAAGCCTGAAACAGAGGAAAAGGGGGGCAGAAGGAGGAACAAACGTTACAAGCTAGAAAGGTTGCGAAGAAAACACATTATGGAATACTTTTCAAACATACCTCTTGCTCATCTTCAGCTATCTGAAATTCTTCATCCTCGTCTGAGTACTCATCTAGCATCGTGGAGCTTCTGCTTGTGGCATTCATTTGGTCAACTGTAGGTGCAGGATGAACAGAAGATTCTTGAGCTTTTATGCTTCTCTTTGAAGAAACTGAAGCTGAGGCCATATTGACCATAATGGGTATCCTAGGGGGAGCGCCTCTTTCATCTGTTTGGGCAAACCATTCCCGGAGCCCTATCATAAGAAAAAAAGAACTGGAACTCTGACAAACAGGACCATACAGATTGTGAAGATAATTTTAGATTTAAACAACCAAAAACCATCCAATAGACAAAAGAATATCCCTACAAATTTTATTATTATTCATGTAACCCAATTGCCATATGGTATCAATACACACAAAAATCTGCAAAACAACTATTTCCGCACACAAAATAAATAAATGCAGTGAAAAAGCTTCCAAGGTTTTAAGAGTAATGCCACCAAAATAAGGAGCACTTTTTCAAGATGAATCTACAAGACTTTAAAAGGAAGGCATAAAAAACATAGCACGATGTACCAACTAGCTCAGGGAAATTGTACAAAAAATTAAAAGAGAAGAAAGAAAATACATCAGTGTGAAATGTTCATGTCACTATGAAGATCTATTGTGAACAACTATTTCCACAATTAAAAAAATATGCAGTCAAACAAGTTTATGATGTTCCGAGACGGATGCATACTACACAAGGAACAGTTGGTCTTTATAAATAGAGCCATAATGCTTCGTACGTATGAACATGAATCACCATATAAACCACATTCTATTAATCAGCTAATGGAAAAGATGCATACAAACAACAAACCACAGGAAAAAGAAAACGTAAACAGAGTGAAACAGATCAAACTCTATCTTTTGTAACTTTGGGAAATATATAGAAACTTAAATATAAGAAGCATCTGGACTTTAGATTTGAAATATTCCTCAAACAAAAAACAAAACAAAACAAAACGCACCAGCCACACTGTTTAACATTTGAAGAAGACAATGTTGCTGAAAAGAGGGAACATAACCCGCACCCCATCCTTTTAGATCAATCTGCATAAGGTGCTGAACCTGTGATCTGGGTCTCTCACTTCGAGGTTTCAAGGGAGAGATGTTAAATCCTCCACCTGCAGAAAATTAGAATATAAACAACTTAACATGTAAGCTTTAAGATCAGAAAATTCCAAGCATAAAGCAAATGAGAGTTAGGATGACTTACTTTCAAGATGAGCACGAACATAACCTGGCTGTGGACCACAATTCTCATGCTCTCTAGAACGAAATAACACAACTACAGAAAGTGTAGAAACCTCAACTAATTGTTACTCAAAAATTATGTAAACAGAGGAAGCTATTTAGAAGAAAAAAAACACTACCATAACTTCCATCATCATTTCGGCGCCAATAACGTACATAGCAAAGATCACGGGGCCAGACAAACCTGAAGCCAATTGACATGTGAAAAACAGAGTAAGGCAAAAATGGCAGTTTTATGCATTTCGCTCTCAGAAGCATCATGCAATATCATTCTAACAAAATGATATTTGGAGTCTTTTAGCATGTTGCATAGTCATTTTTTTGTCAACAAACAAAATGAAGAGTCTTTTAGCATGTTGCACAGTCAGTAACAATTCTTTGTCAATACAACAGAACTTTATCATCTGATATTACCAAAAACTGATTAAATTTGGAAAATCTCAACATTAAGGACTTGTTCTGTTGGGGAAAGAGCATTTTTTTCTTTTCAATCTGAGCAGTTTTTGCTTTTCACTTCTTTACCACATTTTTCTTTTCCATGGAGAAACTAGAGACAAAGGAAAACGAATTCATTGTTATTAACATTTAAAATTATATTTTCAAGAAAGATACTTACTTGTTAATATTACTATTATATAGTTTCATATAATAGATACATAGATACCAAGATGTGTACATGCACCACTTTGAAAATTAACTGTATGAATGACTGAACACTTAAATTTTTTTCTCAGCCAAAAATATTTTCAAATTAGATGGGCCAGAAAAGTTGGAGAAGATGCATTTAAATATTCTTGTTATCCCTTTTTCTTGGAGAAGCATTTTCGATAATTAATATCAGGCCCTAAGAATTCACATTTGCCACAGAATGTGTCAAGCATCCTTCCTTTCCAGCTCAAGATTTTCTTCAAAACATGGAGATAGCTATATAATTAATAATTACACAGCAACTCACAGAAAGATACGCATCAAGAGAAAAGAGATAACATTTTTTCATAACCAAAACGGAAAAAAAAAAGCTTCATGCTGAACAACATATGTCACATCTTAATAAATTTAGGCAGAGGAGCTTCATGAGAGAGAATAATACATTGAAAACCAGTCCAGCTGAAGTCTGTGATAGAGTATAGCTGTATGCCCATCCACCTCCTCAACTAAACTGCCATACTGGAAACTGCAATCCCACCTGCACAAGGCATTGAAATAAACATGAAAATTTTCCAAAAATAGGAGGGACAAAAAATAGGACATTGTAAAAGAATCATTTGATGGACAATTGAAGTATCAAAACTATTTTTCAAATATCTATGGCGGAAAGTCTAACTGGGCAGGCAAATAGCAAACAGGCTAGTAGCCCATTTAAAAAACACAGGAAAAGATGCCCATGCATGCTGAATCTTCTCTTTTTCTTTCCTTTTCTCAACTCCAAAGAAAGGAAACAATTTGATGACAATAAGATTCACTAGAATCATTGACCAAATGCAGCAGTAATATTTGTGCTTAGCTTCAACTATCATATCCAATGAACACTTTCCACAGAAGTAAAGAAGAAGAAAATCCAAATTCCTATATTTTTATATTTTTTTTTCCTGTTTGTAAATGCAAGTTACAGTTGTATAGCTATATAGGCGTTTGGGTCTAAAGTGTTATAACCCCTTTTTAAATATAATTTTCAACTAAAAAAACAAAAAGAAAAATGAAACACCTACTCAAAACGTGTTCCATCCATGCTCATTACAAGTTCAAATATTTCCTCACAAGAAGCTTCAACCACACCCACAGCTTTCATTGCTCTGCTACAGCTCCTTGGCTGCCCAGAACAACAATTAATCATAACATCAATAATAGCAGGATTCACAGCAAAGAACTTGGCATTAGTTTAATAGTTCATACAAGGTAATCAACTTCAAGAAGCTCTTCAAAGATCCGGAGTCCTGCCATATATAGTTAGAGAACATCAAGAAAAAGACTCATCAACAGCAACTCATCTATGTTATCATAAGATGGCCAGGTAACTGATTATGTTCTAAACTTTTAAGTAATACCAAAAAAACAAGAAGACAAGGAAATGCACTAACCATTTTGGCATTGTAGTAGACGCCAATGCTTTCTCGAAAATGCTTGGTTATTGATATTTTGTTTCGATAATTCTGAGTCAACTTCACGTGTCCAGTCAAGTATTGAATCAGGAATACCTACAAAGTGATGAACAAGATAAGATTTGACCATAATTTGCATTGCTTAAACTTTAGGTCAGAAGTGAAGGGCATAAATGAGAACCATTTCCAATTGTTGTTCTCCGCAAAATTTGTCGATGAGATTCCTCTTCATCCTCCTGTGCACTGAACCTGTAGATGATTAGAGCTTAGAAAAAAGTGTCAAAGCATATAAAATACGAGAACTTTACAGCCACATGAACTTTAAAACTAGCCCTAATAGCATTTTGACTCTAATTGTAGCACCAATTTTGGTTCATGTTAGCAGTGGCTCATATCATTAATACAGAGTATATTTAAGTAACAGTAATGCTGCCAGTAAGGGCAAGGGATCCCACAAGGAAGGGCACAGTCCTTCCATTGAAGTAGAAGGGGCATATTTGTAATTTAGAATTTTTATTAGCCCATGTTGTAAAAAAAATAACTCTAGGTCTTTATAGGGTTGTATTACCATTGGCAATGAGTAGTGAAAAAGAACGTAATTTTCCATGGACGCTGGCACACTTGCTGAATCACATAAAATCCTATGTTCCCTGTTCTCTATAATCTATGTGCATGTGCAATTTCGTGTTATTTGCTAACAGATCACCATAGCAGTGAGTAAAAATCTGAATAACTATGACAAAACATTTTCAGGACCAGCCTTAGAATCCAGCCCAAAGGTTGAAAAATTTTGTAACATTAGGAAAGTTAAAGTTAAAAGACATATATGAAAAGTATTAGAGGCTTATCAATTACTAGTCAAATATACAGAAACAAGCACATGGATATTGTCGAAGAGGCACTCACTGACTTTCATGGTCTGAAGAAGACGCATTTCTCCCATTATCCATGCCAGATTTATATTCAAAAGACACATATTTGTTACCATTTGGAACTTGGGAATCCTGATGCTGCACAGATAATAGTGAAGTAATCCCATATGCATCATTCCATGCAAGGAAAGAACCATTTTCACCCACTAAGGAGATGAATCCATAAGGACATTAGAACAGCCAGGAAGAATAACTACTTAAGGTTCACCATGATAATTTGATCCAATGAAAACGATGATGCACAACCAAGGAAAGAGAACTCCAGAAACTAGATTCTAAAAACCTTTCATTATTTCTTTAAATTAAAAAAATGAATAAATACTTAAGGTTGAGCATGATAATTTGATCCAATGTAAAGGATGATGCACAACCAAGGAGAGAGAGCTTCAGAAACTAGATTCTAAAGACCTTTCATTATTTCTTTAAATAAAAAAAATGAGAAGAGAAACAGAAAGGAGTTTATGTACAGGAAGGAGAAGGAGAAGTAGATGATGTAAGAATCCTATCCAAGGAACACAAACCTTATCAATTACGTACTCAATCTTTTCCTTCCAAAGTAATGCTTCTTGAATGTTAAATGCTGCCATCTGCAATAGCATCACACCTCAATATAGTTAACTTTATCCAGGTAAATGGACAAAGAAATGTAAGCTACCAATGAAAGTAGACAGCTGGAATGCAAGCGACAATGACAGCTGCCTCATCCTAACTTAACCTAAGGAATCTCCTTTCTGAAAATGCATGGTAGCAGAACTACTTTTCTAATTAATGTAATTTTTAGAAGATATCATCTTTGAATGCTGCTAACGCAGATTAAGCACAAATTGTTTGCAGAAATACTTTTCTAATTAATGTAATTTTTAGAAAACCTATTCTTTGCATGTTGCTAAGGCAGATTAAGCACAAATTTCATTATCACAAACAAAAAAGGAGCAACAATATTTCAAATAGTTTCACTCTTTCCAGATGATAATGATCCCATCTACTTGTTAGGAAGAATTGGATAAAACTGGACCTTTAACAGGAACAAAATATATCTAACAGAAAGAGCAGCTAAAAGTCAAAATATTATAAACAATTAACCAATTTTGAAGAGAATCTATAAGTAGTATATTTAAAAGGCATCCACTACTTGAAAGTCCATAAGACAGATGTATCCACATCGTCAGAGTTAATAGGCTTTACTACCGAAATGAAAACCAAATAAACAAATCTAAAATATCAAGAAGGCAACGTTATGTGTCAAACATTAACTTCTTGATCTCACTTCCCAAAGACAGTTGAAATATGTAATGGACTACGACAGTGGTATCTCGTATATAACTATAGTACATAAATGCAAGGGTAACTCACCGTGACTTTATTATGCTTTTCTTTTGTGTTGTACACAGATAACACATATACCATCTGCAGGATTGAAAGAACAGGTAAACTTAAGATCAAGTTTCACATAATTAAATTGTATACAATAATCTGGAGCATACCACTGGTCTTACTCCTTAATGTAACACTATGTCATTACTATTACAAAGGAACCATTGATTTCAGTAGGAAATAATATAACATCAAGTCACCATATTTGTGCACATCGTTCAACAAAAAACTCAATTTGTTGATGGTGATTAGCATGGAAGAGATGTTCAACAGTGAAGCACGCCCCTTACGGCTAAAGCAACTAAATGTTTGAACTGAGCATAAATGTGTGAATAGTTTGAGCAAGGTAGAGTAAATCTGTATATAAACTCGGAAAAAACTCGTGACTACTAAAAAGTCGCAATCAATTATATTGTAAAGACAACAAATGAACTGGCGTTGGAAAAGTTGGAGAGTGTTTGACTGCTTTAGGAAGAAGAAAGAACTATTTCACAATTCTCAGTCTTGATCCTACACAACCCCATCAAAGTCAGCTTCATCCACTCTCTTTTCTACTTCTTTCTTTTCTGTCTATATTCTTATCTAAGGATACAAATATATCTATAAATGTTAAGTCTATGCAGTCATCCTTCAATAGGCATTCCCACTTAAGTGCACTGGCATATTAACTCGAAGCCTATCACCTGATAAGCATACCCTAAACACTATCAATAGCAATTGCATCACCCCAGAAGGCAGGACAACGGTAGACAAGAATTAGACTCTGAAATAGAGCTTTAATCCTAAAAGTGGTAATCTCTTCCATGAACAACAATGGAACATCACAGTTTCATTGCTTCAAATGTTAACCATTTTGATTTATCTAAGTTACTCCATATAAACAGTATTACCAACGTTAAGCTCCTTCCCGTAACCTGATTCCCTCACGGAAGACCAATTAGTTGCATGTAAACAGTCCTCTAATTTCAATCTTCTAACTCTAACCACTACAATTAAGCACTGTCATCACTTTTTCTGAATGGCTAAAGCAATATAGTTTTAGCAATTTGCACTGATTCTCGGTATTCTTTAGGTGGAAACAGGAACAAAAATTTGAACGAGAACATAGTATAAGCCATAAGCATAAAGAATTGAAGAAAAAAAGAAAAAAAAAACAAGATACAACATACGAAGAGAAGCCACTCACATGTCCATGGTGAGTTTTCAATCCACGATCGTCAACTCTACAGTTGCCATCTATCAATAAGGTTTTAATTGGAACCTGATTCAACATTCAAAAATACACACTTTCACTTCCCTTCCCTTCCCTGTTCTCATTTCCCTCGTCTAACAATGTATAACTACTACAAACACTCTAACCGCCAAAATTAAATGTCCAAACAACATCACACATGAAATAAAAAATAAGCAGCGGATCTCAAAATTAGTTCACAAATTCCCAAAAAAGGAAAAACAGAAGAAAAGAAAAGCAAAAGTAATGAGAAAATTTTAATTGACCTGATTGTCCTGTGGTTTCTTCTTGTAATAAGCAAGAAGTCTGGATTCAAGCACGAAATACCTCATGTGTATAAAGGATCGACCGATCTTTCTCCTTCCATACCTCACCATCCATCCTTCGTATATTACCTTCGACATTCTAAATTCACCAAAACTTAACGAAAACCAAAGAATTGAAGAGAGAAAATAAGAGATTGGAATGAATCTCGCAGAAGTGGAAGCTCAGACTAAAAATCTTAAGCTTCCTGCGAGATCACTCTCTCTAAAGCTCCTTATGTCACTTGATCGCACGTAGCGTATCCATCATTACAAGTCATTTAGCTTTTGAATGACACGCATTTCGTTAAAAACCTTCCACTACTGATTCTCCGGTTTAGGAAATAATCGGATACCAAACAGGGCGAAGGAAGATCGGGGACCAAGATCGCGACAAACGACGACGTTTACTAGAAGACAGTCGTAGCTTTGGGTTTGGGGTCGAGGAGATAAATCAAAAATCAAAAATCAAAACGTGGAGGTATATAAAGGCCAACGGGGAGAGAGAGAGAGAGAAAAGAAATGTGGCGTGACACGTAGAGGAATGTGATTGACAGAGCAGATGTAACTCAGCTTTCAAATTGAAAATAAAGCGGAAACGGAAGGGGTTGTTGGTCATTGGCAGTGGTGTCAGTACATAGCCCGGGATCGGCAGATCATGATTAGTCCTGCCAGTCTTTGGGGTTGATGCCCTTGCCGGTTACAGAATCGACCCTGGATTATCAAGTTAATTGCGGGCGTGGACCTTTAAGTAAAAAGGTAACTGACATGTTGATCTAATTTCTCCTGTTGTCGATTTTAACAATTTAGTCCTAACCCAAATGTTATGTTCTTTGGTAACCAATTGTCTGTTCCCTTGGCATGTTATCCAAACTTTGTCCATTACTATCCTAACGAAACTAAGATTTTTTCTCATCTCTGTCCCGTTCCATCCATTACAACTCACGCAGTCCCTTTTCAATTAATCCCATTGATGTATGTCATGTAGCTCCAACAATTTGTCACATGATGGCTAAATCACATTGGTAAAATAGTAAAATACAATTTATCAATACAGGTCACTTTTCATTTCAGATAAACAGTGTGTGTATGTTACTGTCATGGAGTGATGGGAAAACTAGAAGCTCGTGTTGTGTTCATTTCAATTACATAGCGCTAATGAAGTGGCCGGATACTTTTGTACCACCTCATCACCTAATTTGAAAGAAAGCTAGGAGACATGGTCTATTCTCATCTTTACAAAATTTTAACTTTTTGAATCTTGCCTTAACATTTATTTAATATATATTTTCACCTGGAGTACAAGTTTATATCAAATTATTAATCAAAATATATAAGTTTTCGAAAAAATAAGCTTAATTTGTTACAAAAGTTACTTATATACAGTGACGGAGTCAGGAATTTAAGATATGGGGCCCAAATAAAATATAGATTTCACAAAAATTTTCATATCAAAACTTAATAAGAAAACAAAGTTTTATTAAGAATATAAAATAGATAAAATTACAATGATCCTCGCCTATTTTTCATAGATTGAAATCTTTTCATAACAAGATCATTGTCAATATTTGCAAATACATCTCTTTCAATGTAACACACT
>JAOTBA010000005.1:11173825-11186211 GCA_025629845.1 Erythroxylum squamatum | reverse complement strand
ATAATCTAACATTTGAATACTAGAAGTTGAAATACAAATTATTAAGTGTATATATTTATTTTTTATTATTATAATAATATTTTTTATTAAGTGTGTATATTAATAATAATAATAATATTGTTATTAATAAGGAATTTAATAATAATAATAAATTTAATAGTAATTCTGCAATAAATTTAATTATTATTATTTTTAGTAATTTAATAATAATAATCTAACAGTTATTATAATAATGGAAATAAAATTAATTAATTAATAAATAATAATAATAATAAATATATATATATACATTAAAATAAAAAGAAAATTAATAATATTATGAATATATAAAAATAATAAACATTTAATAATATTATAAATAATAATAAACATTTGAACAGTAGAAGTTGAAATACAAATTCAAAAGTTTGTATATATTGCGGCTTGGCTTTTGAAAAAGGAGAAGTTATACTGCTGCGGCTTGGCTTTTGGTTTCGAAAGCATGAGAAGTGACAAAGCGACGCATGGTTTAAAATTTTTATGTAAACGTAACGTCGTTTTTATCTTTACAGAATAAAACAGAGTTAAGTTAGACAGACGGTCTCCACTCCTTTCGAGTGGAGATCTCCCTGTGTCTTTGGAGGTTCACTGTCGTTCGTGGGTTCGAGGGACAGTCGACTTTTACAGTTTATAGGCGCTCCTTCCAAAAATTTTTCCCTTTATTTCGCTTAAATTCTTCGACTATGAAGTGTATCTCCATTTCGAACGCTTTACTTTTTCAGCTTGAAAATGGCCTCCCATTAGCAATTTTCGTAATATGAAAACTAGCTTTCAGCATGAGTCAAAGTTGGTATCTTTTTATTTTTCCTAGCATTCTAATGCTAGCCAAACTTCACTGAAAACGGGAAGCCCTTTCAAGCTGAACCAATCACGATCTGTTTGTTGCCTGAGAAAATCTCAGGATAGAAATTGAATCGTGCATCTTTTATGTACTCTTCGGGTTTGGCTCTCGTAGTTGATTGTTTCCTGATACGTTAATGAAATCAATCACAGAGCCAGAGAAGCTAGTAAGTGAATGATTTGATTTCAACTTTTCATTTTCATCTTGTTCGTTCCTATTATCTATCTGCCTTTCGTTCCCTTTTATGTTTGGAAATTTGGTGTCCTTTCCATTTTGGTTTTCACGAATTATTTTTCTTTGCTCGTATTTTTCATCTTCTAGTCAATCAAACAGTTTGTTAAAGCAGCTTTCTTTTTTACAAAGTTGAGAAAAAGTTTAGAAAAAGAATTAAAAGCCTCCCTTTTAGATGAATAATTTCTGAGGCACAGTCGTTATGAAACAGAAGAACTGGCAGAATCAAGAAGTAAGGAGGAGTTGCAAAGACTTCATATAGACTAAAAAGAAGATGGGTTCTTTCAAAGGTCATGCTTTACCAGGAACCTTTTTCCTTTTGGTTGGAGTATGGCACATATGGAGCGCTTTGGTTCGATTTGCATCAAACCCGAAGGCCTTCCGTTTTCGGGTTTGGAGCCCTGTGTCTGGTTATGACGGCAAACTCAACTACTTGGAGCTCTATCTTGTGGTTTTCGGCTCTTTTGTTGATTTATGTATTGAGTTTTTATATTCTACCCACCTCAAGTTTTTCGTCAATGGAGTTCTCAATCCATCTCATATGAACAATTTCGAGCATACCGGGATGCTTCTCATGTTCTTTATTTTTGGAGTTGTCACCTTGCTATCGGAAAAGACAAGGTTGGTTCTCTTTAATTTAATTTGTTAATGCCTTTTGCTTTGTGGTGATGTATAATCGTGTGATGACTCATAAGAAATGAAGAAAATATAAGGAAATTGGGATTTCTTGAACATAACCTTACGTAGGAGTTTTAGTCAACCATGAATTGCTTATATATACATTTAAAGTTTGGTGTTACTTTGTCCTTGCTTTCTCCAAAATTTCCTCTGGTTTTTAGTCATATGGAGAGGACAATATGAACTCTCTGATTCTCTGTTGAGAGCTTGCACAATTTTATCGGCAAGACTCTGATCATCAAATATTTAAGATAGTAAAAAGATAAGAACTTACGTAATGATGTCATCGTGAGCTTGCCAAGTCTGAGCTCAAGGAAACCAAATCCAGGTTGCGCAGTTCTTTATGAAGGCATGAATGCCAAACTATTGTAGGTTCTTTTTGAAATCGAGTAGGGGATAAATGGGGTGAGAAGTAGCTTATTGATGGGGGTGTCAGAGGTAAACATACGATTTTTAACAAATTCTTGAGTTATCAGAAGTTGCAGATTGTAGCTTTGTAAAAAACTTACCTCGCTTGCATTGGAAGTTCATCAGTGATGGAGTAAAGACTAATTCATCACTGATCGTAACACCATTTTGTTTTTATCTATTATTTAGAGTTAACTAAGATCAGGACATTCATACCTAAGATTCTAGGACCTTAAGATCTTTGGAACTACTCATTTGAAAAATCTGACCACACTTGTATATTTCCAAATTAACACTATTCGGAGACTGCATTGAAATGCATAAGTGCTTCTATGTACTTGATAGTTCCAGTGATTGCAGTGAGAAATAAATTACCGAGATTTTCTGCCAACTTTACCCTTAAATCTATAAGAACAGACTACCCTTAAAAATGCATTACTAGTTCAACTCCTTTAAGCTTCTCTCAAAAGCATTGGTTATGGCATTTTTGAAGAATTAGTTGGAGAACTATGAACTAGCAACAGACGTATGCCATAAGCTTGCAATAGGACTTAAAACTGTTTCCTTAGCATGCTTTCTTTGTGGTATATGCTATCAGTGGGCTTGACGAGGTCCCCATCTTTAAGATACAGGCATATTTTGTTTCTTTTTCCATTCACCGAAATGCCTTGAAGCAATGCTTGAACGGACCTTGTGTATTTTCTATCTCAAGCAATCATTGAATAGGACTTTCAACTTTTTATCATTGTAGTGATGAGGTCTATGATTGTATAACTCTCTGTTGAACTGTTGAATTGTTTAGCATGATCTAGCAATTGTTGTCCACCTGTAAATAAGGCTTGCCTCAATCATTTAAACAGCAATCAAACTGTATTGTGATTCATTGTTTAAGAGGAAACTGGATTCAAAACCATCAGTCCTGATGATGCGTCCATTACATTGAATTACTACTAATAATAATAATTAATGTAGATGTGCTGAGCTTTTCCTTTTCAACTACAGTTTAAATATTCTTTTTTGGGTTAATTTCTTGCAGGCTTTTACCTTTGCCAGATGAAGCCCTTTGTTTGGTGGCAGCATCAGCATTTTGTGCAGAATATCTACTGTTTTATTTTCACTCGACAACCCATCAAGGACTCGAGGGATATTACCATCTCATTCTCGTCCTTTTAATTGGACTCTGCATTTTATCGACTGTGGCTGGCGCCCTCATCCCAACCAGTTTTCCCGTTGATTTGTCTAATGGTGTTGCTATTACTCTGCAGGGTCTCTGGTTTTATCAAACTGCTTTTACTCTTTATGGCCCCATGATGCCAGATGGTTGTCGGTTGAAGGGTGATCAAATCAGATGTCGGTCAAAAGACGCTGAGGTTCGAGGTGAGCTGCTTGCTAACTTTCAGCTCTTCTCATTGGTCCTTGGAGTCCTCATAGCAGTGGTGGTAGCATATGGTTTTCTAACTTCAAGATACAGGCAATCTAATATTAGGAGCTTACACATGATACAGATGAATTAGGTTACTTCATAAGGTACTTCTTTTCCCCGCCACATAAGCAGGCATTTGATCTTCTAGACTATGAGTATAAACTGGATGTGAAATTTTTGGCTTACCACTTGAATGTAAACGTGCATGACATGGAGATGTCGACTGACGATAGTTCTTTTTCATGATTCTCTTATTAACTGAAACTAAAATGACCGTCCTCTCTTACTATCTCTGTTCTTGTCCTAAGAATAGAGTCCCTCTTCTTTAGCAATCAAGACTCCTAATTGGGATGCATTACAGTGGATGACCACATGCAGACATATTTACAGATTTCTGTTGTACCCTACTGTGGGTGATGGTTTTGGAAAGAGGCTTATGCTGTAGATAAGTGATGTGATTAGCTAGCAGAAGTCAAAGGAAGGCTTCAAGTCGCACTTGGAACTTTTCATATTTGGTTTTAGATTGTTGAGATGACCTTGGAAGTTACTTGGTCCCATTAGACAGGAACCAAAGGGTAGATAGTTGTAGAAGTTCAAAACCTGTTGGGACCATAGTCTTGAGTGTTCATTTTCATCTGATAAAAGGGCTTTCATTTCATTCACAGAAGCTTTTAACGACAATGGATTTTTAATATGATGACATATAAGCTTTTAAAACAAACTTTGAATGAATGTATAATGTATCAATAGAATGCATTATGTTATAATATACAAACTTAAAATCGTTAATTAAGGCATTATTACACAATTCCTATTCTTTACATTTTAAATTTTATAAATTAAACTTTTTTATTATTATTCTTTTGTATTCTCTTGACATGTTTAACTCATTTTTATTTCATTTTTCTTATTTTATAATAATATTTTTCTTAGTTGAAAATTAAGTTTTCACTTTTAAGAAATAATAAATTTGTTATAAGGACAAAAGAGAGTTTTATGCTTTTATGTGGTTTAAATAAATTTAATTTTTAAAATTCTAAAAAAATTGTTTATAGTTTTCAGTTTTACATAAAACTCTTTCATTTAAAGAGCAGTAAAATACACATAAACCAATCAGATGTTGTTGATATGACAACACAACACAACTCTCAATCCTAATTCAAACTAATTAAACTCAAATCAAATTAATAATTTAAGAATTATACAATAAATTATTTATTTTAATTGACTTTAATTAGTTTCAATCAAAATTAAGAGTTAAATTGAATCATTATATCAATAACACACACGTAATTGATCCGGTGTGTAATATTTATATTATATGTGTTTTATCGTTATTTTTTTAATAATACTCTGATGTAAAGAGGTTTTTAAAAATTAAACTCATAACAAATTTTAATAAATTACTTATATTTATTTTAATAAAATTCTTATATAAAGAGCTTTATTTTTTAAATTTGAAATCATAAAAAATAAAATTTTAAAATTAGAAATGATGTTTACAATTTTATTTAAAATTTTAAAAATTATAAATTATTTTTTGTAAAATGACTTTTCTTTGTAATTATGTAAGCATGCTTTTGTATTCTTTTAGCTTCATGCAACAATTTTGTGGAAGTATCTTTTCATTCTTCCCTGTTTTACTTATCATTTTAACCATAACTTTAGTTATTTCTCGGTGAATGCGATAGTGTTAGAATACTTTCACGCATTTTCATTATTTCTAACAATTTGTTACGAAAATAAAATTTTACTTGTAAGTTATTTTGCATTTTCCCAAATAATAACCTTAAATTATGATTATAAATTATGTTTACAATTTAAACAATATTTAAAAACAAAAACATTCTCACGGGGCATTCCTTATAAACTGTGTTCTTTTTTTAAATTATACAGCACGTCCATAAGGCTTAGTTAGTAAAAGCAACATTATACTGTATAACACTGATCTGAAGCACTTGAAATCCAGTTTTCACACGATCTCCAATATAAATTCTTCCCCAGACTAGTAAGGAACGATTATGGAATCTATAAGCTCTTGAAGGGGAGCAAGCTCCTTCTTGTCTATTAGTCCAAACTCCTGCAAAAGGCAATACATCCGAACGGAACAATCAATCATCAAATCCAGAAATTTCTATACAAGAAGAAAATGCTTCTTGGCAAACTTAATTTAGGTGCACTGCACAGTAAGATTGGAACTGTGAGGACCATAAGGGATCAGTAAAAACAACATTTTGTCGTTGAAAACAAATAAAAAGAGAAAGGGCATCGTTAAGAGATAAGAGTGGACAGAAGCCTCCAGCATAAACATGGACAATCACCAGTTATTGAAATGGATGAGATGGAGATAAAGTTGTACTAGAAGCTTTAACCATAACACTTTGAGATGATTTATAAATCCATAAGAAACTATTGCAAAGGGAAATTTTGTCTATGATGAACTCTATAATCAATTAGAAGGTAATATGACCAAAGGCTAAGCATTTCTTGCAATGAAATGGGTGAACAGGGCTCAAATTCAAAAGAAGCAGATTGAGCCGCTTATGGCCATGAGAAACTGCTGCATAGCTAGAAGAATGGAGTAATACTAAGAATTTGTCAACTATGTCGTTCAACCCAAGAAGTTTAGTGCAAGCCCAAAACCTGGAGAGCACATATAAACTCTAATATAGTTAACTTTATAGGCAATCGTTGCCTAAATGGACTGATTCTAAGGGCGAGGCAATCATGCAGGAAAAATCAAAATGGGACAGATTCTTGGAAGCCATGACAAGGCACATGACTGTCCTAACAAAATATGTGAATTTAAACAAAAGAAACATGAATTAAGGGAAAAATAAGTAAGTCGGCCACTTTCAAGGCAACTGAAGTCTTAATGTAGCTACCTCAAATCACCGGAACAGTATGAATTAGTCATGAATGGTAAACGTTTTGAGTTTACAAAACTATGAGGTATGTCGCTTATGATCAACAAGTGAGATTGCAGAAAACAACTTACATAGGTGAACAGTATAAAATGCTTGAAGCACGTGTTCAAGTGGGCTTCCTCTTTGAGGCTTACAATCTTCTGAAAGTGAGAGTGATAAATATGGGCATATACACGGAACAGCCGTTTGAATATAGTTTTCACAACATCCTTGAAATTAAGAGGAAATGGAGCACCTGCAAGATTCAATCAAATTAATATATAGATTAATGATTAGTGAACGATATCTGATTATGACCATAGGCTTGAAACACATGTACCAAAAGGTCATTATCTATAGCAATGGACTAAAGACTATTCATCATAACAATCAAACTTTTCCATGTTGTCATAAATGAAAATCCTCCCAATTTCCTCTCTCATTTCTTTTATAATAATCCTTGGTCCAAAATATAAAAGGAATAATATAATATATCTTAAACATTCAACAAGGTAACCTAAGGCCAAAATGGGCCACTTTGCATAATAAAATTGTAGCTACCTTCTTTTCATTAGCTTTTCCAACAGGAGGACGTGGATGTTGTGAACAAGAAGCAGATAGGTGGATGATAGAAGTACAAAAGGGTACATATTAGTTGACTAATTACCAAGTTTTTGGGGAAATATGGATTCATCATCAAGCTGAGCTTCAATCCAGTCCATTAAATATTCAACATACTTTGGAGCAGACACCTCAATAGGTTTCTTAATTTGTACACCATCTGCCCACCTATATTCATACCTGCATAGTTCCAACAGTACCAGATCACAAGCTATTAAATAATCAAACTTGCAGACAACCAAACCTGCAGATAACGCATTTTAATCAACTATAAAAGTGAATGAATGTGCATCTGCACTAGCTGGCAGAACAAAGCAATGCAAGATTTTGTATTATAATGTTTTGTTCTACACATTTAACGTATAAACAAGATTATCAATCAACAGGGGTGATAGATGTCCTACATGAAAGAACAAAGTTAGCCAAATATCAACCTTGAGATTAGGAGATAATACACCCAAATATAAAATGTTTTTGAAACTATAGGGCACAAGTTTGTTATTCATATGCCTAAAAGTTGCTTCCTTCACTCAATTGAATGGCAAACCTGCTTGAAACTGGTATCTGGGAAATAAATAGCAAGGATAATGATGTTCTCTGGTTAATTAGAAAGTTACAAAAGTTTGAGAATGCTTGTCTTCAGCTATTCAGACTTGCTAAAACACATGGAGAACTATATGAATATAATTGCCCTCAACACTTATACTAGAAGCGAGTAGTGGGTTCATAACACCTTTCTACATCTTTAGGCCACTAATACAAGCCTGGAACTGGTTAAACAAACTTTTGAAAATATCAAACCTATAAAGTACTTGATGTTTTTGGTGTTACTATTCAAATTGGCTGTAGAAACTGCAAGTTTCTTAAAGGAGCTAATCCATTTATGAATATGTTAATTAAACCGGCAAAAAGAACTAGGTACCAACAAGGCCTTTATACTTAACTCTCTATTATGCAAGCTAACCACAAAGAATTATAAATTTTGTCTATTTTCTAGCCATACTTGGGGCCTGCAGTCATTGTAGGACAGTTCTCAGGTGTGCAGAATTCTGTCAAGGTACCATACAGAAGATTCACCTGGTTGAAGAAATCCACAGCTGAAATAGGGAAATCCATATAGACATAGGTTTGAATTAGGAAGAGATTAGCAGTAAATAGAACTTCTAAAGAGAAAAACATATGCTGAGTTAGATAATACAAGACTTGGATGACTTTATTATCTTGCATCAAAGTACTAAAACATGGTGGACTGACGACAAAAAAACATAAGTTTGTAGGTAAACACACTTAAAAAAGTGATGACAGAAAATTGCTCACACATTCAATGAGAGAGAGAAAGAGAGAAAGCAATTACTGTTGACAGCAAGCCACTCATTTACATCCTCCCCCGGAGGAAGTCTCACTGCTTCCCTAAGGTTTCCACTGCCTAGGGTGGCATCAATGTGCTTTCTAAGTTGTGCCCCCTGCATCATGAAAATTACAAATTCACAAAGGCAACAAGAACAGTTTCTCCACCATCCACTATTAATATCATAGAAAGCACGGGACATCATTCTGCCCCATGTATGTGCTTATCACATGCTTGTATGGTAATGGCAGCAATTAGAATAAACCATATTGTTTAACCTGTTTTGTCAGAACCCATTCATGATATTTACAAATTATACATATGGACCCCACAACTCTAAAGAATGTTTATCACTTTGTGCTACAAAGAAACCTTCTTTTCCCAAACTGTCGTTAACTAAACAATGCTACACTTATCCAATTCCTCATGATATTAACTGGCATTTTCCCTAAATATAGTTATGTAAGCTAGAGTCCATATAAACCAAATCATTTAATTTCTTAACTATGATTTTACATCAACTTTTTATAGTCTCCAATCCCCGTAATTCTTTTGATATCACTAAACCATTATAATACCATACATTACTAATTGTCAATCATCATCTGCACTGCCTATTTAATTCATTTCAGATTGTGTTCATGTCTTAATCTCAAATCTAACATGCACGAGAATGCATACGAGATTTACCTGCCAAAACACCTAACTCACACTAATTGGTAAACACACATATTTTATATATCACTATATTCTAAAATTCCAGAACCCGTGCAAATGGACAAACGCAGACAAAATCCATTAATCATGATATACCATCAAAGTGCACTCATGTTGTCTTTCACCGCACCTGCATGCTCTAGTCATAAGACACATATCGATATTTTTGCAGTAATAATGATAACAACAACAGACACAAACGTGGAACGTATTAAAAGACAATATCATTCAAAACTTCAGTAGGCATGGGGCAATTTATTACAACATTTGATTGCCAAAGCTTGGATTTTTAATTTATTACTCAAGAATGAAAACTGACCTTACTCCCCGATGGCGCACTCTTTTTGGGTCGGAATGTCCTCTGATTTCTGTATAAAGAAAACATATCAGGATTACAAATTGAGTATGTACTCAAAAAAAATATATAAACTACAACATTGTCCAACCTTATACACAATTAAACAAATTATCTAAAGAATAAAAAATGGACCCTACACAACTAGACACAGGGATGAACCAAGTTCAATGCATAAGAAGAATGTGTGCAGGAGAAAGAGAAAGAAAGATGGAGTCTGAAAGCCTGCATTCTATGAAACTTAAGATCAAATATCTACTCAAGTGCTAAAGTCAAATCATTAATCTTACAATGACAACCAAACAATAATCATGCAAACAGAAAACCAAACAATAATCATGCAAACAGAAACGGTACAGTTTTAAATGCATCGTATTGACTCTGCTTCCACCAGCATATACACGGATATTTGATTTGCAACACCAATTGATAGGTTCTGGCAATAAAAACCTATTGCTTTATGGATACTTGCTAATTGCTAAATTACTTGACTTTTGTAACTCCGAGTTTAAAGTGGAAATGAACAGCTTTTTTTAATCAAATTAGAGAGTTAAATGCAGTTTTTTAGACTTTAGCAGTCTGGCACAATAACTTGCCATATGGACAGACGCTATGCCTCCACTACGCAACTTTAGCTATCTGATATCCAAATATTTTCCATCTTAAGTAAAGTCATTTACACGAGGATTTTGCAGGTAATAGTACAAACTTTTTGACAACATGCTACACCATTCATTACATCTAATAACCACCATGTTACCACAAGTCAGTTTAGAAAAACCTATACAATATAACTGGAGAAGAAACAAGCAGAAACCCGAAAAAGCCTAAAATAATCATGCTATTCAGAAATGTCAGGGACTTCACAGATTTTCACACCACTTTCATGCTGCCACCTTGCTGATAAACTATACAAGCTACGGACACGGAAAATTCACCGTGCATGCATGACAGACACAGAAACTATTAAATTATGAAGCAATATGCATGCCCCCAGCTCACATAGTTAATACTTTACCTTTTTCCCTAAATCCTTTTAGGCTAGTCAATGTAATTTTTCTTTTTCTTTCCAAATCCTTTTTTGGCAATTGAATGTAAGGAAAATAGTGACTCATTAAAATCTAGATAGTGTGTTCATCTATCTATATATATGCACATGTATATGAACGCACGTGTTGAGATACAAGCCCTACTTTACTTCTCTTTTTATTTTCCTAATTAGCTAGACGAAGTTAGTGACTCATCAGAATCTATACATGTATATGCATAGATACGCAATCCAAAGTAGCATGCATGCTTAAAAAGACTGATCAACTCACTATTGTATGCATAAATTTGCTCAATTAGCCAAGTTAAACAAAATCAGATCAAAGGTTTTACAAAACACAAAGGCACACTAATAAAAGAAGTATAATCAAAATTCAAATCCATCCCAAGTGCAAATGATAACTGCTGATGCAAAGAGCGAATTGATCAGAATAACAGAGATCTGAAAACAAGAAGAGAACAAAGAATGACCTGCCCAGACCAAAGAGACTCATGGCGGAAACAAAGTAAGAGAGAGATCGCGTTGTCTTCTCGACTGCGAACCAATCAAGTCCAAATGACTTTTGGGTTTTAACTTAATTTTTCTTACCTTTTCTTTCCCTTTTTTGGGCAGCAGGAAAATAATGAACATTGATAACCATTTTATAGAAATTTTCAATTTATTTTTAGATTTTATTTCCCTTGTCCTTTTGCATTAATTTGACTCGAACTTTGACTTAATTTTCTCATTAAATTAAGAATTTATGAAATAAAATAATTTAATTAAAGATTATTAAATATATTTTATCAAATCAAATAAATTTAGAAACAGAATTCAATTTTCAGGAGACTTCTTTTTTATTTTTCCTTTAAATCCCTAGATCGTAAAAGTTATTTTTTTTGGGGTCAAAATCGTAAAAGTTATTTAACTACGGATTAGTCAGAACTAATCATAATTACAGAATTGCTTATTTAACTACGGATTAGTCAGAACTAATGATAATTACAGAATTGCTTTAGTTCGGTTTCAGTGCTGATATATATAATATTGGTTTAGCTAATAATTAACATTTTTAATTAAAAATTTCAAAAATACATACCAATGGGCCTACTCTTCAATATTTTTTAGTTGGGTATCAACCAATGTAGTGTCAGGCCCATTTCTACACTTCTCGAGGACGCCAAGGGGAGATGCATACAACACCCGCACGAAGTTTTTAAGACTACAGGATTGGATTGGCATCAAATTATAGCAAATATGAATTGAGCACTACATGTGACCCATAGGTCTTGAGGATCTTAATCATCATCATGGACTTTATACATTTTTGTTGCACTGTATGATTGTGAAGCTTACCATTGGATGCTAGCAAGGGAATCGACAGACAGTTTACGTAATCTGAATTTAATTACTTGGTAGAATAATCGTAGTGCTTCATTGACAAACTCAATAAAAAGGAAAATGGACAAGTTATGCATAAATAGTAAGAAAAGAGAGAAATGCAAACCCATGTTTGAGGGGATCACCAAATACCCCTACGAACTATCAATTTTTGAATATATTATTAATTTTAATAATTATTCATGTATAACAAGAATTGAATACATGCAAACAATTTATTATTTAATTGCAATTCTCAAACATGTCATAATAAGATAATTAAAATAAACAATACGTCATAAGTGTTTAATATATCAATATGAGTACATATTTAATCTAAACGAACATTATGTGTAGAACATAAAAGTTCCAAGACCTTTTTTTGTTGTTCGACTTCGGAAGTTAATCGATC
>JAOTBA010000005.1:11127586-11173725 GCA_025629845.1 Erythroxylum squamatum | reverse complement strand
ACTCAAAACACCCATAAACAATTTTTAGTCCATAATTAAATCATAAACATCAATAACAAAAACATACACACGTACTCCCTCATCATCAACTTGCTAAACTCATCTACCCTATATCATTTCACATTCTTGAATTTTCCATTTTTTTCAGAATGTGAAAATTCAAAAAGTCAGACTTTAGGGTATGTACCTCAAATTAAATCCTAAACTCTTGTAATGAAAAAATTAATAGTGGGAAGTAGGAGTTGATCCCAAGAGAAATTCTTATTTGCTAATAATTATGAAAGAAAATAATTAATAGAAGGGGTTAATTAATTTTTCTATAAAAAAAGAAGTAATACAATGAGAGTTTTCAATAAAACAAACCTTGGTTTATGGTTGCTCCCACCCCTGCAACTACGATTGATTATTAACACAAAATAATTATCTCATGAATCATATATTCAATCTGATACTAATTATTTGTCTTTCCTTATGATTAATTAATAAAAAATACGTAGTTCAATTAATCCTTATTGATTGACGACTTTAGATACTATGCAAAATTTAATTAAACAATAGCTTTAAGAAAATAAAGTCCATCAAAGCAAGATAACACAACATCTGCAGTTATATTTAATCTAATTGATCACTTTTCCTAAGAGTACTAATTTCTGACATAACAAATTAAAACTCATAGTTGCTATAAATGATAAAAATAATTGACTTTTATTCAAACTTTAATCTAGCATTTTAACTAATAAACTAATTACGCGCATTAAAAAATAATAAAATAATCATAAAATGGAAGCATAGAAAAGTAATTCAATATCATGTAAATGAAATACTTCACTATAAGACCCAATTGACTACTTTAAGTTGGGCTTCCACTTCTTTCCGAATAAAAGACTTAGCCAAAAATGGTCATTCCTATCACTAGCATTTAAAGAAAGTCTAAATAGGAATTTGCGAAGCTGGAAAATGTAGCTAGAAGATGGGATGCCCTACTCCTTGGGATGCCCTGCTCCTTCATATCTTGGCTCTATTTATAGCCCTTAAAACTTATATGAAAATCTTGTGGTTGTGATTCTTTAAATATCTCAAATTATAACTTCATTGATTTTCACTTATATTTGGCTAAGATAAGGTTTTAAATCGCTTCTAACACATTTTTCTCCTTTAGGATCAAAGTCTGGAAATTATAATTTTCACTAAGCGTGCCCACACCTAAGATCATGTCATATTGTTTTTCCTTATTTCACTCTGATTCCTATATTCTGATCTCAATCTGTTAGACTAAATCTCTTTGATTCCCCTTGATAATTGGCAGTTTTGCTCATTAATTTCGAAATTTTCAATTTTGGAATTGAGATCTAATCATTTCTTATAAAAATTGAATTTAAACACAATAAGATAAGATTATGAAGGATTTTGAATGCCAAAAATTAAGCTAAATGATTACTTATAAGTTATTCTTCAACCTAACAAGTTTCGCAAGTTCTATATGATTCATAATCTAAATGATATATATATCTTTGTATGTAACTTTATAATTCTCATTACATTGATTTAACTAACATAAAATAAAACGATATTCGCAATTGTCTAACTTAGTAGTTTTGCCACTTATGATAAAAATAAATCTCCCTTTGATCTAATAGATACAAATTATTTACATAAACTTGGATCAAATTCTTTTACTTAACAATATATTTTTTATTATGCCTTGATTATTAAAATAATGTTGAATCTAAATATAATATTAAATACTCAAAAGTATAAATTAGAAATATATATGATCTCTATCATATTATATATTGGCAAGAAAAATTATGCAATCATTTTTCCTTTCAATGATAACTATTATCATATTTAAGCTAACGCCTTCCATTGTAGTACTTATCTATGCTTTTAGTAGGCTAAATTAAGTGAAACGATTCAATTAAGTTACCATACCTTTACTATAGGCAATTATTTGCATTGTGCTTGTATGGCGTCGACATACATCTTATATGTTGTCATTAAAGTTTATGAGACATTAGTCAACTCAAAATATCATTACATTGTCATTAACAAGATGTTATTTTTGATATATTAATTAGAATTATCTCTTTTTCTTGGATATATTTTGGTGCTTAAATAGAAAAATTAATATCTATTTTGTTTTAGGAGATTCCATCAAATTGGGACATTATTGGTGAAAATCATTAATTTTTCAAAAAGTAGACAAATTACTGTAATGGATACCTAATGCTAGAATCACCTGAAAAGTTAGAGTTTAATTAGGAAACTTCTTTCTATCCCTATTATATTAGATAGGCATCTTTGCAAGATAGGATTAAACTAGGGCTTGAGTAGAAAATCAATAAGAGGGAAGCCTTTCATCTCTCTCAACCATCCTAGAATCGTTTTCTTCTTAATTTTCTCTTAATCTTTCATCTTTCTTCTATTTTTGGTGTTGAAACTTAAGCCGTATGTGGCTAAACTCAATTATTTTGATTCAAAAGGATTCAAAACTCTAGTTGTAAACTTGTGAAATTTTGTTCTAAACTTTTATTCATGTTTTAATTCAAGTATTTCTTGTTCTGAGTTCTTATGTTTCATGAATGATTAATATTGATTTAATTAATCTGACAAATTTATTTGATGATTATTGTTCTATAGCTATCCATAAATTCAATGATCCGTAATTGTCATAAAGGATTGATACAAGTAGTAAATAAGTTATTTATGAATTTGCATATTTAACTTATAATAAACAAAAAAACTAAGTTGAATAGTTACAGTTATCTCGATTATTTAATTTAAGGTTTAGTATTTTTCATTAAGTTTATTGCTTACACTTAATTGCTATGAAACGCTATTGTTAAGCAAGTTTTATCTAATGTAAAAATCTCAATATTCTGCAAGTATATGGATCGTAACTTGTAGTAATTGAGGTATCAATCCCACAATGAATGAGCTAAAACTAATTAAATCCTAACTTTGTCTAAGGTTATAAAAACATGATTTAAACGAAAATAAAAATAACCAGAAAATTAAGAAATCAAGTATGAGTTAGAATGAAATTAAAATTCTGAAAATAACATAATTAAATCAAATGGAGCTCTAAAACACTTAACAAATGAGATGTCGCAATAAAACAAGATAGATCAATTATAAGAGTATAGGATTCATTATATTATCATTTTGCTACCTTAACCACTTTTGATTCAATCGACATCGATCCTAGATTTCTCAAGGGTTGATTAATCTCTCTCAAGTCTAATCATTAAACCCTAATTAGTAATTCCTAATTGGTTCCAAAATTTTGATTTTTGCAAGCTCTCGATTAACAAAAACAACTTACATCTTCAACTAGTTTTTTTAAGTGATCTATTAGATAATCAGGTCCTCACACAAGATCTACCTTTGTATGATTGTCGATTTGATATTCATGTGATTTATTAGGTTGTTAACTCTCATTACCCATCCTAATCATGTTACTATCGATTCAATCTCTTGATTTATTATCGAAGTATGCACAACCATAAATATCACAACACCTAACATTTCATTGACATCTAAAGCAATCATGTCACAAAATGATTTAAGAATAAATCCTAAAATGAAATTAGAACATCATCAACATGTTCAACATCCTCAATCCCAATTCATACATCATGATGGAAGTAAATAAACAAAAGAAAGAAGAAAATAACTTGAATGGAATGGGTTGTAGTGGCTAGATTGTTGCTGCAAATGCTCCTCTTCTCTTCTCTCCTTTTTGATCTTCCTTTAGGTTCTTTCTTAATTTGGCTAATGGAGGCTATGTCTTTTTAGGTCTTGTTATGGTATTATATAGTTAACGAGTCATTTAGGGTAAAGTCTAGGTCTTAACCATATCAATTTGTCCAAAAATACTCTCCAAACATCAAAATAGAAGGAAATCCCCGAATCTGATGAGTATTTACTTAAAGAGTTGAAGTTTAAGTAGGAAACTTCTTTTTATCCCTATCATAAAGGGATTGAGATTTGTTTTAGATACACATCTTTACAAGATAGGATAAGATTAGGTTTAAAGTAGGAAAATACTATAAAAGGGATGCTCTCTAATTCTCAAGAATCAATCAATTTTTCTCTTCTTACTTGTCTCTTAATATTATATTTCTTCTATTTTGGTGTTGAAACTTCAGTCACGTGTGGCTAAACTCAATTATTATGATTCAAAGGGATTCGAAACTCTAGTTGTAACCTTGTGAGGTTTTGTTATAATCTTTTATTCATGTTTTAATTTAATTACTTCTTGTTTTGAGTTTTTATATTTTATGAATAATTAATATTGATTGATCTGACAAATTAATTTAATATTGATTATTCTATAGCTATCAATGAATTCAATGATATGTAATTGTCATGAAGGATTGGTACAAGTAGCAAATAAGTTATTTATGAAATTGCATATTTAACTTATGATAAACAAGAAAACTATGTTAAATAGTTGCAACTATCTAACTTATTTAAGTTTAAGGTTTATTCTTTTTCACTAAGCATATTGTTATCATTTATTTGATATGGAATGCTGTCATACCCAGTCAATTGATGGTAAGTTTTGATTTGGATGTTGGGTTTAAACCAATTAATTTAGGAAATTTTGAGATTTATTATGGCTATCCTAATATATTTCGAACTAACTGCTTGAATTGTTACAAATATTCTTTTTAGACCTATGATTAAAGTTACAATTAGATGAGATCTTTCCTTCGAATCAGAGTTTAGTATTATTGAATTTCTCCCTTTTATACTTAGTTGACTTAATTTGATTCCTTGTTAATTTTACTTAATTAGTCCTTACATTAGTAATTTGATGCCCAAATAAGATCCAATATCTTATATTGATAATTATTTGTTAAATATCTCATATTTACTCATACTCAAACTGTACAATCAAGTCTAACTTGATTAAAACACATATTTTCTTTTCAACCTATTTTTTGTGTGTGACCCATTAGGTTCTCAAATATGTTAGTAATTAATATAAATTATAACCTTAAATCACATTTATGATTAGATAAATTAAACTCTTTTAATTTATCTTTAATTCTCTAATTAAACAATTTATATCTATATATCAAGATTGATATCTAGTAACGTATCATGACTATTTACATGTTTAAGAATGTCAACGTAGTTTTGACTAATCTTTTCGTGTATGATTTTTTTTTGTATAATCCAATCATTTCATTATACAACGTTTTGATTGAATATAAGACATGAAAATAATATTTACTTTATTTTGATCCAATCATATTAGTTACTCACAATTCTATATATGAATCTTATTTATTATTTGATTATTTCTTTCTTGTTTATTGTTTAGGTTTGTTATTTTAGACCAATGATTTTAGTTTAGTTAATCACTTCTTTATTCATTCAATTTGTTAGATTATATAATATAATGACAATTGTTTTTAGTATTTATTGTTTTCGTAGAAACGATACTTGTATTCATTTTATTATACTATAAAGACACTTGCCTAATTGATCTTTAGTGTTGTTTAAAAATCGTACATCCAGAATTGACATCCAAAATAGAAAAGAGAATAAAAGATAACCCAAATAGATACAATATCCAATTGTCAACAATCAAAGGATGAGCGAGATCGTTACCATAGTCCTCTGAAAGAGCAAATCAAGTTTGGAGAAGAGATTAGCAACCGACTGCAGAGAAAAGAGAACAGGAGAAGCAAACCAAATGGAAAGCGAGGAATGATTGAAGCGAGTCGCTAATGGTCAAGAGGAAAACAAAATTATAAATGAAAAACGTTATTTTGATTTTAGAAATCCATTGCCGAAACGTAAAAAAATACAAAATTTGTAATGATTTTTTATTTTTAAAAACAAAAAATCACAGCAAGAAGTAAGAACAAAACAAACATGTTTTAATAGTTTATATTTCTTTCTTTTCCAAAGATCACGACAAAAAAATTTAGAAACAAAACCTTGTTTTTTGTTGTTGATAAACTAAAAATTAAAAAGAATTAAATAAACGTATTTTAATAATATGTTTCTTTTTTAAATTCACAAAAAATAAAAAAGAGAAATAAGCAACCCTTAAAGAAGTTGTTTTTTATAATTGTATTTACTATTAATTAAATATATTGTTTAAACATAAAATGTTTGTAAATTTGGTTATTATTATAAATAATATGTTAATAAATAAAATTTTATTTTACAAACATAATTATTTATTCTAATAAAAATATAATAAAATATTTATTAAAAAATATTATGTAAGAAATTAATATAACATAATTCATTTAATTAATTTACAAAATATTTTATTTTTAAAATTTTATTTCTAATATTACTAATTTATTTTATTAGTAATAATATATTTGTAATTATTAATAATGAAATAAAATTTGGATAAAAATAAATTCAAAATTACAATAAAAATAAAATAAAATCAAGTGAAGTGGCCGCGTTACGATCGGTGTCCCCCGAAGCACTACTGCTGTTAATATAAACACTCGTCGGAGGTTCATTGTGGATAATTCCGAGCGACGTCAGTCAGCAAAAGCAGAGCAGTGTAGCTGAAGGTTTTCAAGGCTTGATTACGACGCCGTTGAATCGCATGGCGTTCGGAAAATGGACCTCTGCTCTTTACAAACTGCAGAGCTTTAGACTTTTATTAACGGATTAACTGAACGCAGGTGTTTGGAGGTTTTGGCCTATAGAATGCAAAATTTGAAGATTAGAGGTTTCATTCGGGGTTGTGCCAGTTCAATCTCTAGAAGCAACGCTTTATTCACTTTACTCTTCAAACTCTCAGCTCGTCCAATGCCTACCGTCAATCCTTTAGTTGTTGGCCGGCGTCGTTTTTCCGGATACGCGGTGGAGCAGTTCTCGGATGATGAGTATGAGGTCGACTTCGAGAGCCATAAGGTTTTTGCTTCACTCACTCGCCTTTGTAATGTGATTTGTAGGTGTTTTATTTATTTTTGTCTTAAGACAAGAATTGTGTGGATAATGATGTTGTGTTAGGCATCTTCTTCGGTGGCTAATATCGATGAATGGAAATGGAAGCTAAGCATGTTGCTGCGAAATGAGACTGACCAGGAGATTGTGTCTAGAGATAGAAGAGACAGGAGGGACTATGAACAGATATCCAATCTTGCAAAAAGGATGGGACTTTATAGGTAAATTTTGAATTGAGATTTTGACTTTTCTTTTTTTTTTTTCAAATGATCCCATTTCTGTTTCCTTTTTTTATTTTATACATTGTTGTGGCTTAGTGAATTGTATGGAAAAGTGGTAGTTGCGAGCAAGATTCCACTTCCTAATTATAGACCAGACTTGGATGACAAGCGGCCGCAAAGGGAGGTATAATTTATATTCATTTCCATGTTGGTAGTTTTATTGAAGGAATGGTGTTACTGCGGAGATTCTAAATTTAATTGAATTGTCGCAGGTGGTTATACCGTTAAGTTTGCAAAGGAGGGTGGAGGGTTTGCTTCAAGAGTATCTTGATAGGGTACAGTTAAATTCTGGTAGAGATGGTCATAGCTCAAATGATGCTAAGTCTACTGCTGTGGTTGAAGACGCCAGTGTGGATGAGCACCCAGACTATTTTCTTGATGGTTCTGTTATGGAAAAAGTTCTTCAGAGAAGGAGTTTGCAAATGCGTAACGCACAGAGATCCTGGCAGGTGTTGTTGATTTTTTCGCTTAATTTATCAAGAGACGTGAAATTTAAAGTCTTAGTTTCAAATAACTTGACTATTGTCTTTTCACAATACTGGTCATGCCAATAAATGGTTGGAAAACACAATTGCCAAGGCATCCTAGGAAAGTCAGTATGCCAGGGCCCTTCCAGGTTCAGTTTAGGGACCTTTCTCTTTTAGTCATGCTTGGATTTCTTTTGGAGTTGCGTTGGTTCTGTTGCGAGAGCCTTGTTTAAGATGGTTGTTTTGAGCCTTCTTTTCATTCCACGTACTGGCTGTTTGATCTCCCGTCGGATAATATCTTTGAGGCAGACAAAAAAAACTTGTAACATGAATGCAGAAACATAAAATCATCACTAATCTTTCTATCTAAATGTGTGATTGTCTCTAATTTGCAGGAATCACCTGAAGGCAGGAAGATGATGGACTTTCGACAATCTCTACCAGCATTCAAGGAAAAGGAAAGGCTGCTTCAAGCAATTGCAAGAAACCAGGTTGGGCTGCTTCAATTTTAGTGCTCTCTTATATAAAAAGATTTTTCTTATATAAAAAGAATTTTCTCAGATTTTAGGTGAATTTGACAAATGCTCTTTTCTTGTTCACTTCCTGGCTTCATGGCCATGCATGACAATTATGAGTTTTAGCATTCAATGCACTTCTTTTTTTTTTTTTGTCACATGTTCGTTCAACTGCTGTATTCATTTGAGTGATAGACACACATTGGATTATCCATGTGCTAGCTGGCGGTGGATACAGCTTGGAACTTGTGAAATCATTAAGGTTTTTAGTTTAAAATTTGATGGTGGAATATTGGGTAAATCTTTCTCTCCTATTATTTTTCAGCAATTAAGAGCTAAAAGTTAGACCAGAGTGTAGTACTGGACTTAGAGAGGAGAAGAGAGGGAAGAGAATATGCATACGTATTTGTTATACATGTTCTGAAGTGAAGATCACAGTGTACGCGATAGAATGTGTCCCTCAAAACCTTCTGATTTGTATGAATAGGCAGCTATCTAACCTCCTCAGTGTTGTTTGTAGGTCATAGTGATATCAGGTGAGACTGGATGTGGGAAAACCACTCAACTTCCTCAATACATATTGGAGTCAGAAATAGAATCTGGGCGTGGAGCATTCTGTAGCATAATTTGCACACAGCCCCGAAGAATATCTGCTTTGTCAGTTGCTGATAGGGTGTCAGCAGAGAAAGGAGAGCCTCTTGGTGAATCTGTGAGTATCTTTTCCCTCCAGAAACTAATGTATGGACACATAGTTTATCTGTTAAGCATTCATAATTTGGGTTGGAAAGCATTTTCTTTCTCAATGGCTTACTGCAGCTGAAATCTTCTTAGGTTGGCTATAAAGTTAGATTAGAGGGTGTAAAAGGAAAAAACACTCATTTGCTCTTCTGCACCAGTGGAATATTACTTAGAAGGTTGCTTAGTGACCGCAACTTGGATGGTATAACCCATGTTTTCGTTGATGAAATTCATGAACGAGGAATGAATGAAGGTAATCTTCCTTAAAATCTCAATTTTCCAGGACTTCTACTAGGAGTTGTCTAGCTAAATTTGTCAATTTGTCACTCTTATTTATGATAGAATTCTGATTGAACTAAATTCATTTTACTCTTCTATATGACAGACTTCCTATTGATTGTGCTAAAGGATCTACTTACACGTCGCCGGGACTTGAGATTGATCTTAATGAGTGCTACTTTGAATGCAGACCTTTTTTCTAATTATTTTGGAGGAGCACCAAAAATTCATATTCCTGTAAGCTGGATAGTGGATTTGCTTTTGCACCTTTATTTAATGCCTTTAAATGGGCAGGAGATATAAATATTACATTTCATGTTCTTTTAGCTCTTCCAAGCTTTCCTTTAGAGTTGCTTTATGTGGAAAAATGCTGTACTTAACACATCTGTATGTTATTCAGGGCTTCACATACCCAGTGAGGGAACATTTTTTGGAAGATGTATTGGAAATAACTGGTTACAAATTGAGTTCTTTCAATCAAATTGATGACTATGGCCAAGACAAGATGTGGAAGACGCAGAAGCAGCTTGCACCACGGAAAAAGAAAAATCAGATCACCACTCTTGTTGAGGTACAGAACTACATCTACAACTTCCTTTGAATTATGACTTTTGGAGCACGTAGAGCACAAGTTTGATGTTTACTGCTTCGTGATTTGTGATAGTCTACTGCATATGTTCAAATACTTTGTGGAAGCATGATTTCCTTTTTCCATTCTTTTGCAATGATCCTGTTACGTCACTCTATAGGTGGTTGTGGTTATTGGTAAATCTTTGTTGTAAAACAGACTATTTTCTCCCAAATTTGTCCTTCCTGATCCCATTGAAAAGAACATGACTTGTCCTTATTTCTGTATGGATTATTTCCTTATTGGCTGTGTTATTCAGCATTCACTCTGAAGCTCTGAGTAGATTCTGGTGATTTTCTTCCTATTAGGATGCTCTTAACAAGTCAAGTTTTGAAAATTATAGCGCCAGGACACGTGAATCTCTAGCATGCTGGATTCCTGATTGCATGGGATTCAATCTTATTGAGGCAGTACTATGCCATATATGTCGGAAGGAGCGATCTGGTGCTGTCTTAGTATTCATGACTGGCTGGGAGGATATTAGCTGTTTGAGAGATCAACTCAAAGCTCATCCTCTCTTAGGAGACCCCAACAGGGTTCTACTTCTAACTTGTCATGGTTCAATGGCTACATCTGAACAGGTAAGGTTGCTTTTACATGAAATCTTGTGAACAGGGATTATTTCAGAGATGATTTCCCAAAATATTACTATTGCATCCTGTATATTACTTATCTGTTATTGGTTTTTGCCAAGTCTCCTTGTGATTTGAAACATTTGTTGGACTGCTTAAAGATTTCCTTGTAGTTATTAGTTTCAGTTGTTGTATGATAGGATGGGAGTAAGTTTTCGGATTTTTTTGTTTGTTTTGATTTTGTTATCAGGAGGCTGCTTACTTAGTTTCTGATCTGGGCTTACACGATGCTAGTCTGGTAGAGTGGGAATGGGCTTGTTGTTTGTGTTTTCCGGATGTTGTGTTGCTATGGGCTTAAGTCAACTGTGTTAACACAGAGCCCATGTTTCTCTTTTGGATGTCAAGTTTGGAATGTTTGGGAACTGATAAGAAAATAGAATTCTATGGGGTTGTTTGATGGTCAGGAATATGATAAAATTAATATGCTTCACTCCCCAAACCCAATCCCAACACCTCTACCTGTTGCCTCTTTGGTTATTGATGGTAAATTTTATTTGGTTCTCTTTGTAATACTTGGACTTTGCAGACACATATGCCCTTGAAGCTTTTATTTACCCTACCTTCTGTGTGATTTATGGTTTATATTTTGGTTATGACTGGTTGTTACCTCCTGCATTCCAAACCACTCTGCAAATTTTTATCAGTATGCTTTGTGCTTCATTCTGGTTAAGCTTTCATCCCACAGTGTTCAATACCTTCTGCTTTTCCGCAGAAACTCATATTTGAGAAGCCTCATCCTAATATACGCAAGATAGTTCTTGCTACAAATATGGCCGAGGCAAGCATTACCATCAATGATATTGTATTTGTGATTGATTGTGGAAAAGCAAAAGAGACGACATATGACGCTTTAAATAATACACCTTGCCTGCTACCTTCTTGGATATCACAAGCATCAGCTCGCCAAGTAAGTGCCTTCCTTTTGTAGTCTATAACATTAGTTGGATTAACTTTGAAGTTACATGTCAAAATCATGAGTCCAACATCTAATCCAAACTTTTTATCTCTTTCTCTCTCCCCAAGTAGAAAATGGAAAACGTACTTTCACTTATAGCATTTCTCAGGTCATGAAATATATCCATTTATTCAGTTTGCTTGGCTATTTTTTTCTTGCGTGTGCAAGAACCTTCATGCTTATTGACTGAAATATTGTTCTGTAAACTGGAATTATATATTATGAAATATCTATGGTTTAGCTAACTTTTGAACCTCCCTTTTGCTTTTTACCATCATTTTATTTTTAAAATTCCCTAATGTCCAGTGTACTTCCTCTTTGGTTATACTTGCTGTAGAGAAGAGGCAGAGCTGGCCGTGTGCAACCAGGAGAATGCTATCACTTGTATCCAAAATGTGTTTATGAAGCTTTTGCTGAATATCAACTCCCTGAACTTCTGAGAACTCCATTAAACTCTCTGTGCTTGCAAATAAAAAGTTTAGAGGTTGGAAGTATAGGTGAATTCTTGTCAGCTGCACTTCAGCCACCAGAGCCATTGGCTGTAAGTAATTGACATCATTTTCTTGAATCCAAAATATCATTGATGTTGGATGCATTTTCATTTGAAATGCATCAATCACTTGTTACCTTTTTCCTTTCTTCCACTTTGTCTTTTCTCTTTCACGCATTCCTCTTCTGCAAGTTGTTATGTTCTGCTACTGTTTTTCTTTTGTGGGGTGATGCATTTGAATATGCGAAAGTAGTATGTTTAGAGGCGAACAATAATGACACAAGTGCAGTGTTGTGGACGCATTCTTGGGGATTTTTATCGATTTATTAGATATTTGTTGTTTTATGGTTATTTCTTTATTAGGATAATAATACGGTAGGAATCCTATCATTGATAGGATAATAATAAGGTAGGATTATCGAAAGTAGGAAACATACTTAGAGTAGGAATCCTATTACTGATAGGATAATAATAAGGTAGGATTATCGAAAGTAGGAAACATGCTTAGAGTAGGAATTCTATTATTGTAAGGAGACTTGCCTATTTAAAGGCAATCGGAATTAATAAAGAGCAAGTCAGAATTTATTCAAATAAGAGATCAGAGTTCTCTCTATCGAATTCTAAGGTATCAGCCTCCCTTTGAAGAGCTGAAATTCTATTCAAGATAGGTCGACAAAAGAATCGCAACAAAGGGAAGAGAGTTGAATTTGATTTTCCGCTCAATCGCCCGATAACTCGATCCTACTCCCAGAGATATAACATGCAGGGAGTAGAATGGTGGCTCATAACTTCTACTAGCACCATTGAGTATGGACAGAATGGGAATGTTTAATGTACATTCTGTTTCTTCCATCATCCAGTGATCAATTAGCTCCCTGAAAATGCTGTGACTGCTTTACTATTCTGTGCAAGCAGAACCATTTGATTGTATGAATATCTTTGTTTCTGATCATTTAGTCACCCTTAGATTATGTTTGGTTGGACATAAGGTTTTTAATGAAATGAAATGATTTATAATAGAATGGAATGTAAATGGATGTAATATTAGAAAATTATTGTTTGGGAGAGATGAAAGGGTTTATAATGTAATATAGTAAAATGTTGTTTGGAAGAAGGGTTCATAATGTAATATAGTGAAATGTTGTTTATCATTTTACATTCCATCCTAAAACTATAAAATCGGAGGTAACTTATTTTTACTGTTTATGATGGAATAAGATGTAATGTAAAACCTCTTCTTCTATCCTATTTCATTTCATTCCCTTATAAACCCTCTCCCAAACGATAGAATAATATTCCATTCCATTCCATTTCATTAATAACTGCCTAATCAAACATAACCTTAATTATTGTGTTGATATTGATACTTAACCCGTTACGTAGCAAGGAAAGGAGGGCATGCATATCTAACACTTACAGAATCTGCATTCCACTAGCCTAGAGAATAATAGAGTGCTTCCTTTTCAATACTGATATCAAGAAGCCTCTTTGATTTCATGGACTACATATTGGTACACCTTCAAGTGACTGATCCTATCATTACAGTAGCTGTTATCTAATGTTAATTGTGCAATTGTGGACAGTTAACTCATCCTTGCAACAGGTCTCGCTGAACTGCAAACGGGTGTACATGACCAGAATTTTTACTAGGAAATGAGGATAATTACTCAGGGTTCATTGTTGTATTAGCTCATTCATGATTTGCAGCTGCAAATTTAAGATAGTCAACATTATATTGCACTTAGTCAACATTATATTGCACCATATATACATATCTTGCAGTCTTTCCTTCCGTTTCTTGATTTTCTCAGGCTGTTTGTTTTTTGCATGAAGATCTTCAATTATTAAAAAAATTGTTCAAGAAAGCCAAAATGGCTGGAATTTGTGATATTCAACTCTGAAATCTTATGAATTTTGAGAAAATTGTCTTTTGGTAACTTTGGGAACTAAATAATATAAGAAACTTCTTATCATATTTGGTCAACGAAAAAATAAAACTTTACATGACGCAAAACCATTCTAAATGGATGTCAGGTTCAAAATGCAATCGAATTTTTGAAAATGATTGGGGCATTAGATGAAAGTGAGAACCTTACAAATCTTGGTAAGTTTGTTAATGTACTTCTGAAGATTTGAACATAGAAATTTACATTTTTGTACTTTGGGTTACTAACTTGTTCCTGTACTTATTTGTTTAATTGTTAATTAGGGAAGTATTTGTCGATGCTACCAGTAGATCCAAAGCTGGGCAAAATGCTGATTATGGGTGCTCTATTTCACTGTTTTGATCCTATATTGACAGTAGTTTCAGGGCTTAGTAGCAGAGATCCCTTCCTTCTGCCCCAGGACAAAAAAGATGTAAGTATGATGCATTCTGTGTTTCCTTAAGATGTAAGTATGATGCATTCTGTGTTTCCTTTCTCATTCTACTCTTTCTTGATTGACATGTATATGAAATTGTAGATGTTGTATTCATAGTATCATTTCATGCGTGAATGTATAAAGGTCCCAAGTATTATTCATTAATGGGTTTTTAAATATCACGCAGTACTTTTAGCACCTGCAGTCACTTCTAACCATACAAGTATCCTGCCTCCCCAACCTATTCACTTTGAGAAATAAGGAGAGAAGAGGATAAGCTTAGGTGTTAATTCAAGGGAATAGTATACATGAAAAGTAAGGACTCAACATGTGAATATAAGAAACTTGGTTGCCTCTGGGATATTCATTTTGCTATGTTCATGTGTCCATGTGCATAAATTCTCTCTTGAAGGATTGTGAAAATTATGCCAGCTTGGTTGGCTTTGATGATACTCAATGATACTAAGATGACTTCTCTCTTTCTTCTTTTTTTTCTTATCCTCTTCCACAAAGATGGGGGATTTCATAATCTCAAGGGCTTCCTGTTACGTGTATTTGTGCACAGTTATTAGCTATTAGTTGTGACAAATAGTTAGTAATGTTGACAGTAAATCCAATTAAGGTAATCTTTCTCCATTAATCAATATGGGAAGGGTATTGCTTTATCAGGCTTGTACCATGTGAAAGAAGGTTGATTCCCATTGCCCATAAGATTGTCTTGATTTAAGAAATGCTTGTTTCTTTTAAACTAAAAACACATTGAGAAACTTGAGTTGCTATGCTCTGGAAGTGTTCACTGCTTTTTGTAGCTATTAACAGAATGGTAGAAATTTTTTTTCTACTTCTTTGGTTACTCTTTATTATATGTTAGTTTTGTCCTTGAAAGAACCTAATGCATCCATTTTGGCTTCAATCAGTTAACAAAACACAATTATTTCACATTAGTTTTCATAAATTGTCTTGGGAAAGAAATAACTGTTCTAGTGCAGGAAAACATTTTCATGATGTTGAATTTCTTTTTTGTCTGACACAGAAACTCTTTGACCAGCTTTATACTCATAACCCATTTTTTACTAATTGACCATGCCACTGTTTGTACTTTGGAGTCAAATGATGTGACATCAGTTTTTATGAAGCTTAGCATGGTTGTTAGGTTAGATTATTGGCTAATTCTTTCATTCATGGTTCAGTTAGCTGGTACTGCAAAGTCTAGGTTTTCTGCAAAAGACTACAGTGATCATATGGCTCTTGTTCGGGCTTACGAGGGATGGAAAGATGCAGAAAGAGAAGGATCAGCATATGAGTATTGTTGGCGGAATTTCTTGTCTGCTCAAACTTTGCAAGCCATCCACTCTCTTAGGAAACAGTTTAGCTACATTTTGAGAGATGCTGGCATAGTAGATGCAGATGCAGGATCCAACAACAGATTAAGTCATAACCAGTCATTAGTTCGTGCAATCATATGCTCAGGACTTTATCCTGGAATTGCCTCAGTAGTGGTTAAGTATCTCCATTTGAATTTGTACTTCTGTTGGTTGATACCAAAAGTAACCAGTTGACATTCTAATCCTTTCTTTTATATGTACAGCACAGAGAAACATCAATGTCTTTTAAGACAATGGATGATGGCCAAGTTCTATTGTATGCGGTGAGTGCTAACTAACTGAAGTTGCTGAACTTGATTAAGTTTTTCAAACATGACTGACATAAATTTAACATCATAGATATCATTCATCTTTGAAAATATTTTTTGTAAAGGCTACGGAAATTCAATTCTGGTATTACTATTGGTTTATGTTTGCATTTGTTTTAAGTTTAGAACTATCATTACATATCACACTCATAATGGATGGTATTGAAATTGATGTGGTCATCAACATTGATACTCATGGAAATTTTGAATGTTTGGACTAAAATCCTACTAGAATCTTTCTTACTGAATTTTTGGCAGCTTGGTTAGGAAGGATTCTTTGGTATTTTCTGCTAATACAAGGTTAAGGGATTTATATTTTCTTTTACTTGTCATCTTTGATTTCTATCTTGATTTTATGTTCCTTTCCATAAATTCTTGTGTTTGAGTAATGCTTCTCTGGGTTAACTTGTTTGTTTCTCAATCAGAGAGTGTTCAGATTTTTCAGATTGATTTCATACTGTTAGCTTTGTTGTACTCTTTTCCAATTTCGTATATTTATACCTTCAGCTGAGATATTGAAGCCAACTTTAGCAGATTTAGTATTTCTTTGTCTTGCTACTGATAGTTTTATGTTAAGTTGTATAGAACAATTACACGAATCATGATCAAGTTATAATGACATAAACTTGGTACGGTACTTTTATTCATGCTGCTGGCTTTAATATGATACTTCGTGAATGTTTTGTATAAACCTTTATGTTATACTTCTGCTCCAGAATTCTGTGAATGCACGCTATCAAACAATTCCTTATCCATGGCTAGTCTTTGGTGAAAAAGTAAAGGTTAATACCGTGTTTATACGTGACTCCACTGGTGTATCTGATTCCATACTGATCCTTCTCGGTGGTGCTATTAGTTGTGGGTTACAGGTAATTTAATTTACGTTTGAGATATTTTCCTTCTACATGTACAATATTGGTTTTCTAAGCCAGTGGTTCACATTTTTCTAGGCTGGGCATTTGAAGATGCTGGGAGGATACATTGATTTCTTCATGGATCCTAGTTTGGCAGAGTGCTATTTAAAGCTTAAGGAAGAACTTGATAAACTTCTTGAGAAGAAGGTGAGTTGGAAAGACAGTTACTTGACTAGGAAGTTTAATAATGTGTTCTCTGTTGACTGTAGATATATTCTTCCACCATAAAATTGCTATTGAATTACTACAAAAGGTATCCGTTGCAATATTAGTTCTACCTGTGTTACCTTGTTTATTGATAATTAGGATGCTTGCTCGTGTTGAAATCTCTTTGTTGATAGAAAGGCCTTCTTCTGCAATGAATAAATTGTTTGATAGCATAACTTAAGCTTGAGATAAATTTTCTTGACATGACAATTTGTTTGGTCATATATTGGCACTTGTAGTTTACTTAGTTTACTCCATAACCCTCTTCATAGTGTACGTGTACTTGGTTGTTCTACCATGTGATGAATTCATTTTGCATTCCAATGAAATGAATACTATTTTCTTGAAGACAAGTTAGGTGAAGTGCAAAACTGTTAGGGGTAAAATGAATAAATTTAAAACTTGAAAGATTAGAGAAGAAGAGATATGAAGAAACCAGAAGAAACTGAAAGAGAATTTTATTGTTGTTCTATTCAGCTTGTTATTTCACCAGCATATATAGTAGTTATAACAATTAATGATAAAAGATTCCTTTAACTACTAGGCTATTGCCTTTACTTCAATTTGTTATTCCAAATGCCCAAACAACGTAGCATTACTAAAGTTGACTAAACAAAAAGTCAATGATTCAACCTGAATAAAGAAGTAACAATATCCTGTCCTTTAGAAAAGCTTGTCCGCAAGGTTAAGAGATTGGTATCACTATTGCAGTTCATAGAGAAGCTTCCAAGTGGCTTCTTTTGAAGAAGCTCCAGTCCAATGAACCAGAACTTGAGTAGCAGGCCTTACTAACCTCCTTTATGATGTACAATTGGAATCCTTTCCTCAAAGTGCAATTCAACAGAAGCATTGGAGAAGAGGCCACCATTGAAGGAACATGCTTCTTCAACTGAGAAACATGGAAGACATCATGGATGAGAGCTCCTTGTAGAAATTCTAACCTGTAGGCCTCCTTGTCAATTCTGTCGACCACTTTAAAAGGATCATAGAACAGTGGTGACATCTTCTGATTAGTCCTCCTTGCTACTGAGACTTTGCTACAGGGCGAGTCACTGACCAAGTGCAGTGGTAATACTGACACAGAGAGTTTCTGCCGAGGAAGCTCAATCCTAAGCTGCACAATTTAACAAAGACAAGTTCTCCAGTTTGATATTCTCTATCACCCTTGTTAGCCTGCACTTGCACTCTCTTTTGAGCACTTTGCAAGTGGAATTGCATGATCTACTATTAGGGATGACAGCTTGACCCGACCCGACCCGACTTTGGCCCGGGTTGGCCGGGCTACGGGCCAGGTCACAGGCCAAGACTGCTTGGCCCGAAGGGAATGTAAAAAATGTCATTTTTTCAATTTAAAAAAAAAGTATAAACCAGCAGGGTTGACCTAGCCACCCTTGCCACGGGCCTGCCCTAGCCTAGCCCGACCTATTGCCATCCCTATCTACTGTCTGTAGTTTTGAATCCTTGGCAAATTAAGGTGCATGTATTGGGGGAGGATAATGTCAGAGTACCTTAAAGTGAGACATGTTGCAAGCTATGTGATATGTGGTATTGTACCAGCATTTAGCCAAAGGAAGCCATTAATTTCATTTTGTAGTGTAGTCTCCTGTCATGCACATGAAGTCTCAACAGTCTTGTCTAGATCCTCTTGACGACTTGTTTGGGGATGGTATGTAGAAAATATTTGGAGTCCTACATCTTGCAACTTATAGAATTCTTGCGAGAATGCACTTAGGAAAATAGGATCACGAGTGTTGATGATTGATTTTAGCATGCCCTGTAACTTTAATACATGAGTGAGAAAAGGTTGAGGAGCCACCTTTGTTGTGTATGGGTGTTTGAAGGCCACAAATATAGCATATTTACTGAACCTGCCAATCACCACCGAAATTATAGATTGTCCATTTGATTTGGCAAGCCATCTATGAAGCCCATATCGTGTCTACCATTGCCTTGGAATTGGAAGAGGTTGAAGGAGACGGAAGTGTCATATTTGTTACATTGACAAGTTTTGCTTTGCCTCACATGATTCACATCTTTTTGAGTGAGGCCAACACTCCAGAGCGCCTACCACTAGGCGTCTCATGCTTAATGGTCACCATCTTAGCTCTAAGCTCGTGATGAAATTCCACTACCGCTCTGCTCTTCCATATTAAGATGCCCTGCCGCCACTGCTAAGTATTTGTTTATAGAACTTGAAATAGTTGAGGTATAAGATTTTTGATGATAAAGTCCTCCCAACTACACTTGTGAGAGTACCATTGTGAATAACTCCAAGCTAGGCACCTTTGAAAGAGAATCAGCTGCTATTCTTTTTTCCTTTCTTATAAGCTATCTCATAGTCATATCCTAATAGCTTAGGTAACCAAGCCTGTTGAGATGGGGTGCTAATCCTTTGTTCAAGCAAGTATTTGAGGCTTTTGTTGTCTGTGCTGATAACAAATGGTCTTCCATTTAAAAAATGATGCCAATACTTCATTGCCATGACTACTGCTAGAAATTCCTTCTCATAAGTATTCGTTGCTTGGTGCTTGGATGGTAAGGATTTGCTCACATAAGCAAGAGGGTGATTGTCCTGCATTAAGACAGCTCCCAATCTCTCACCAGATGCAGCAGTTTAAATGATGGAGGCTTTGCGGTAATCAGGAGGGCTAAGGCAGGAGCCTAAGTCAAAGCTACTTTCAGAAAGCCGTTTCTCTCTTATTCCAGCAAAAAGCATCCTTTTTCAATAGTTCAATAAGAGGTTTACACACCTCTTATATACTTAAAAAGGCCTAAGAATCCTCTCAGCTCCTTGATGTTCTTAGGTGTAGGCCACTTTTGAACAGTTTCCACTTTTTCTTGGATTTGTGGCAGCTCCATGGATAGATATCAAATGGCTCAAGTACTCACTCTTGTTAGTTCCAAAGCTGCATTTACTAGTTTTGACCTTAAACTTATGCTGTTGAAGAACTCTAAAGCCACTCTGATGTTTAAGTTGATATGCAAAGTAATGACTATATACAAGGATGTCATCAAAGAAAACCAAAATAATCCAGCATATTTATAAAGTCAAATGTTAGCAGCTTCAGTACCCTAATTAAGCAGTATTTGATGGTCCCGACTTCTATGAGGAGGTAATTGAGTGGGTTCTGCAAAAAGATCACTAAATACAGCTAGTAATCCACTAAATTCAGATTGCACTTCCTGAAGTTGAGAAGTGTCTATTGCTAGTTCCTGGAAATGATGCTCCTGATAGAGGTGGAAATGATGCATGAAGAAGATGATAGAAAGATGTAGCAGAAACAAAAAAAAGGAGGTGACGTAGTATGGGGAGTAGTTGTTAGTAGCTAAACGAATGTATAGGATAGCACCAAGTGTACAGATGTGATTGGATGAATAGTAACAGTTGTGTTCATCGTTGATATAGCTATTCGTTGGAAGGAAGAAGGGGACGAATCAACTGTAATTGTTTCTCTCTCAGTAATCAGACTTCTCTCTCTTGTTCACTTTCTTCTTCTCTCTATTATGTTCTTTCTTTACTAAACCGAATTCCTAAAATCCCAAATTAGATTACCAATAATTACTTGCATCAAAGTGGTATCAGAGCTCTTTCCAGCCAAAGCTATCGTTGTGAAATGGCAGAAGGCACGAGGGGTCAAGAATGGAGGCACATGGAGGAAGGATTGCGTAACCAGATGCATGAGTTGGAAACCAAACATGAAAGAAGTATGCAGGAGTTAAAAGAATGGATTACCCAGCCATTCCAAGCTGAAAGCAGTGAGCATGGAATGTGAGGGAATCCAAGGGTACCAAAGAATGGAGGTAGTGACGGTTGTTGTGGAGGTCGATATACCATTCCTACAAGTAGTAAAATTGAGTTTTCGGTGTTTAAAGGAGAGAATTTAAGGGTGTGGTTGTTCAAGTGTGAATAATTTTTTTCACTTGATCATACACCAGTCGATTTAAAGGTGGGATTAGCCACCATGTATTTGGAAGGGGAAGCGCTTGCATGGCATGACTTGTATATGAGAAATCGCATGACTCGCGAACCACCTGCTTGGGGTGAGTATTTGCTGGCCTTAGAACAACGGTTTGGAGACTTAGCTTTTGAAGACCCGATCGAAGAACTAAAGGAATTGAAACAGAGAGGCCCAGTGAAGGAATATTGCGTGGAATTTGATATGTTGTCGCAAAAATTGGTGATGCCAGAGCCTTACTTAGTATGTTTTTGAAAGGACTGAAGGTGGAAATAGAATATTTAGTCAAATTGTGGAATCCTCGCTCCCTTCAGCAGGCTTATGATTTGGCCAGAAAACATGAGATGGTGGTGCGGCATTGCGGAATGGGGGGATCAGTTCATACACGAGGGTCATCTTATGGTGGAAATTATACTCATGTACAGAAACCGGCAGGCTTACTACTGACACCAATACAAGGCACCCAGAAGACGGATAGGGACACCAAGCGGACAAAAACAACCTCAAGCAAAGAGTTGGATGAGCGTCGGGCTAAAGGCTTATGCTTCTAGTGTGATGAGAAATATGTTCAGTGTCGTCGATGCAAAAAAGATTGTTGCTTATGTATGTGGTGGAGGATGACATGGACGAGGTTGAGGAGTCACCAACCGAAGAAGAGGTAGAGTTGCCAAATATTTCCTTACAAGCTATTTTTGGTGCATCTATAGCTAAATTCCAACAAATCAAGGTGAAAGGTATCTTGAATGGTTCAATTATACATATTTTGGTTGACGGTGGGAGTATTCATAATTTTGTCAATACCAAAGTTATACATCATTTAGGATGGAAGTTGGAGGAGGTACCTGAGTTGCCGATTGTAGTAGGAAGGGGATTGAAGTTGCAATGCCATCACATTTGTCGGAATTTACAATGGCAAATGGGTGGCAGAGAGTTTTCAATTGATGCTTTAGTTATTGACATTGGGGGGAACGGATATGGTTTTAGGCGTACAGTGGTTATCCCGGTTAGATGACATTGTCTTTAACTATCAAAAAGGGACGATGAAATTCTGTTGGGGTGGAAAAGAATAGAGCTCTGTAGTGTCGGACAAAAGGTGCCACCAATACCAGACAAAAATTTGGCAAAAATGTGGAGCATCCGAGATGTAGTCTGTTGTTTTGTGATCATTCCTTAGATTGTCAAGTCGAAGTATGATGGTTTTCCAGGAGAGTTGAGGTCGTCGAAGGTGGAAGCATATGTTGAAGAGGCTCCATCAATTTTTCATGAACAATTATGGGAGTTACTCAAACAATTTGAGACAGTGTTTGAGGAGCCTAAAGGCTTACCTCCTTGGTTTCATGATCACCGAATCCCATTAAAGGAGGGAACCGAAGCTGTGAACCTTAGACCTTATAGGTATGTGGGAGTTCAGAAGAATGTGTTGGAAGATTTGGTGGTCGATATGTTAAAACAAGGAATAATTCGGGAAAGTGTTAGTCCTTTCTCTGCTCCAGTCATCTTGATCAAAAAAAAAGATGGATTATGGAGATTTTGCGTTGATTACTTATGACGGTTTGTTTTAGTCTTTTTTTATGATATTTTGATATACAACTCTTCATTTGAGTTGCATCTTGAACACGTACGTTTGGTGTTAGCAATTCTAGCTAATCTGCAACTATTTGTTAAACTATCTAAGTGTTCGTTTGGAGTGGATCGAGTGGAATATTTGGGTCACATTATTAGTGCCAGGGAGTTTCAATCGACCCTCAAAAAAAGTACAGTGTGGAAGTGGCCACAGTGGACAACCATTCGGCGGCTTAGAGGTTTTCTTGGTTTGTGTGGTTACCGATAGTTCGTTCATGGATATGGCTAACTAAGTAAACCTCTGGCCAATCTCTTGAAGAAAGACACGTTTGTTTGGACAGAGGAGGCAACTCTCGCTTTTCTAGCATTGAAGAATGATATGACTACTGCATCGGTGCTGGCCTTACTAGATTTTCAGAAGGACTTTGTCGTTGAGGCAGATGCTAGTGGGGATGGTATTGGCGCGGTGTTGATGCAGGAGAATCACCCAATTGCTTTTGTCAGTAAATCACTATCTACTCATTACAAGCATCTTTCTATTTACGAAAAAGAATTCTTGGCGATTGTCATGGCAGTAAAACAGTGGTCTCACTATCTTACGGGGCGGCATTTCTTGATTCAGACGGATAATCACAGCCTGAAGTATCTGTTGGATCAGCGAATTACTACTACTTTCCGGCAAACTTGGTTACCGAAGCTTTTGGGATTTGATTTTTCAATTAAATATAAGAAAGGTGCTGACAATTTTGCAGCTGATTTTTTGTCACACTTTAGTAGTTCAGAGCTCTTTACACTGTCTATCTCTCATGTACAGACTGAGTTGCTATCTGAAATCAAAGACAGTTGGAACCAGAATCCTGTTCTTCGGCAATTGTTGCAGCAGATTCAGCATGGTGAATATAAAGGTTCGATTTATTCCTGGACTGATAATCTTTTACGTTGGAAAGGACTGTTGGTGGTGGGAAATTCACCTAGTCTGCGTCAGAAAATTATTGAATTTTCACATTCCTCTGCTCATGGGGTCATTTTGGCTGGTTGGGAACTTATAAAAGGGTCAGCTCTTTTTTTTTTTTTTACGCAAGTTATAGAGGGATGTTCACGAGTTTGTTCGTAAGTGTAAGGTGTGTGAGAAAAATAAATATGAGTTGGTGGCTCACCAAGGTTACTCCAACCTTTACCTATCCCGCAGTAGCTGTGGATAGATATTAGCATGGATTTTATTGAGGGTCTTTTGTTGTCGGATTGGTTCTTGGTGATTCTTGCGATAGTCGACAGACTGAGCAAATATGCTCACTTTGTATCTCTACGTCATCCTTATACTTCGGAGAAGGTTGCTAGGGTTTTCATGGATACAATGTGAAAATTACATGGAATGCCTCATACGATCATCAGTGATGGTGATGCTGTTTTTACCGGTCATTTTTGGAGAGAAATATTTGCTCATCAAGGTGTGAAGTTGCATTTCTCCATGGCCTATCATCCTCAAACTGATGGCCGGATAGACGTCTTGAATCGAACATTGGAGACGTACTTACAGTGCATGATGTCGGACTGTCCGGCTAATTGGAGTAGGTGACTGTCGCTGGTGGAATGGTGGTATAATACCACACTCCATTCGTCCATTAATATGACACCTTTCCATGTTGTTTACGGTTTTCCTCCTCCTGTATATAATTCGTACATGGCGGGTGATTCATCGATTTTGGTAGTGGATGAGTTGATGTTGGACCGGGAGGCTATGGTAAATGTAATTCGATTTCATTTGCAGCGAGCTCAACATCGCATGAAACAGCTTGCAGATTGACTTCAGTCGGAACGTATCTTTCAAGTAGATGATTGGGTCTATTTGAAACTTCGGATTTATCGTCAACACAGTGTTCAACACTGGAGCTCCCAGAAGCTCTCTCCTTTGTTTTATGGACAGTTCCGAATTTTGGCAAAGGTGGGGTCTGTTGCCTATACATTGGACTTGCCAGCTGATTGTCGGCTTCATCCTACTTTTCATCTATCTTAGTTGAAGCGCCGGGTTTCTGATACGGTACTTGTCTCACTGCACTTACCTTCTTTGTTTTCTGGAATTCGTATACCGGTGGCTGTTTTAGACCGTCGTTTGGTCAAGAGATATAATCGACCAGCTGTTCAGATTTTGGTCCAATGGTCATCACCTCGCAATTCAGATGTCTCCTAGGAATTTTTGTATGATATCCAGCAACGTTTTCCCAACGTCAACCTTAAGGACAAGGTTCTCGAGCAGGAAGGAATTGATAGAGGTGGAAATGATGCATGAAGATGATAGAAAGGACGTAGCAGAAACAAAAATAGGAGACGATGTAGTATAGGGAGTAGTTAGTAGCTAAACAAATGTATAGGATAGTGCCAAGTGTACAGATGTGATTGGATGAATAGTAACGGTTGTGTTCATCGTTGATATAGCTGTTGGTTGGAAGGAAGAGGGGAACGAATCAACTGTAATTGTTTCTCTCTCAATAATCAGACTTCTCCCTCTTGTTCAGTTTCTTCTTCTCTCTATTCTGTTCTTTCTTTACTAAACCGAATCCCTAAAATCCCAAATTAGATTACCAGTAATTACTTGCATCAGCTCCATTGGATAATGTAGCTGCAGGATACAAACTTGGCTAACCTAAGGTTTGGTAAGCAACTTTTCAAACTTCTTGCTGATGATCAGTTTTGAATTTCCTATAGAACCTCCAGTCAATAACACACTGTCCGTTTGAAGATAACATGGTTATCAAAACTGCAAAGCACCTCATCTAAGATAGACAACCACTTCAACCCCTAGGTAATACTAGAACATCTGTAGCAAGCTCCATTCCTTGGAGATTCCACTTGAATCCTTTGCACAATTTAGAACATGATAGATGAGAGCCACCTCCCACTGTCATCCTATTATCTTGGACATCCTGCAGCTCATAGTTGCCTTTCTGCACAAATTTGTGGATATTTCCATTGTCTGTGAGGATGTGAATGGGTTTTCCTCTATGCAAGCCTATAACTCTCATATGCCTAAAATTAACAGTTGCGACTCATGTCATTGCCTGTAAAGAAATCTTTGGTTGGTCTGTGGATGTAGGTTCCTGTTGAACCGGAGCTCTCCCCATTCTCCTCCTGACTTTCTTTTTCCTTGTCATCTACAACAAACAAATTTTACCTTCTTTTTTTTGTTAACATTTGTGGCCAGGGAAGAACTTCTCATCACACCAGAGGCAAATTCCCTTTGCCCTTTTATCCTCAAATTCTCTGCTACTTGGCTGTCTATGTTGCTTTTATATTGGTTTGTGTATATGCATTAGTTGGGCAGGCAGTAACCTAGTAGGAATTAGTTTTGGTAGGGATACTTGCTAAGTGAGTGGCAGTGGGAATAAAAGGAGTAATAGCTGTGGAAGGTGATGGTATGAGTTGTTTAGATGATTTTGGTTTGGAGAAGAATAACATATAGCAGCTGTAGCTTACTTTTCTTAGCAAGAACATAAGCTTGCTGGATTGATTTTGGATTCAATAATTCCACAGGAAGTTCTGTCTCAGGCCTCAATCCTTTAAGGAAAAACCCTATCAAATAAGATTTAGGAATTTGACGTTAGGAATACCTATCAAAGAGGGCATAATACTCTTTCGCTGAATTGATCTGCCTCAGCTCTTTGAAATCTCCAAGAGGATCCTTAAAAGCCTTCCCTCCAAATCATTGAATTAATGCTACAATGTAGTTTCCCCAACTAGGATCTTCTATCATCAATAGATGCTCCAAGTACAGCACGTGCCATTCCAGGGTGATTCCCTCCAGATAAGTAGTTGCTACTTTCACTTCTGAGTTCTGGAGGTGTTTTATGTATGGGGAAAAATTGCTCAGCCTTGTAAATCCAGCTTCAAATACTGCTTCCATTGAACACACGGAATTCCACTGTGCTGAATATGTATGGATGATCCTTGATTCAATTGGGTTCCTTCTGGCTCACTGGTCACAATTTCAGCCGTAGTGGATCAGGAGTTGCATCTGTAATTATTGATGGAAAAGTTCTTTAGTTACACTAACTTCATTGCCTTGCTTAGCTTGAGCATCTTGCAACTTTTTAATTCTCCTGCATCTCACTGTGAAACCCTTTCATCTGAGTTTGCAGCATCTTTTCCATCTGTCTGAACTCTTGTTCCCAAGTACCTTCAGCCAGCCATCTCCATGTTCACCAATCTATCTGGTGAATACAATCAAAATCAACTAATATCGATGTGGGTAAAATGAAGAAATTGAAAATTTGGAAGGTTAGGGAAGGGAAGAGAAGAAGAAATCAGAAGAAACTCAGTGAGAACATTTTGTAATTGCGATTCTATTCAGTTTGTTATTTCCCCAGTACATATAACAACTAACGGTAAAGATTCTTTTAACTACTAGGCTATTGCCTTTACATCAATTTTTATTCCAAAGGCCTAAACGACATAGTATTACTGAAGTTGACCGCTGAACCCAAAGTTAATGATTCAACCAAATCAAACATAAGAAAAATACTGCAGAATTGGGTTTCAAAATGAAGAGGTATGCTGCAGGCTTATGTATCAAAGAACAGTATGATATGTTGCATGCCATTCCTGCCAAAATTGTCTCTGTGCTTGAAGTCCTCTATTTGTGTGGATCCTATAGATGCGTTCAAAACTTGCTTTATGTTTTTCCTTGGAGTTCGGTTGTTGAAAGAATCAGGAATAACAAGTATATATCCAAAGCTTCATTAGTACTGAACTTTTTAGCTATATTCCTGTCCAACACCTATCAACATATGTTTCTTAAAATTTTGTCTCTATCAACCATCTAATGTTTAGGACATTGCACTAGGAATTCTGTTATGATTTTTTTGACTTACTGGGGGGATTATATATAGTATTCCATTCCTCAACCTTTTCCTTGAACTTGGACAATTTTACATCCTTATGCTTTTTCCTTGCATTTATTTGTCCCTCAAGATAGATAAAGGCTGACTACAATGTGCTTTAGCTCACTTTTCTTGTCAAAGTATAAAATCTTTCCATTTAAATTACCACTTGGCATATCCAACCTAGATAATCTATTATTGTTTATAGTTATAAAAATCAAAGAATTTGCTTAATTGGTCTTGAATGTCAAAAGGCCTTTCCATATTGCAGCTTCAAGATCCTACTCTTGATATTCACAATGAAGGAAAGTACCTCATACTTGCTGTTCAGGAGCTGGTATCAGGAGATCAATGTGAAGGTAGGTTTGTATTTGGACGTGAGAGCAGGAAGCCCAAGGAGTCTAGTGATAGCAGATTTACGAAAGATGGAACAAATCCGAAGAGCTTGCTACAGACACTTTTGATGAGAGCTGGGCACTCCCCTCCAAAATACAAAACAAAGCACCTGAAGACAAATGAGTTTCGAGCACTGGTAGAATTCAAGGGAATGCAGTTTGTTGGGAAACCAAAGAAAAACAAGCAGCTTGCTGAGAGGGATGCTGCAATTGAGGCACTGGCCTGGTTGACTCATACGTCTAGAAATGATCAAAATGATCATGATGACTCCCATGTTGATGTGACAGACAACATGTTAAAACTTCTGGGGAAACGCCGAAGATCAAAACGCCCCTCTAGTTGATGATGCATTCTGTTTTACGGCCATCCTCTTGAGTGCTGATTTGACAACCAAGATAAAATTGTTACTTTACAGATCCCTTCTTGAGTGAATGTGATACAGCCTGAAATAGGAGTCATTTAACTACAGTTTCCTTTGCAAGGGAAGCTCTGGTGGAAATTTCTTGAACTGTAAAATTCAGAAAGAATGATAAATTTGATTAACAAATAGGTCACGGGCTAAGCAGGCGATAACAGGAAACAGTGAATTCTCTTCATCGTGATTCGTGATAGGAATAGTTCCTTGTGGAGTTTAGCTTTTCCTCTCATTGTTATGCAAGTCAACACAGAGAGTTGTTTAAAGCAAGATTGATGGAGGTGTGGCAATCCCGTATTTGCATTCTGCATGACAACTTCAATGATCTTCAAGCTGTGGATGACTCAATGCTTTAAAGCCTTGGTCCAACAGCAACTTCCGCTTCTTATTGCACTGACCTCATTCGATCCTTTATGTGCCCTTTCTAATAGGCCATTAATTAGTATAGGTTTCTCACACATTTATTTACATGTATTGTCATGCCCTTACAATTGTTAAGAAGAAAATGGATAAATTGTGTATAACCTTTGGTTGGTTATTTCTGCGGTCTCATGTAGAAGAAATGAATTGCAATGGCTCAAATGGGAATGCACAGGTCTTGTACAATTTTGCCGGACTATAAAGGTCACAATATCACTGCCATCTATAAATTTTGTCATTGTGTTTTGTTTCTATTTAATTCAATCTATTTCGCTTTTGGAAGTTGCTTGTCTTCCTTAGCCAGGCTTGAGTAGAATAGCGGAGAGCAAAAAATATAATCTTCGTCACTGCAATATGTTTGCTAACAGTAATTGTAGCTTGTCGGGGGAATCTATGATTGCATCTTTTGATGACCTTATAGAACCGAGGGCTACGAAGACAAATTTGTATAGATTTTCGCTCATGGGTGAGGTATTCCTCACAACTTCATTGATACTATTCATATTCACAAACCCCCTCTCACATTTATATCAATAAAAACAATAGACAAATACGTAAACAAATAACTAGGCAAACAAAAATAAAAATAAGTAAATAAATAAACAAACAAGAAAAAATATAAATAAATATATAAAACAAACAAGTAATTCAAAAAGAAAAAAAATGCTAAGTTTAACGGCTAGCTTGAAAAAACGTTCTGTTTTTTACTGTTCACGTCTACTATTCATCTTCGTCTTCGTGGGTATTCCTGGTGCTTTAGTCACTGTAGGTGCTTATTCTGGCTTCGTTAATGCAAGAGGGGCATCTGCCCAAGAAGGTCCGGCTTCGCGACCGTGAGGAGGATCCTCCCCCTGCCCCCAAACCAACGTACAGTGCGGTTTTAGGGAAAGCACCTGTGGACGTAGAACTAGTGACTCGTGCATGACCTGTCGAGGAACTTATAGAACCTGAGGAGGGCGACATCACGCAGCTAACGGGGGAAGCTGGTTCTGGAGTTTTACTATCTCAACCTTTCAAGGAGAAGCTCGACAAATGGTGGGAAAAATCGGTTGTTATCAAACTGCTTGGACGACATATTGGGTACAAGGTTATCTGCTCTCGGTTGGAAATGTTGTGGCGTCCGACAGGTCCCATGAAGGTTTTAGACTTGGATTATGACTATTTTTTGGTGAAATTTATGGAACCTACCGACTTCATCAACGCTCTAACCAATGGCCCTTGGGTCATTTTCGGGAATGCATTATCGGTGCAACAATGGTCAGGGAAGGTCACACGGGCTGTTACATGGATTCGGTTCCCTGAATTATCCATTGCTAGATATCATCCTCTGATACTCTCTGCGTTGGGAAATCAAGTGGGACAGACGGTGAAGATTGATGAAACGACAATGCAAACATAGCGCGGCCGGTTCGCCAGAGTCGTCGTCGACATTGATCTTACCGTCCCATTACGCAATATTGTGAAGCTTGATGGGGAGACCGTGATGGTGGCTTACGAAGGGCTACCAATTATCTATTTCAAATGTGGTATGGTTGGACACGAGTCCAACAAATGTCCGTCGATCAACACTGACCCTAACACTCCCCCTTAGTCGAAGCCAATGCAGAGTAAGGAGTCCACACCACACAAAGGGACGGCGCCGGAAGGGACGGTTGCTCAGCTGGAGACATGGGCCACAGGGTATGGACCATGGATGGTGGTGCAAAGGAGATCTCCGCCGGCCTCCGTCCAACGTCAAAATCCCAGACACGTTAACAAGACAGTTTCCAAGGTGGGAGGCTCAAGGTATACCGCTTTGGCAGAGATGGAGACTACCGATCACGTCACTGTGGCAGAGAGGGAGCCCACGGTTCAGCAAGAATTGCCAGGCATAGGGAACCGATTTAATTTCCATGAATTAGTTGGTATAGGTTATGCCAAAGGCAAGGATGGGGCCTCCACGTCCTCCGCTAGTACAAGGCCTACGAGGGCTACAACCAAAGGCAAAGCCAAGCTCTCATCCAGAGTTAGTCACTCACGTCCAAATTCTGAAGATAGCTCCCCGGTAGGTGGGACCAGCGAGAACGAGGTAACCCTTAGGCCAATAACTAAAGATAATCATATCGTAATTACTATCAATTCACGTGCTGAGATGATTTGTGATAATAATATAGTAATGCCTAAGAATGTCATACAGTCTAAGGATATTGGAACTTCAGACAACTGCCCAATGCAAATAGGGTCGGCTAATACGGACATGGACGGTGGGGGTCAAGAGTCCGAATTATTACCTCCTGTAGATCCTCCTAACTCCATTACGGGGGCATTACCTGCGAATTCGAATGATGCGCTAGAGATGGAGATCCTGGAGAGAGACTACACGGGCACTCTCTCGGATACCGTAACTGTACGCTCGGATGTACAGATGCCCGACCAAACCTCTAGTTTTTGATGTCAATTCTCTTATGGAATTGTCAAGGTGCGGGAGGCAAGCATATCCAGGCAATATTACGTAATTATATTAGTGTATATCATCCGGGTATTATGGTTTTGTTCGAACCTCGCATTAGTGGAACTAGGGCTAGCAAAGTTATTAAGAAGTTAGGTTTCGATTTCTCCTTCTGGGTCGAAGCTGTAGGATTTTCTTGTGGCATTTGGTTACTTTGGAAAGCTGATATTGAGGTCTCGGTGGTCCTCGCTCATCGCTAATTCATTCATACTAAAATCAAGTATGGTGAACTTGTTTTTAATTTTACGCCAGTTTACGCTAGTCCCCAACCTACCTCTCAAAAAGTCCTTTGGCGTCTTTTAGGATGGATTAGGCAACTTACGTCGGAACCCTGGTTGGTGGGGGTAATTTTAATGCGAAATTGGAGGTTTCCGATAAACAAGGGGGAGCGACGACCACTCGTATTGTGAATAATTAGTTTAGGGATTGGGTTAATCAGTCGGCCCTGCATGATTTGGAATATATGGGATCGAAATTCACTTAGTGCCGAGGAATGATTCAAGCCCGACTCGATTGGGTTTTTGGCTCGACTTCATGGTTGAGGGCCGTACCCCATACGATCAATCAACATCTTCCTTTTCTGGGCTCAGATCATCGGCCCTTGTTGGTTCACCTCACTAATTCCCTTCCCCCTATCCCCGCTCTGTCAGCTTTCGTTTTCAAAATGCCTGGTTAACTCACCCGGGTTTCCATGAGGTGTTGGCAGAACATTGGCATCCGGAGGAAGCGACTTTTAGCCAATCCCTCACACATTTCGCTCAACACCTCACGCAATGGAATCAAGAGGTCTTTGGCCATATTTTCCATCGCAAAAAACGTTTGCTTGCCCATCTTGAGGGGCTTCAGCGAGCGATGCAGACTGACACGTCGGACGAGCTTATTGACTTAGAAAAACGTTTGAGCACTGACCTTTTATAGGTGTTGTATGAGGAGGAAATCCTCTAGCATCAACGAGCCAAATGTGAATGGATTTCTAAGGGTGATCGCAATACTAGATTTTATCGTACCGTCACTCTTGCTAAAAGGCAGAAGTTGAAAATTGCACGTCTCTTGGATAACACAGGGTCATTCGTGACAGGACCCGACAATATCAGGAATCTTGCGAGGAATTTTTTTAACCAACTTTATACCCCTGACATGGATGTGGGTCCTCCTTTTCCACATCCTGGCGACTTTTCCCATCTTTTAGCGGATCGGCTTCTGGACTTGGACTGTCCTGTTCTTGCAACTGAATTCCGGAAGACAGTGTTTTCCCTTAACCCTAATAAAGCCATGGGAGTAGATGGCTTTAATGCTCTTTTCTTTCAAAACCAATGGGCCCAGGTCGGCACTATTGTGGTTGCTTTGATTCACGAAATTTTTAGCCGAGATTACTGGGAACAGGAATTACACCAAACCATCATGGTCTTAATTCCTAAAATTCCTACTCCTACTAGTATTACTCAATTTCAGCCTATCAGTCTCTGTACGGTGATGTATAAAGTGATCACTAAAATTATAGTCAATCGGTTGAAACCTCATATGGATTACCTCGTCAAGGAGAATCAATGTAGCTTCATTCCTGGCAGACAGATCACGGACAACATAATCATTGCCCAGGAAGTGATCCATTCGATGCGGAAGAAACAAGACAAAAGGGGATACCTTGCGTTAAAGGTCGATCTCGAGAAGGCCTATGACAGGATTCGATGGGATTTCATTCTTAATACCTTAACTGACATTGGGATCCCCGTAAACCTCATTAGGGTCATTATGAAGTGCGTGACAACGGTGTCCCTCCAAGTAGCTTGGCAAGGCACTCTCTCGGACTCTTTTACACCTTCCCGTGGTATTAGACAAGGCGATCCACTTTCGCCCTATCTTTTTGTTTTTTGCATGGAACGCCTGGGGCATTTTATTTCTCACGAAGTGAATCAAGGTCATTGGAAGCTAATTCGTTTAGGCTCTTTGGGCCCCCTATCCCACTTATTCTTTGCGGATGACCTCGTACTCTTTGGTGAAGCAACAGAGACGCAGACGCAAATTATTACTCGGACCTTGGACACTTTTTGCCGGGCGTCAGGGCAACGCATTAACTTTACTAAAACCCAAATATTTTTTTCCAAGAATGTCCAGCACAATACAGCGAGTCGGCTTAACTATGCACTCCAGGCTACCAAAACTAACAATCTTGGGAAATATTTAGGAGTCCCTTTGATCCATGAGCGAATCACTCATCACACCTATCAGTATATTTTGGATAAGGCCCAACAGAAACTGCATGGTTGGAAAGCTAGGATGTTATCTTTAGCAGGTCGAGTCACTCTCACTCAATCAGTCATCTCGTCACTGCCTATTTTCACGATGCAAACGGTTCGTCTTCCTCGTCAATTGTGTGATGATCTAGAAAAAGTAATGAGGGACTTCATTTGGGGGTCTCAGGATGGCAATAAGAAAATTCACCTAGTCAGCTGGGAGGAAGTGTGTCAACCAAAGCAAGCGGGAGGGTTGGGCCTTAAGCGCATTCGATCAATGAACGACGCCTTACTTACGAAACTAGGCTGGGACTTACTTACTAGACCCCAGGCTATGTGGGTCCAAACTCTGAGGGCTAAATATAGGATTGATACTCATCATATCCCTCAGACTTTAGCCCGTACTGGCGCTTCGGTTATTTGGCGAGGGATTGCGGCGACGTGGAATATTATTTGCCAAGGCACCAAATGGAAACTAGGAAATGGTCAACGCATCCTATTCTGGCTTGACGATTGGGGTCCTCTTTTCTTAGTAACGCACACAGAAATTCCTGAGAGTATGCTTAATGCGACCGTTTTGGATTTTCAGGATATAAATGGTAACTGGCACTGGCCGTTATTCCAACAGTATCTCCCAGTTACAGTTTGTTTGACTATTGCATCCACACATCTCAACGACTAGGAGGATGATACATTGATCTGAGGCCAAACTCCACATCGGCGTTTTACCGTCGCGTCAGCTTACGAGCTTATTGAGAATATCCATACGAATTGTCTTAAATAAACATTGGGAGGACATCTGGAAATGGGTGGGACCGCAACGCATAAGATCTTTTCTCTGGCTGGTGGCAAAGCGAAAGCTGTTAACCAATAAGCAACGAGTGACCCGTCACCTAACGATGGAGGGTGGTTGTAATTTTTTTGGACAAGAGGAATCGACCCTTCACGCCTTAAGGGACTGTCCTAGGGCCAGATCTTTCTGGCACAAATTTCCTACTGATATGATTAGTGGGGGTTTCTTCAGGCAGAAGGAAGACACCTGGCTCCGATCTAATCTTAGTCCTAACGAGCCTTTGAATCAGGTCAAGTGGCCTACTATTTTTGGTGTCGCATGCTGGTTTTTGTGGAAATGACGTAATAATAGCATTTTTGAGACAGGTTTCACTTGGCCACTTGAGGGTCCTACTATCGTCATGGAGTATACGTGTTGGATCATACGTGCCAGTGAAATGGAAAACCTAGTTTTTCCATTTTATGGGCTCCCTGTGGGTACGTTAATCAGCTGGAATAAACCTATAGACGGTTGGGTCAAGATTAATACGGATGGTTTAGTAAACCTGGGTTCCCATCTTGCTGCACCAGGAGGCCTTATCAGGAACTGCTAGGGACACTGGAGTGTAGGCTTCTTACAGAATATAGGAATCGGCGATCCTTTACAGGCCGAATTGTACGGTGTGTATTCCAGTCTTAGACTGGCGTGGGATTGGGGATATCGACGCGTTATAGTTGAAATGGATTCCCTCGAGATCATTAATATTCTGTCTTCCTCCCGAAATGATCTGATTAAAGTTTCTTTTTTGGTGGCAGGTATTCGGGATTTGCTAGATCGAGAGTGGGAAGTGCAACTAGAGCATACACATCATGAAGGGAATCAATGTACGGATCATTTGGCGCATTTAGCCTTTGGAGCAACGAAGGGTTGGCATATTCTTCAGGAGCCACCGCGGAGCATTTTGGATGCACTCTACTGAGACCAGCAAGGAACCCTTTACAATAGACCCCTTCACAGGGGCTTAGATTTTATGCATTAGGCGCTTTTGTTTTCCTTTCTCTTGTAAAAAAAAGAAAAGAGAAAGACTTATTTATGTAAGGTTTTCTACTAATATCTTAGTTTGCTAAAATTTTCTATTGAGGATTAAGTTCTCAGTATATTGATCCTGATTAATTCCCATCAATTCTTCTTAGTTCCCCTTCTTCTTCTCTTATTATTCCTAAATATAATCTTCTCGCATTTTTTCACTGGAACGTTAGGATGTTTCTTTTCAGCATGTCCAAACTATCTAAACTTTGTCTCTCTCATTTTAATATCAATACTAGTCATTCTCAACTTGTCTCTTGCTACTTCATTTCTGATCTTATCTCTTCTTATAAAGTTACGCATCAATGAATCATTCTCATCTCTGTCACCATTAACTTATAACTATACGCATATTTGGTAGGCTAGAGTATAATCGACCTAATTGTTAAACAGCAGACCTTTTAACTTGAGTATTATCTTCTTTTTACATAAAACTCCTAAAGAGCTCCTCCTATTAGCCACCATGATTTGATACGATAAATGATGTCGTCATCTATCTCGTTACTACTTTAGTAAATTAAAGATTTAGTGAATTTCAAGTGCTTATGCTAATGCTTAAATCTAACACGTTGAAATATAATAAATAAAACTTAAATTTATATGTTAAAACCTAATATGAATTAATCTTTCTTAAGCTTTAAAATCTTTATTTTTATACAAAAACCATAAATTAAGATGTTGTTTTCAAAATTACATTTTAGAAAACCTTTATCAAACAAAACATTGAATCAAATAAAGCTTTAACTTTTTCTAGGATTTTATCATGGCGACGAAATTATATGTAATAGTACCAATTTTTATATATAATAAGTAGAGAATTATGATTAAAATACTAGTATATTACATAAGCAAGATATGAGAAAATTTATCTATTATCAATACATTCATAAATTATTATACTACTTACATTATTATCTATACATTCATATAACATTATATTAATACCATATATAATTATATTTATTGCAATATAGAAAAAAATAATTGCAATATAGTAAAAAATGGAAATCAATATTAAATATTAATATTATATTCTTAAAAATTAAATTTAATATTATTGACAATGATTATAAGTTTAAAAATAAATTTAGTTAACAACAAAGTCATTTCAAAAATTTATAAAACTAAAAACAAAAAATTAATTTATATTACATAAATGTATACTTTTTATTAATCTCTTTTAAAATATATGAATTGACAATTTTATACGGTGTTACAAAACTCTATTTATTATATATAAATTCTATACTATTTCATATATAACAAAAAAATTGCAAAATTCTATATATATATATATATATATATATCGTCGCCAAAAACTTTCTTTAGCGACGCTTCTAAGAAAATGTCACCAAAGGACAATCATTTGGCAACAATTTTATTAATTTGTCGTCAAAGATGTCCTTTTACCGAAAGTCATTTCCAATTGTTTAACATTTGGCAACATTTTCTGATATCTCCACCAAATGTTCAAAATTTTAGAAAATAATACAAAAATGACATTGTTTGTTTAACAACAAACAACGCCATTTTTGTTTCATTTTAAAAGGAAATAATGAAGCCTCCCTTTTCATTTTCATTTTCTTCATTTATTCCTCTGCATTTTTCTTCTTCCATCGTTGTCTTCATCTTCTTTATTTCTTTGTTTTCGTCGTCATCTCCATTTAATAATCGATTGAAGTAAGTGGTCTATCCTTTGCACTCTAATTTTTTTTGGAAATGGTGACATTGTTGTATTTGGGTCTTGTTTTCTACTAGGTTTTGTGTTCTCTCCGTGTGTGTAATGGTTTGGTTGATAGTGAATGTGTGTTGTGATAATAATGAAGATGGTGAGATGGGTTATGTGTCTTCAATGCGTTGATTGAAGTTGAATATGGATTAGGAAGCTTGTTTGAGTATAAATTATAATATGTTCGATGAAAGTTCTGTTAGAGTTTTTTTTTTAACTTTTGTTTGAATTGTTTATGAAAAATTAGTAGTATGTTATTGGATTTGAATGGAATGCATATTATGTATATTATAACCATAAAATACTCACAGAAAATTTATTGGGCCTTGTTGAGAAGATGGAGTCATGACTCTTCATGACTTCTTTTGCAAGTTGTATAAAAGAAATAACAATAGTGGTAACTTCACCAAATCAAAGATGCATCTTTGGTCCATGTTCCTTAGCTAATTTTGTTAGGACATGATGGGTGTTTAGTGCCCTTATGGAATTGCTTCTTAACGTGTTTGCTTGCTTATGCTTATATATGAGCTTGTTAATACACAAGCTTAAAAACTGATGCAATAGTAATTTTTCTATTAATAAATTTAGCCTTGTTAACAAATCATGACATATACTTTAGAGGAAGATTTAAGTTTAGTAAGTTAAAAGTTCACTTTACATTGGTGTTTATTAACTAATTAATCTTTAAAATGGGATATCAATTCTTTGGCTATAAAAAATCTTGAAATCAATATGTTTATGGAGCATTTCTCCATAAATATGAAGATATTTAAATGCTAATATAAAAAGTAAACTATGACCCTTAGTATATGAAGAATCTTAACTTTTACTACAATTATTTTTCAATTCATTTTTCCCTACTATATGTTTTACAATGGAACAATTAGCTCTCCACTAACCTCTCATCTTCTTTTCTTTTTGTCCCTTATGTTAAACATATCTAAATTGTTTGTTATATTGAATAATAAACAATAATTTTATTTATTATCTTTTTGTTATTGTTATCTAACTTTTTCTTTTTGCTTGCTCTCTTTTAATTGGAGAGTCTTCTGTTCTTTTTCTTACTTATATTAAGTTTATAACCCCACTAATATTTGATATATAACCCTTTGATGTTTTGAAAAATGATGCAATAGTATCATTTCTATTAATAGTTATACGTTCAGACTTATTAACAAATATAGTAACGTTAGTGTATGCCCAATTCTTATAGGTTCAAATAATGTTAGTGTACATATTGACATTGAATAAGTGTATTATATTACATAAGAAATTGTCATTTTCTCAAGCTCTATTTTGCATTGAAGAGCGTCGATAATCACCCAGCTTTGTTGTTCGTCGTTCATCATCTGTGGTTGTATGTCCGTCCAGGTAAGTTGTCCAACTTTTATTTAGTTTTTATGTTCTGCTTTAATAGTCTGAGTATTTGTGTTTAGGTTTTGTGTGAATGCAATAAAGGTTTGGATTTTGTGTTGTTCTTTAGAATATTGTTAGAATCATTGATGACTAGACGTATGAATTACATAAGTATTTACTGCATGTGGACTCTCCCTAACCCTAACGCTACATCTCCTCAGTCCTTTGCTCATTTATTGTTTGTCATTGCTCTTAGGTGTGTTATGCTCATCTCCTGTCATCGACCATCTCAGCCTTTACAGTCTGCACAGGCTCACCCATCACAGATTTATAGATGCACAAGTCACGTAGTATGATTCAGGTATAACATTTAATGTTGTTCAGTCTTATTATTATTAGCTTATGGTAGATGTTAATGTCTCTTATAGTCTAAGATACAAAGTCCCTCAATTGATGATTATAGAAGTTAACTTCTAAGCAACTCTCTATATGAAATAAAAAGTTATTTGGAAAAAAGAAGAATGATTTGGGCTACTTATGGGTGTTCAATAATGTATAATGGTTGGATAAATAGAAGATAAGAGCCTATTATTATTATGTGGTTTATTCTACAAAGGAGATAATGTTTTTGGAGTCTATTAATGTATCCGGTCTTGTTAGAAATGTTGATACTCTGTTTTAGATATTTAATGAAGTTGTGAGTGAAGTTGGGTCAGAAAATATTATTCAGTTCATTACTGATAATAATTTTGCTTACATAGTAGTTGGAAAGAAGATTGCAAAGCATGTATAATTCTTTTTATTGGACTCTTTGTGCTATATACTGTATTAACTTAATGCTGGAACATATAAGAGATGCTATATATTTTTCCATTATTGATGAGACTATGCAAAAAATAAAAAGGTGACCAAGTTTATCTACAATTGTGTATGGAACCTGAATTTAATGAGAAAGGAGTTTACCAATAGTAGAAACTTATATCGTCCTACTATTACAAGGTTTGCAACTAGTTTCTTATCACTAAAGTGTTTTATTCTAATGGAGAAGGAGTTGAGGCAAATGTTTACAAATGATAAGTCTCAACATGCTAGATTTAATGTCGGATTAGATGTTTCTAGAATTATACTTAAGGACAATGAATTTGGGTTTCAGTGTTAATTTGTCATCCGAGTTTGTGATCTTTTGGTGAGGGAACTTCGTCTAGCTAATAGTGATAAAAAGATAACAATGGGTTACTTTTATGATTTTAGAAATGGTAAAGGAAGCAATCAAGACCAATATGAAAAATAGGTCTTCTTTATACATATCTTATCTTACAGTTATCAATGAGGGATGGAAAAAATAACTTATACTCTTTGTTGTTTGTAGCTGGGGTATTTTTTAAACTTAGTGTCTATATTAGACCAAGTTTTATAAAAAAGTTGAAGTTAATAGGGAAATATTATTAACTATTATAACTATTATCGATCATAAGATGATGTAAGATCTTTTAAGCTCATAAATGGAGATTTATAAAGATATTTCTGGTGATCTTTGGATGCATATTGCTATTTGTCAAAGAAACATGCTTAATTCGTATATTTATCTTTCACTTTTGTTACTTGTTAAAATTTAATCATTACTTTACTTTGTTTATAATGTTATTTTTTTGTTTTGCAATTATTTGGTAGGATCAATTCAAAAGCAGTGTTCTGAAATTACAAAGATTTATAATTCAAATTCTGAGTCAATGTGTGAGTGCAACAGAGCATAAAAGAAATTGAATCACATTTGAATTCATTAATTCTAAGAAAATGAATAGATTAAAACATAGAGGATTAAGTGACTTGGTCTTTATCCGATGCAATTTAAAGTTTCATGAAGGTATGCTATTATTATTTATAAGTTGAATATAATTTTTTGTAATTTCTTAATAATTTAATTTTATCTATTTACTAAGACTCTTAATAGAATTAGTAATTATATAAATCCAATTTACTTTCACCATTTCAAACTTTTGACAAATTAGATTTATGAAAAACCGAGTTTGATAGATGAGGGTAACTTAGAAGATAATATTGGATAGAAAAATATTGACATGTCATTTGGTGCAATGAATTTGAATGATAGTAATGATGCAGCTCCTCTTAATGATGAGAATTTTGTATCAAATGAGAGCCAAGATCCATGCAATTTGAGTGAATATTCGATTGATTGAAGTTTTAGGTTTTCATTTCTTTTCTTCTTTTAAGTTCACTAATATTGGATCTATATGTTAAATTCTATATATACAATATAAATATATTTGTAAATATTTTTGTTTCAAGTTTTATTTCTAATTGGTTTTTTTCAACACGAACTCTTATTGTAATACTTAGAGAGTCATGGACCTTTATTATTATTTTTATTTGATGTAATTAGTATTTATTATATGATGAAATTATAACATTTTATATACTTTGTATTCTTTGTATGATGATTAAATGATATTTTTCATACTAATTGTGGATATTATTTATATGCGAAATGTGTGAAATGTAATATTAATGAAAATAAAAAAATTGTTGTTATTTCAAATTTCTATTGTTATGATTTTTGAGACAAATTTAATGTAAAATTATCAATTATAAAGTACAATATATTGATGGGTTATTTTGCAATTTTAAAAATATCAAGGATTATTTTATAATTTTTAAAAAGGTTATCCAAAACATATTTGATGAATAGTAGTACAATATTTTACCGAAATCAAATCTAATGCCGATGTCGATACGGTGTTTATAAGATTGCGTTAGACTTCATGCAACGAAACATTGAATCAAATGGATTTTACTTGTTTTAAAGCTTAACATACATTAGGAAGTCATTTAGTTTTTCAATTACATACTTAAATTTTAATTTGATGAAATTTAATTTTTATGTCATATTTCTGTAACTAATTCTTAAATTTTAATTCAATAATAATAATAATAATATCTTTTTTTAACTTTAATTTTCCTTTCCAACCAAAAAACTCTTAAAACCTTGGTTAGTTAGTGTGGAAAACACTGGTCATGGAGCATAGGACATAAAAGATCACAGTAATTCTTCATTTTATACTCATTAAAATTAAAAGCTATAATTGATTAAAGAAAAAATCAAAAGTTTACTTCTTTTTTTTGTTTTTCCATGCATGATAATTAACATTTCATTCTTATAAAAATCCACATAAAGTTGCAACATTTTTACGCCCTATAAATATGTGCGGAATTCTCCCTCCTTACTTTCAAATTCAATCAGTTCATCAGAAACTCCTTCCATCAACTTCCGGACAAGAGTCCTCTCCCCAATTTCAGAAATCAAATAGCTAGCAGGATTATCTAATGAAGAGAAAGAGCCGTCGACAATCGCCTTCACCCATCACGTGTCCTCCAAAATCGTCGGCTAGGAAACCAAACGCAGGCGACAAGAAACCAACCTTCTCACCTACATTTTCCGGTTGTTTAGGTCAGAAATCGATGAACTCCATCTCCGATCTGAAGGATCTTGTCTCTTCTGGCTTCCAAGATCTCAAGTCCAATCTCATCGATCGCTCTCACTCTGAGATCCTCAAGGATCTCGAGGCTTCTCATTCTCGCCTGTTCAAGCGCTTTAAGGTTCTCTTCTTCTTCTTCTCTCTCTCTCTCTCACACACACACAACAGAAATATTTTACCGTTTCTGTTTGGTTGACAGATTGTATCAGCTTACGATCTTAACTTTTGAAATAGAAAGCATTGAAGTATTTATACCTGTTACAAAGTGGATAAAGTATATCAGTTTCTCTTGCATCCAACTATGAGGTTAATCATCATCATTTTCTAAATCCATTTAATTTAACCAGATTCAGGCGCAGGCATGTCAGCAGAATATGGAAAACGCAGAGAAGGATTTTAAGAAGATGTCTGAAAGAATCAATGACAGTTGTGAAGCTATGAAGGTAAAACGGCTTCTCATTAGAGAAAAGAAAAAGATGTTATATATATTTCTTTGAAAAGAATACCTGAGACCGCTCTTCGTGTTTTCTATAGGATTCTTACGCAGATTTTATGGTAGATGTACAAGCTACCACATCTCATGGTAAGTTTGCAGCATATATTGAATGAGTGGTTTGCTTTTTTCGTGGACTTGTTTAGTATTCACCTTTTCAGTTTCAAATTATTCACGATATGTATGCAAACAAATTTATTATTGGCTTAAACAGCGTAGTTGCAGGTGCTAGTCTTGCCATACGTGGGTACATGAAATTTAATTTTTGTAGAAGACTAAACGAGAAATTTTCTTCAAGGATTAATTGCATATTGTACGAACTCAAACTCAACTAACACGCCCAGATTAGATTGGATTAAATGTCAAATTAATTTATTTGTCAGTTCGGCAGATATTTTAGTTGTTGTATATGTTTCTTTTCATCATAAAATGCCCCTCAAATCCTCCGTGCCAGCAACCCTGGCTCGGCTAGAATGGACTGGCACAGAGTTGGGTTGCTGGTACAGTAGATCACATCCCCATAAAATGAGCTTGAAAATTATTTCCTATCAGGTATAATCCTTCAATTTATAATAAGCGGAAATATTCATTCCACGCCATGCTGAACATGTCTTGTCCTATAGCTTTTTCATATGGCGTATTTGACTTTTACATTTTTGCAGTGTGCAAAACCACAATCCCTGATCTCTCAAAATCCTTCGAGAAAGCCATTGCGAATCTCCAAAGCCGGTATGGTATTACATCAACCTAGGTAAGTAATTAATCTAACTTAATTTCCTTTCTTTTGCTAGCTACTCACAGATACATGTTTGATATATCTTTTACCCGTAATGCCATGAATCCAGATAATTGGCCTCATGATTAATTTATCTCGTGTAAATTAAATTTCCCAAGTGTTTCAGTTTGGTTTACCAGGCAACCCGGCTAGGTCGGCCGTATGATGTATGCTGGAATTACTGTCGAGTAATTTCAACTATATATGTTTTCAACTATGCTCCAACGCTCAACCATGCATAAAGAAGCAAGAGTAGATCTGGACTTTGATTCATTGGAGATTTGAATTTTTTTTGGTTACGAGTTATTGATTCTATGCTTTAGGATACTTTGAAGTTCATACTCATACTGGCTTAGACCGGGAAAGAACGATCGGCCTTTTATCTTGAGATCTAAGTTTCGGCTGTGACATATAGACGTATTTCTGTATTGTGCACAACTTCTTTGGTTCTCGAAGCATTGCTACATCGATGTCCATAAATGCAGGAAATTCATTGAAGTATTTAATTTAATAATATTATTTTATTTGGAAAATAATTTAAACACTACAGTAAAGTGTCGGTACAGTGTATTCTCGTATAGGAAAAAAAAATTGATCTGCTGATAGAAAATATGCTCAAACTTGTACGTCAATGCTGAGCCCTAGTGAATAAATATAAATCTACGACCTGAGTGTGCTCATTCCTCATGCATACTAAGCAGGAGTCCGAAAACTTTTAAGACTTCCTTTTCATATTCTTTTCAACTCTTAACTTTTGTGTTAAGTGATTTTAGTAACTACTAAAAATAATTACAATAAGACAACTATATTTCCTTGCAGTTAAGGGTTATGTTAGTTTTTTTACTTTAATTTTTGGTTTTCTGTTTTTATTTTTAAATTCAGAAAATTATTATTTTCTAATTTGATTTTTTGTTTTTATTATCATTTTTCTCGTAACGTAATTTACCACCAATTGAATATATATTATTTAATTATTTAATATTAATTACTAATAAAATTATAATTAATTAATTATTTTATTTTATGTTTATAATTAATTTAAATTTTATTTTTCAAAATCAAAATATTTTTAAATTTAATGATTATTTAATAAAATTAATTTAAATTTAAAATATATTAAACACACAAATTTAAAATAAAATTAGTTTTAATAATTAAAAATATTAACAAATAAATATTATTTGTAAATAAAATTTTAATTATTTAATTATTAATTTTAATTAAATATTTACTAATATTTATTAATAAATATCTTGTAAAGATTAAAATAAAATTATTTACTTAATTGATTCATAATATTAATTTATTTTTAAGTTATCTAATTTTTATTAATACCATTAATAATGAGATAACTAATATTACAGTTGCCAACCTTATGAGATTTTTTTAAATTCAATGCTCAAACTTTTAAAATTTTCAATCGAGTAGCCAACCTTTTAAAACATTAATAATTTAATTCAAAATGTTGGTTTTGTTAGTAATATGTTAGTTTAGCTAATGGAATTGCTATTTATGATATATAGATGCCCACTTAGAAGCTCTCAAGGGGTGTGGCTTGATGGTTGAGAGCGAGACTTAGCATCGATTAGGTCCCAGGTTTGATTCTATGCTAGCCCCTCTTGTAAGAGCCTGGGGCAGCCGGGGTTTTACCTGTAGGTGAAGAACTAGTTGGGCCCTCAATGATGAGGTGCGCCCGCTTGGCCCGCCTGTGAGGTGGTGCGCCAATTGGGCCCTCGGAGAGGTGTGCCAGCTTGGCCTGCCTACGGGGTTTCCTCGAATCAAAAAAAAAAAGTCCACTTAGAAAAATAGTGGTTACAATTAGATTCAGTGAATTTCTACATATTATGAACAACAAATATTTTATTAGTTATCAAATTACTAACAGAACTAACATTTTGAATTGAATTGTTAAGGTTTTAAAGGTTAGTCAATTAATTAAAAATTTTGAAAATTTAGTCACTGAATTGAAAAAAAAAATCTTAGAAGGTTGGGCAATTTAGGATTAGTTATCAAGGGATAAAATATTTTAAAGTGCCAAACCTTTAGAAAATTTTCAAGTTAGTACTAAAGCTTTTAAAATTTTCAATTAAGTGATCAACTTTTTATAATATAAAATATGTTGCTAATCCGACTAACATGATTATTTTTGTCCTTTTTAAGTAGGCTTCTACATAGAAAATTAATAGACAAATAAGCATCCACATGGATTAATACACCCAACCTATAACCTGTACCGATAGCCTATACTAATAACCTATTTTATTTCAAAATAACCGATTCACCTTCATCCTCTACATCTCCTCCCCTCTGCATCGATGTTAGGGAAGCACCATTTTTTGCGTCTCCTCTCCTTAATTTGCGTCTGCGAGTGGAAGCATTACTTTGTGCATCTCATCTTCTTTGCGTGTTGTTTAATATTAGGGTTTCAAACTTCACGAGCTAGGTATGTTACTTGTTCATTTTTGTATTAAGTGTTTCATGGTATTGTGTGTATTTGTTTATTTTTTGTGCATCAAATTGTTGACATGCCAAAAGAATAATTCGAACAGGAAAAAAACCAACTTGTCCGTCTTACAGGCATGCATGTTCCTAATGTTCCCAATGCATTCATTAAGGATAACCATACTCCAAGTACTCCCCTTGGTTTTTGACCAGGTGACTAGCCATTTACACCTTGAATCACTTCAGAGATGTTAAACATATATTACATTACGAAAATCTCTTACAGTAGGGAGACTGAGTAACAATGATAATTCAAAAAACAACATTTGCATATCCAACAGTCGTTTGAGTATCGTGTAGCCCACTAAAGTTAATATGTTGAACCATCTCATGAAGGCCCCAAATGATTGGTTTATGGATGTTAACTAAGAAGGAAGTGTTGGAAAATCGGGTCGGGATTTGATCCGAACCGCAGCGGAATAATCACGAAACTTTTTCGTGACTTTTGATTTCGCGAAAACTAAGATTTATTTAATTCTATAAAATAATT
>JAOTBA010000005.1:11111486-11127486 GCA_025629845.1 Erythroxylum squamatum | reverse complement strand
CAAGATAAAGAATGCCTTTAAATAATTTGTCACTAAACTACAACCAAAGCGATTGGCTGTAGGGCATAAACCAACATGAAGAATTGTCTGGTTCCTAAGATATAATTGATAAATAACACAATCAATGAACTGATAATAAATGTGATGACTAAACAAAATCCATGAGTAGTTCCATATTTGTGTACCCTTTCTTTTTATCTATCATTCTTGTGATTGATTTCTTAATCCACTCAAACATTGCTTTCGATCAACATTAGTTCCTGCATTCTCAGTAGTCAGTATGCCTATTAAAAAGATACCAACTCTTGGTTAGTTTTATGTTTTATTTCATTGTCTGTCATTTTGTGTAGTAGGTTAAGATTGAGCAATATGAGTCAAAAAATATATGCAAATTCGGCAGCTGGGTTGGCAACGAATATTTTTGTTTTTCTGGGTTAATGGCAGTTATGCGAACTTCATGGAAATAGAGAAATCTTGGAAGATGCTTTGTTTTTTGTGCTCAATATGGGGTGAATTATTACTTTATTTTATTGTTTCTTTAGTTATCTGACATTTTAATCTTGATATTGTTGTAATTACTGTTTTAATTTCAGCATCAAATTTGACAATTTTTTGAGTGTTTTGATCTCTAATGTGTGAAAGAGCTTTGAGTATCATATATGCCCGACCTGTTGAAGATGACATAAAAAGAAAACAAATGCTGAAGTTAAAAATTAAAATATTGTGTATTGTATTATTAACAGCTACTGTTAAAAATTGCTATAAGTGGATGTAAAAGTTCAAGATTAAAATGTAGGAAAGAAGCTGATTGTTTTTCAGATTTATCATCATTCATAGGTTCAAGTGAAACTTTTGCCTAACTGAGAATTTTGTTTTTGCTTCTAATTGCCTAAAAATGTGACTTGAAGTCGGTGGAACAATAAGCTGAGTGTGAACATTGACAAGTCATAGGCGTTGTGTTCCGTTGATATTTATATCATCTTAATGAATCAAAAATTAGACAAAGGTGAACAAAATTCAAGTCATCATTAACTCTCTCTCGAGTAATTCCAAGTAGAAAGGAAGGTGTTTATGAATTTGAATTTAATTTCAATTGTGTGCTAGTTAATTTCTAAATTAGAAAGTAGACAAAGCTAAGACATTGAACCTTACAACTTAATAATAAAGGATGTTTAAAATTTAGACAATTTCTTTTTATTTTCATTACTAAAAGGAAGATTCAAGCTTATTTCTTTAATTGTCTTGACAATTAAAAGATGATTTGAACCAAGCCACTGACAATGGGAAGGACGCCAATATACCCTAATATAACCACAATGGAAAAAATACCTAGCTTATGAACAAAATAAAGTGGTGATTAATTTTTAACAAATAACAAAAGTGAAACAAATATATCTGGATTAAGTTTATCTCTTTGATAAATAGCAATTGACATCCTAAAATCACCAGAAGCATCCTTATAAATCTTCATTTGTGAGCTTAGAAGATCTTGCATTATCTCATAGGAAACAACTATTGTAATAGTTAATAACATTTCCTATTAACTTCAGCTTTCTTTGAAAAACTTGGTCAGAAGTAGGCACTCGGATTCAAAAATGCCCCACCTACAAACAACGAAGAGTAAAGTTGCCTTTCACATCTTTCATTGATGACTGTAAGATAAGGTGTGTATAAAGAAGACTTATTTTTCAAATTAGCCTTGATTACTTCATTCGCTCTCTCCATAGCATCATAAAAATAACTCATTGTTGCCTTTTATCACTATGAGCCAAACAAAGTATCATCACTACAGGCTCACAAACTCAGATAAAAATTTGACATTGCGATAAAAATTCATTGTCTTCAAGTATAATTCTAGTGCTTGCCGAGATGCAACTTACTTATCATTTGTAAACATTTTTCTCTACTCTTTCTTCATCATAATAAAATACTGAAGTGATTAAAAAAACTTGCTGCAAATCTTGTAATAGCAGGACTACAAAATCTTGTAATAGCAGGACGATACAAATTCCTATCATTGGTGAAATCCTTTCTTATTAAATTTAAGACCTATGTATGATTGTAGATGAATTTGGTCACTTTTTTTGCTTTTTACACAGTTTCATCAATAATAGGAAAATACCTAGCATCTCCTATATTTTTCAATATCAAGTTAATGCAATGTGTAGCATAAGGAGTTAAATAAAAAGAATTATTCTTTCTTTGCAATCTTCTTTCAACTGCTTTATAAGCAGAATCATTGGCAGTAATGAACTGAACAATATTTTATGGCCCAACTTTATTTACAACTTCATCAAATATTTCAAATAAAATATCAACATTCCTAACAAGGCCAGATGCATCAATATACTTCAAAAACATTATTTCCTTTGCTGAATAAACCAAAAAAAAAAAGAATAATAATCTCATCTATTTTATTTGTCCAACCATTACACACGATTGAACACTCAAAAGTAACTCAAGTCGTTCTTCCTTCATCCAAATAACTTTTAATTTCATAACAAAGCTACCTAAAAGTTTACCTTTGTAGCCAATAGTTGATGCAGTTTTATATCCTGGACTATAAGAGACAATAACATCTACCATATGCCGATAATAATAAGACTAAGAAGTATTGAATATTATACCTGAATTATATCACAATCTAGCCATTGCCATATCCACATTATAAATCGTTTCTCTATATTGCATGGCACTATGAATTGAAGGCTGAGCTCCAGAGTTGCTTGTGGTGCAAAAAAATTAGACATCTATCTTCTTCTTTTCCTAACATCAGATGTAACATTCCCTTCTTATTAGTTAGGAATACTACCACCTTCAACATTCTTTCTATCATCCTGAACACCAACAAAAGAACTCCCACTACTAATTTCATTGTTCAATTTTTGCCTATTATCTTTCTCATGCTAATACTCTTCAAGTAAAGTTTTTATTTATCATTTCACATCATGAATAATTTTTTACAATGATCCACACTACCTTTGACCTCAATTAAATGCTTCTTTAACGTGGTGATTCCTCTACCTTTAAAATGCTTGTTACAAAACAAATAAATGGTATGATTCTTTATTATGGGAACCATTCTAACATGAGCCTAGTCGGATCATTGAATCTTATTGAAGTAGTTGAATTATCAAGAGTACTTGACCTTCCTTCCATTTTTCTATAAAAATACATAAATACATATGTCAAAATTAAATTAATAAATTCACGTACTATTTTTTTACTATGTATTTAACTACCCATAAGATAAGACGATAAATGTATATTTGCTACTCATAAGATAAGATCAATATTTGTAATTTATTTCATGTCAACAATAAACAATATAAAAATGCAAAATTTTAATTTCTTAACTTAATTACATATATTAAATGATTTAGTTATATATTAAATCTCATATTTAAATGATTAACCATATTTTAAATACTTTTATATACAAACAATAATTAGTAAATTGTATATTTTGTATAAATTAATTATAAATTAATAACTTAATGAATTGACTTTGATATCATTTTTATAATTATTAAAATAACAAATAATATGACAAATTCTTGAACTATACATGATTCACAAGTCACAATACTAATTTCTTCATAAATTCACAATGCCCAAATGTCATTGAAATTAAACCAATTTACATAAACAATTTCAACTTTCAAACCTATATTGTTCAATACATACTTTATAAATCATTCACAAAATACACATGACACAACCAAAACACATTCCAATTGTAATTTAGAGTAGAAACAAGCAACTTAAAACATTGGTTAAAAAAAAAGAAATTGCAATTAAGATAAGGTTAGGTGGGGTCAAGTTGGGTCGGGCCAACTTTGGATCTACGTCTGGAAAGTTGGAAATTCTGATTTTTGATCTTCAGACTGCAATATATCCAAGCGATGACGATGGCGATGACAATGGCGAATGGAGAAGACAGCTTGAGCTTGCAGCGAATGTTGTGCAGTTGGAAAAAGCGACAGGCGGCCGGACCAGAGGTGGAGACTTGCAGTGTGCAGTTGGACAGACGGTTCGACAGTGGAGCGTGGTGCTATGGCAATGGCAGCGGGCGATGGTGCGACTCGCAAGGGCAATGGGTGGAAATAAGGATAGAGAGTAGAGAGAACAGACAGGGACGGAGCCAGACTCAACTTTAAGGAGGGGCCGAGATTTTTAAAAGTAGGGATTTTTTTTAAAAGGAGGGCCACTTATATTTGTAATTTTAAAATTTTTAATTATATAAGTAATTTTTTTAAAAAAAATATTTGAAAGGAGGGGCATAGCCCCTCCTCCCTTATACATAGCTCCGTCCCTGAGAACAGGGATGATCTGGGGCTGAGTAGAGAGGAGAGAGCATACGTGAGAGGGTATTTTTTTGCAAATAAGTCCTTAAAAATGTTAAACTTCATAGTACCGGTAACGATATAGATGTGATACAAATATAATCTGGTGCCTGAGTTGACTATGATTTATTATTTATGCGAACGGTACGAGTATCGCGTGCGATACACAATCCCAACTGAAAGCTTTCTATTTTCTTTTGAAAATAAAATTTTAAAATTAACTATTTAATAATTATTTTAATCATTTTATACACTAATTAATAACTTATAATATATTAAAAATTATTAATAAGGTCACAATAATTTTCTAACTTTTTCTTAAAATAATTTTTTTTTGAGGGAATAAATTAATTTTTTAATCACTACAATAAAGTTTTTTTGTGAAAAAAGAAAAAAGCATTGTAATAGCTAAATATACATGTTTTAATTAGCGCGTGAGGAGCGTGAAGCAAGAGGAGAGACACAGGCGCGCACATGATCCTATTTCCTTATCCGAATTGGACATTGATGATTGAACTCAACAACATCACACAATCATATCCCCGTCTCCCAATCGGAGATTGAACTCAACAGTGGCACACAGACACACACAGAGATTGAGTAGATAGTGAAATGGCTGCCACCCCAGGTTCATTGAAGCGACCATTTTCATATTCTTCCCCGTTTAGCCCCTCTACTCAATCTTCCGTTTCTTCCAAGGTAAAGCACGATTTTGGAATTTCGTGGATTTCTTTTCTTCTTTTCGTTGTTCTCCTTCAACTGAGACGGTTGTATAATTATTAATTATGCGATTCGTAGGTATAGTTTCTTATATTGAATGAGCTTTTCTTACCCTCCTTATAACTCGTATACTATAGATGATAATTTATAGTACAAGAAGTTTATATATTTAGTATCTGAATATGTGGTAGGCTTTCACTAGTTTTACTTGAATGTGCAATAGTCAGTTTCTGCATTTGTTATACAGATCGACCGTCTTCACGAACAGCCCTCAACCTCCGTATATTCACTTGCTTTAACAAATAGACCTCTGCCATTCCCAGTTTCAGTTCCAAACTTGTATAATAGAGTGTATCTGGTCTCACACATGACACCACTATATGCAACCTTGAATAGCCCAAGAGGGTTTGGTCCATCCCCAAAGAAATCCAAAAAGAAAAGGAAATCAAAGAAAGGGTTCGATGATGAGGAGGAAGAAGAAGAAGATGAACAAGATGGTGGTGTAATTCCAGAGGTAGTGACCAACAGGATGATTAGCAGGATGACATTCTCAGTGGGAATTCCTCTGTTTATTGGACTTATCTTCTTCCCTTTCTTTTACTATCTCAAGGTTGTATTGAAGATTGATGTGCCAACATGGGTTCCTTTCATAGTTTCATTCTTCTTCTTTGGAACTGCATTATTGGGTGTGAGTTATGGTATTGTATCCTCCAGTTGGGATCCTATGAGAGAAGGGTCACTCTTGGGTTGGAATGAGGCTCAAAAGAACTGGCCTGTTTTTTGGCAGTCGCTTTGGGGTAGGTCTGGCAAGAAGTAGGCTTTGCCTATCATTCTCTTTTCTTTTTCTTGTTGGAACAATTATACTGGCAGACTTGATGGTAATAATAGATCTATACTTAGCCACTTGCGTTCATCTCTCCATCTCATAAGTACGAAGGATGGAATTGTTTCAGGCTCCATTTAAGAAGGGATTGTTATGCATTCGCGTCTAACTTGAATCAAACAATCTCAGATTGTAATTGGACTACACGAGGTACAAGGAACCAGCACTGTTGGGCTTGTAATTTGTCTTTTGATGGACTTGGCCTCTGGTGCCCAGATAGAATTTGCTTCATAATATATGGCAATGATTAAGGTTCTAAAATGTTAACGACGTTTCGAAAACTCACAAGGAAACTGTAATAACCAAATTTTTGCTGTTTTATTGTTTTAAGTTTCTGTTGCTGCTTTCATTTTTAATGTAAATTAAGCAATATGCAATATATACATTGGCAAAACTGATTTTTTTTACTGTTAAAATTATTGTTATGAATATTATACCAGGATCAATATCAATTTTAGTTTTAATACGGTGCGACCGATCAATATCAAGTATTATTTTGAATTATTTTTTAAAATTATAAAATGATATTTATATCATATTGGTTTGGGTGGGTTCCGAAGCCCACAGGGGAGTAGCTCCCGCTTATGGATCTGCCCAAATATCCGAGCCGTGGCCCATTAGGTATTGTCCGCTTTGGTCTGCCAGGGTGGAGTTGCGACTCGAACCCCTGACCAAAGGGTTTTGTTGGTCTCATGGACCACGCCTAGGCGTGGTTTCACAAAATCAACAAAACCTTGAGATCCTGGGTTCGACTCCCACAAGTCACCCTGAGACCAAAGAGGACAATACCTGGGACGGGAACCACCCAAACCACATATAATTTTTAATTACCAAGCCACATAAGCAATTAGTTAAAGCCACCAAAAACTACTTGATTTGATCTCCCTTTCATTTCATGCTACTAGAAGCAATTAATTAGGACATCAAAAGTAGCTTTATCTTATTTCCCTTCTAAGTTCCAACATCGTTTTTTATTTGGATGTTTATCAATAAATAATTATTAATTTTATTAATTTTTATTATAAGTAAATAAAAGGATAAAAACATGATTTCGAAACTATAGAAAAACATCATAAACTTTAAGCGCCTAATTTTTAAATTTCCAAAAAAACTCCTCTATTATACTTTAGTTTAAAATTAATAATGAAAACACACGCAATATCAATATTATATATGTGCAAATCAAATGTTATTAATATAGTAACTTAAACCAACTAAACTTGATCCGAACTAATAATTTAAGATAATTCTTCACCCTCATGAACCAAATATTCTACTCATGGTTAGACTTGGTGGTCTACTAGGATGATATCGTTGTCTATAGTAATAACTTGGAGGAGCACGGTGGTGCCATTGTGTCCGAAACAGTAGTTGTCATTTCTCGTCCTTAAAATGAGGACGCTTAGTTTAGTTTAAGTTTAAAAGTAAAGTTAGATCTTCGTACAAGTAGAGTGTTCATGTCACGTGTGTTTTATTGTTATCTTTTAATTGAAACCTAAAAGAAGGGCTTTTCTATTTCAAATAATGTGGTAAACGAAGCCAGGGAAGAAGCACTAGAAACCAGTTAAACAAGAAGCAGCAAAGCAAAAGTATGGAATCAAGAAGTTGGGAAGTAAATCTGTAACTGAAGACGGTAAGCTCATGAAAGCAACATTGATTTCAACTTATGCGAGGGTAGAACTAATCATTTAGCTTTACTTGTAAGTTTGGTTAATCCAATATTTTAAATGTACAAAGAAACATTAATGCAAAATAATGTTTTAGAAGATAAATTTATTGATATACAAACATTAATTATTGAAAATTAAGGTAAGAAATGTTACTGTTACTTTACTTTTATCACTCATAAAAATCTCTGATATGCTCTTGCCAATATCATTTGGTAGGTTATCAAGAGACCACTTCAATCTCTCTTTATTCTTTATTCTCACCAAAACCTATGCTCCTGTACAGATGTTTTCATTTGGATTTTTACATTTATTACCGTCAACAATCGATCACAATATTGTGTTACAAACGATATTTATTGATGTAGATATTATAGGCCTATAAGTATTGTTTTACTTACTTTAAACAAATATAGAGAGTGTTAAAAAACTATTATAAGCTTTGATATATAATGAAGTGCTTCTCTTATATTATATAATAGTTAAGAAATATCCTCTCAATTTATGATCATATTGTGCTCCTTCATCCTTAAATACCATATATAATGCATATATATTACCCATGCTAGTGTATAAATGTTTTCATTTGGCTCCTCTTGAAGCGTCATTAAATATGTTGGTCATGATGAGGATGAACCAATTGACTTAAGGTCATACCTAAAATCTTTGATGTATTATGATCTTGTACCAAGGACGATGTTGCAAATGTCATCAACATTGTCTCATTTCCATCAGACAATGATCTTTGCAATAACTCTTGAATCTTATTCTACAATTTAAAAAACAAAAGCAATATTTAATTCAAATAATATTAGTTAGTACTACATAAATAAATAAACATAGAAATTATGCTTACATAATTATTATGCGTTTCTTCAAACGCCCAGCCTTGACCTTCCTTGTAGTGTGTCAGTTTGTAAAGTGTGATCCTATCACACTCTTGTCCATGTAGTTCCTTTTGACTTTGTTTTATGAAAACAAAAGAATTGAAACACAATAAATAATATTGTATTTACTAATATAATTATAACTTCTAAATAAAGAACTTACAAATTCATTTCGTATGACAATAAATGATTTGGAGCCTTGGTTGTAAGGAGTTTTCATTTTTCCTCTATTAATCTTGACTTTATCACATTTTTCCTAAATAAAGAAAAGAAATAGTCATTAAATTATATAACAAGATTAATTGAAGCAAATGTAAAGAGAAAGAAGACAAACCTTAGCGTTGGGTTGGCAGAGGCCCAATAATCACACGTGATGTCTCCTTGCCTCCTTATCTAAAGGAAAAAAATAGTAGTATTTATATAGTCGATAACGATGATCGCCCTTTGTTTCAACAGTGAACTCATATAGCTTGAAACTTCAGGGTTCTTAATATTGACGATATTGAGCTTCGTCTGTGAGCAACAAGAAAAAGTGAAATTAGTCTTTAAATTAGTTTAAAAAATGCATATAATTAAATAAATTGAAATTTATTGAAACTTTGTCCATAGCATTTTGTAGCAAGTTGTCTTCCTTCAACTACTTTGAATGCTGAAGGCAAGACAATTCAGTCTTGACAATGACCCTTAACTCATTAGACAATTTTGCTGATTGGATCTTGTCAATAAGATGACCTTGCGAGGTGTCAATATGCACAGACAACTTGTTGTTTATTGTAACTTTCATGCCTTGCAACTCAAAACCTTTAGTGATACCTCTACCTCTTTTCTAATGCAGGTATTGGAACCTGACAAAAAAAATAATGATAGGAAAAAAAGCATTAAATATGTAAATATATATTTGAGGATACGTGTAATTATAGGTGGTAAAGATTAACAGACCTGAAGATCCCTGAACACTAGTTAAGGTAAATAAAGGTCGTTGTTGACTGGCTTTATTGGTGGATGAAGTCGGTTGTTGATAGGGTCAGATTGATCTGGTTGTTGTGGGGGAGGAACATTTTCACTAGTTGTCACCTTCTTTCCCTTATTTCTACCAGGTGCCATTATATTAAATATCTATAATGATATTATTGAATGGTTTTCCAATATAAAATAAACCTAATTAGAATAACAACATAAAGAACTTGTAAATTTTTTTCTTAAATCATTTCGAAGCATTTGAAAAAACATGAACAAATCATAACCAAAGATGATTGGATCTTTGGCCCCACATTTTGAATCACATTAGAAACATTTCTTTCATGTTCCGTTCATTATTTTTCATGATTTGTTAATTGTATTAAATTTGGTATGTGAAGGTTGTGGCTATGGCTAAGGATGTGGCTGTAACATACCCTCCTACTTCTCTTTATGTCAAACCATAGGTTGTCAATTATTGCTCATTTAATTTTGTCTACTATGTATATACACACCATGTTCAGTTTGCTATTCTTCATCCCTTGTATTTCTCTCCACTTTAATTCCTAAGAATTTTAATTTTTAATATACTATTGTTTTGATGTTTGTTATGATTTTTTGGAGTTGGAGACATCTTTATGAGAAGCCGTCCTTTTATGATTGGTTAAAAGAAACAATGTATAACTTAAAAAACTTTATAAGTCTTGACTTTTCTTTGGTTATAAATAAAACATCTAACAAATGCAAAGAAAATTTGAATCATATTTTAGAAATCAGCTTTAATATGGTTGTAGTTTCTTTTAATAAGGAATTTGTTACTTGTATTGGTACTATTGTTACCAACTCTTTACAAACAAATTTTATTACATGCTTATAGAATGAAAGTTAATAAGAAAGTAAGCATTAAGTTATTTGTGTGCATTTCATACAAGGGAAGCATTTTTGCTTCAACCAACATAATACTAAGAATTGCTTAAACTAACATAGTAATAAGAAGTATTTCAATGATCTTAGCTTATGAACAAAGTTATACATACTTCACAACATAATTAAAAGCATCTTATACGCAACCTTTATTCCAAGTGCATTTTAACTACTTATAACACATTAGGTGCAAATAAAACTAAAAAATAACTTTAAACAAAATGTCTAACTCTCATCTTATATATATATTTGAAAGATAAATGAATCAAGCATAATGAAATACATTGCACTTACAAAATAAAGCATAATGAAATACATTGGTTTTACAAAATTTCTAGGAAAAAGCTAGAATCAAATACTCCCCTCTTATATAATAGTAAACACTTAATTTTCTAAATGGATATCAATACTTTAAAACCTCCCTTTACATATAAATGATTGTCCTTGGCCGATGAGAACAATTAATAGGCTGTAGAATTAGCTAATCATAAGTTAGTTATCTTATTTTAATTATGGCTAATCGTAAGATAATTAAATGGTGGCTTGTTAGTTTTCAAACAATATAAACAACAATCCCATATAAACAACAATTGTTTTTTACCTTCAATCATCACGATTAACATCTTGAAAATCATCATCATTAATTACATTATGATTCGACTCTTCATCACTATTATATTCGAAAAAGTATCATCATTGTCGTATAATTCATCCTCAATATAGTCTTCTTCTCTGTCTACAATAAGATTGACTTGTAATTCATACACTTGTACTATATTGGGATCAACATCTCTCCTATGGAATGATGATATATCTTCATCTTCTATTTGAATAGCTTTGTTATTCAACTCCGATTCAATCTCTTGATATACTTCATCACCATCCTAACTGATTAGACCATTATTCCTTTCACAAAAATTGAAGAGATTTTGGTGTTAAAACTTTTAAACAACCTTCTAATTGCTGCCCAATATAATATCGTTAAGGAAAAAACTTGCTTCACTTGATTTGTAAAGACAAAAGGGTCATTAGTATACCATGTCTTACTAACATTGATGTTAGTAATATTCCCATTCACCTTCATGTCAACAAGATTAAACCATTTACATTTAAATAGAACAATCTTTTTATCCTTGATGTAATGAAACTCTATTATTTCATAGATGACACCGTTAAAGTCAATAAAATCATCGTCATGACATCCCTCAACAACAACACCACAATTTTTTTTCTAAGGTGACTATCTCAATCCTGTATGTGAAATCTAACTCCATCATCAATGCAACCTCTATATTTCTTCCCACACATATGAGACCCACATGCCAAAGAATATAATGTTGTTGTCGTCTTTTGATGTACCACAAATGGGACACTCTTCAAGATCTTTATTGTCCTTCTAAAATATAGAACAATCATAATTACAATCATTTATTGATATATATCCTAACCAAGGTCCCTTAACAATTTCTTTGCATCATAGTAAGATTTTTGGGCAATTTGTGTCCAACAGGTAATGCATTATTTAGCAAGTCAATCAACATATCAAAAGATTTGTTACTCCATTTATTATAGCCTTCAAATGCAACAACTTGATGACAAAAGATAATTGTGAGAAATTCGAGCACTTTAGATATAATTCTTCTTAAGCAACTTTCAATAACTTCCCAAAATTATCTTCTGTAATACTACCAATTATGTTAGGCAAACCAATTTCATTCATAGTCTTCTTATAATTCCCATAATCTTCTAACATCTTGTCAATCCCATCATCATCATCATCATCACCATCACCATCATTATTGTTACTATCATCAACACTTGTATGAACACCTCTACTACAACTTGCTTCCTTATGCCATGATAAAGCCATGGGGTATAGAATTTATCTATGCCTCGGATTAGAAAATGATTGTATACCACATCTTGACTTTTAATGTTGACATTTAAGCAATCTATTCATGGAAAACGAATACAGTATTCATCACCCATTTGATCTTTTACAAATTGCATGAAACTCTTAAGTCCTTCCAAGTATTTAGTGGACAATTTCTGATGAGACATCCAAATTTTTTCAATTTAGCTATACAATTAAAAGTAAATAATTGAATTACTAAAAGCAATCTTCGTTCTATATAACATAACCATTAATCAATACAACTTCATTTACAAATTTTGAATTCAAACAGACACTATGGTACGTTGCATTGTTACACCACATAAATCGAGAAAGCAAGTTCTCGCTGTGACTCTTAGGCTCGTGGAATATTTCACCGATAAGCCTCATGGGAGCTACATCATCGATTTTCAGCCGATATACCATCATAGGGGTTTATTATGCAAAGAATTGTCAATAATTGTAGGTGAATTTCTAATGTCAATACTTCTCCATTAATCAATACAAGTTCCTAAATTAAGTTTGGATTTAAACAAACAATATGGTATGTTAAATCACAATTACACAACCATTTTTATTAAAGGATTCTATAAGGGATGTTTATGTACATAGAAGCAATCATATTTCAGAGCTATAAGGGATGTTTATGCATCCCCTAAACATAGTACATACATAGCCAAGTGCATCTCAACCTTATCATCATATGAAGTAGTGTCACTTGACGGGTGACAAAATTAACATTGCTAGAATGTTTGAACATTCAAATAAGAATTATTCTATTGAATTTTCATAATTAAACTGTTAACATTAATTTATCACGGAATGTCCATGTGGCGACCAGTTTCCTGTAACATCCCATTACTTGTGGGAGGGTTAAATTGGTAAATGTGAGTGATTAATGAGAGTTAGAGATGCACTTCCATGTTCATGCATAATATGTCATACACATATATATGAATAGTGAAGTTATTGCACATGAAAATAATTGCACATGCATTCATGAATAATTCCGGGTATAATTAGATTGAGTTGTGATTTTTAGGAGTTTTGAGAATTTTGGATTTGTTTATATTGGATATTCTATTGGTTGGTAAGAATATGGTATTTGTGAATTTTGGTCACTTTAAGAATAAATTTAAGGAAATTATAGAAAATAGGAAAAAGAAATCAAAAGAAGATTTGGAGATAGTTGGATTGTAAAAATGAAAGTTTAAGGGAGTTAGTTTCAAAAGAAACTAAGTTGGAGCTTAGGTATTAGGAAAGTGACAAGTGTCACTTAGGCTTTTGTACTTTTGCTAGAAGTAGGTTACTGTTCTATGAGAGTTGAAAGGTTAAGTCATATGTCTAAGTTCCTTCTTCATCGTGATCTTCTTCAAATTTTCTTCCCATACCCAAAGTGTTCCATCAAACACCTTCTAAGAGATTTTTAATGCTTTTCCTTTCTTACAACAAATCCACCTTGCTATTTGTGTCTTCTACCCTAAGAAAAACCAGAAGCTAGTCATTGTACGCAGTGGGATGTGTAAATTGTGTGGAGTTTAGAGCTTGAAGATTTTAGAGTTTTCAGCAGGTAAGTAGTGAATAAATCCTTTAGAGTTGGGGAGTTATGAAATAAATTTGATGAGTTACTATTATCTGCATGAAAAATGGCATTTTTGTGTATGTTTATAAATACTGTGTTGTTGGGATGAAAAAAAATGGTTATAGTGTTAACTTAGTTTTTGAAAGATTATTAGTGATTAGGTGTTGTAAAAGTGATTTTGGAGTTGAAATAGTAATGATTTCAATCTGAAACTTCCGTGAAATTTCTGGACCAATCTAGATAGATTTTGATGATATGGCCTTCATAAAAGTTATAGATCTTTCTTTTATCTTTCCAATGGTATATAGTATGAAAATTTTGAAAATATGAGCTGAAAGTTATGATCTTTAAAAGTGGAGATGCTCGGGAGAGTATAGTGAGTGGTTCAGAACTTTTGAAACTAAGACGAAAGGAAAACTAAGACGGAAGGAAACTAAGCTGGAAGGAAACTAAGACGGAAGGAAAACTAAGACGGAAGGAAACTAAGACGGAAGGAAAACTAAGACGGAAGGAAACTAAGACGGAAGGGAAACTAAGACGGAAGGAAATTAAGATGGAAGGAAAGTGAGACAATGCAAAAGTAAGACGATGCAGAAGTAAGACAATACAAAAGTAAGACGATGCAGAAGTAAGACGATGCAAAAGTGAGACGATGCAGAAGTAAGACGATGCAAAAGTGAGACGATGCAAAAGTGAGACGATGCAAAAGTGAGACGATGCAAAAGTGAGATGTTACAAAGTAAGAAGGAAGAAAACACAGAAGATAGAATTTGTCTTCAGGATCTTCATGGAAGTTGTAGATCTTGAAGTCTTCTTTCGAACCATAGAAAGAACACCTTAATCAGAAATTTCTAAAGAGAGTTATGGCTGTTTCCCCGAAACAGGTTCAGTATGATTGAGGATAAAAACAGATTAGATTCTTTTAGTCATAACTTCTTCTCTAGACATTTAAATGACTTGATTCTTGAACCATTAGACTCGTAAGACTTTTCTCTACATCTCCACCCAAAATTGTAGCCATCTGACATGAAGTGAGAAAGATTGAGTGAAAAACATGGGACGGGTACAGTGAGTGTGCTCCTAAATAATATGAACTGGGGTTATTACACTGAACATACTTCAGTATTTTGATTATATCTGGATCTATAGGATTCCAAATGAGATGATTTTTGATTTGGAGTAATCTAGAGATACAAGCCTACAAATTGTCTCAAGAAGTCCAATTATGATTAAACCTTTAAGATGTTTAATCTCTGAATGGAAGTTGGGCATAGTACACTGTTTTTGAATATGAACAACCTGATAATTTTTTAGGCATATCTTCCAAATTACTGAACCAAATTGAGTGATTTTGGTATCAATGGAAAGATAAGGGATATAGGAACACTTGTCTAGAAGAGAGTTTGATCGAATTATCTCATTTTTACCTTCTGATTGAATGTGAACGGTAGACCTGAAAGGTTGTTTTGGAAACATTTGAAAGTAAGCCAATGAGTAATGAATTGTGATTTCAATAGTTCTAGTGAGGCTTAAACCTAAGTATAAATGATACTTAGATAAGTTTTGATATGAGATCGATTTGGGATGAAAATTATCGGAGATTATCATGAACATGCATTGTGCATAATTCATTTCATACATGTGCATTATTGAATACTTATGATTTTGCAAATTGTGATATCGTGTATATTATTTGTGATAGAGAAGCAACTGGAACGTCAACCTCTAGACATTGCCGAATCTTTCAGGCATTAGCTTCGGGAGCAACTTGTGAGTAACCTAGATGGTCTCACTAATTACTCGTGTGCTTAATTCATGTTTTGAATGATAAATGAGGTCTGATAAATGTGTAATGTGGCTTGAAATATTGAAGTGCTGCTTGAATGTGAATGTGAAAACCTATATGCTTTATAATATGATTGATTATGGTACAAGCATTCCATTCATGAATGCATATTCAGATAATAGCAGTTGTGACCAGAGTAGCCACCGATTAGAGCTTAAAGCTCAACGAGTGAAACTAAGCCTCGAGCTCAAAAGTGATTCAAAGCCTTAGGCTCAATGTTTAATGAGCCCTATATGGGACAGTTCAGGCACTCGGTCACAACAACGTAATAATTGGAAAAGTGTCTCATGAGCA
>JAOTBA010000005.1:11085743-11111386 GCA_025629845.1 Erythroxylum squamatum | reverse complement strand
TCTGCTTTTCATTTCGTCTGCTTTTTGTTTGTCATCAAAATCATTCAATACGTAAAGTCAATTTTGACTTAACACCTATATCTAGATTCCCAAGAAGACTCCTTACACGCTTAAAGGCATCAATTGAAATAGATAAAGAACTTTCCCAATGAGGTGGTTTATTGACAATCTCTTCCAACGACTTCTTGGCTTTAACTAAACTATCAGAAGATACATTGAATGTTTTCCCAGATATAGTATGGAACAGTGAATTAGATAAACCCCAAGTATCATATGTTTCACCCAAGAAACAAATAGTATATAACAATCATCTTAATAATTTCTTCACAATCCTTGGAAAATTAAATCCTAAAAACTTAAAAAGCTAAATCAAACGGTATAAGGAACCCAAATTCGAACATATCCATATCCAATTGAATGACTGCATCATCATCATAATAAACATACATAGTTTTTACAATCGATAACTGTTTCAAAACAACTAATTTTCCTAATCCTTTATAGACCATCGGGACATCGCCATCGTCTCTATTTTCATCTACATTCTCTTGAAGATGAGAGCAAATTTTACACAACACATAATATATACAATCACACATTCATCTAATAGCTTCTTAACAAAAATTGACATACAGAGAATAAAGAAAGAGAGCTAACTCGAATGAGACTAAAAACCTTGAAAAAGAAGATCGGCTAATGAAGGCAACAGTGATTAAACTTTAGTGAATAGATTTGTTGTCCACCGATTTATTCTTCAATAAGGAGGATTCTACGAGATACCTCCCACTAAAGCTCATTTTCGACATCAAAAAATAGTTGCTACATCAACATTTTATGATGAATGTATGTTAACAATTTTATTCAAAATGTAATAGAAACAAAAATAAGTCATAGATATAATCAATATAGAAGCAAGGTGTACAATTAAATAAGGAAATGAAAAATTATATGAATTTATATGCAATTAACAAAATATAAAAGAAGAAAAGTTCATCGAAACTTATTTTTTTAGCCAGCCAAAAATCCCCTACAAGAGCACATTCTAAGTTTGTCACTCACCCTTAAATATTAATAAAACCTAGAGCACATGTCATAGTTAATAAGTGATCTGACATCTTTAAGAATAAAAGACTTCTTATTTGAATGTTCTTTTCACATCTGACACACTTCTAAGATTATTAATGGACATCAATAAGTCAATATAACTAGTTAAAGTTGAGTTTATAACCTACTCACAAAAGAAAAGAAAATTTCTATTGCACACATAATGAGTACTTTTATATATTGTCTATTCCAAACATAAGTCATAGCCTACATAAATACACTACCAAATTATACAACAAATACCATATAACTTTTTCAAGTCTTCTATCATCAAATCTAATACAAAGATGTTTATCAATCAAGGTAAAGTTCACTACTTATCTTTGTGGTTGTGATTAATCCATGCATTAATTTTAACCATAGGTATAAATATAATACATTATTTCTAACCAAAAGCATCAGCAAGAAAGAACATCTTAAACCTAAACTTATAACAAACAATAGAAACATTGTAAATAAGAAAAAACGTTGAGGAAGTGACTTTGGAGATCTTGGATAATCATTCATGCACACAAATATCCCACTTCCCTACAACTTGTCGACATCAAATTGCCTTGATCCCAATATCACCGTCATTATAAACTTTTTTCATTTATTTAATTAGGAAAGTTTGTTCTAACATTCTAACAATGTTAATTTTGTGATTTATTAATTGAGACAACTTGATGAAAACTAAATGAAAAATAGAAAAAAAACACTAATTAATCTTAGATATGATTCCTTTCATTAGCATCATATCCACATACCCTCAAACGACATAATCATTACGACATTCCTTAATTATGATTCTCAAGAAATTTGAAAAAAAAAAAGAAAAACAACCATTTCACTACTTTTAAATTTGGAAACAAAAACAATAAGAAATTTGAAAAAAAATGTACGAGGGCAAGGGCTCTCCCTTTGTTTCACTGCTTTCAAAAAGTAATGTAAATCTCCCTTATATCCAGAGACAACTAAAGTTTCAAACTTTCACACTGAATACAAAAAACTGTCGCCAAAAGAGGAAACACTTATATGAAGATTTCAACATAGTATCACAAAAGGCTTCATCTTTAGCGACGCTTCTCCAAACTCATCGCCAAGGGCTACCTTTTGTGATGCTTTTCTAAAAGCGTTGCCAATTGTCAACCTTTGGCGATGATTTTATACTTCGTCGCCAAAGCCTTGTTATATATATTACACTCTATATATTATGGAAATTATATATAATATACAAATTCTATATAATAGTATAGAATTTATATATAATAAATAGAGAATTAGGATTAAATTTATCTATTATCTATACATTCATATATCATTATATTAATTACAATTATCTGTACATTCATATATCATTATGTTAATTACCATATATAATTATATTAATTAAATATATTTAAAAATAAATGCAATATAGTGAAAAATGGAAATCAATATTAAATATTAATATCATATTCATAAAATCAATTTTAATATTATTGACCATAATTCTAAGTCTAAAAATAAATTTAACTAATAACAATGTCATTTCAAAAATTTATGAAACTATAAACTCAAAATTAATTAATATTATATAGATTTATACTTTTTATTTTTCTCTTTTAAAATATATAATTTGATAATTTTGTGTGGTGTCACAAAACTCTATTTATTATATATAAATTCTATACTATTTTATAAAATTTTTATATTACATAAAATTTGTTAAATATATAGAGTGTAATATATATGATAAGATTAAGCCTTAGACTTTGGCAACGCTTAAAAAAAAACGTCTTCAAATGGTTAGCATTTCGTGATGCTTTTCCTAAATCGTCATAATTGGAAAACCATCAGCAAAGAATTATGTAATGGTCACAAAATATTGTTCTAAATTGTTGACACCTACACATTTCTTTGGCAACGGTTTTTATAAACTATTGCCAATGTTCAACCCTTTGGTAACATTTCCCTAGAGTCGTCGCCAAATGTTGCCCACAATTCTTCATAATTCAACAAAAATGACGTCGTTTGTTCCACTAGAAACGACATCATTTTCATGTTATTTAAAATCTAATGAGGAAGTTGTCTTCATCTTCATCTTAATTGGGTTCACACGTCATTTTTCCCTTTACCAATCGTGTTCTAAAAGCTTTGTACATTGTCCATTTTCATTCGTCATCGACTTCGTCTCAGGTTGTCCGTCCGTGTAGGTGATTCGTCCAACTTATTTATTGTTTTTGTGTTCTTGTTTCCTTATTTGGAGATATAAACCACGCTAATGCTCTATTTAGACAATTTTAGAATCTTAATATGTATATGTGGAGCACAATGATTAGAGGTTATGCTAAAGCCAAGTTGCCCATTTTGGGGTTCTCCTTTTTTTGCAAAATGGTTAGTCAACAGGTCAAATTGGATAGCAGAACCTTTATTTTTGTGCTTCAAATGTGCAAGTGGTTCTTAAAATCTTTAGAGGGAAAATCAGTTCATCATTTCGTTTGGAAGATGGGTTTTGCTTCTTCTTTGTTGGTCCAAAATGGGTTGATCTATTTTTACAGCACGTGTGCTTATTTGGGGTTAAGTCCTCAAGTGTTCGATCAAACTTATTTTAGACACGTCGTTTCTTAGATGTCAATGATTGATGCTTATTCCCTACATAACTGTTATAACGAGGCTTTGGAGCTTCTTAATTTTATGTTGTTGAGTGGGGTTGAACCAAACAAGGTCACTTTCATTACTGTTCTTTCAGCTTGTTCGCTGAATGGTGATTTGAAAATGGGAAAGAGTATTAATGAATACATTAGAAAGAGCAATTTAAATTGTAGCCTGAATTTGACAAATGCTATTTTGGATATGTATGTGAAATGTGGCTACTTAATTACAGCTAGAGAGATTTTTTTATGACATGGTAACTAAAGATGTGTTCTCATGGACTAATATGGTTAACGGGTATGATAAAATAAATTTTATATGGTGCCATAAAACACTTGTTTGGCTGCCCATTGTTTGCTTGTTTTATACTTGATTGTTTTTATTATTGAAGATAGTAAGTTCAATTATTTTAGGATTGAATCATGATTAAGTAGGACCATAAATTATATATCATTAATCTATCCTTTATGGATTGTCTAATTTGGGTTCAAGTTCTCTTGTTTCATTATATACATATAAGATTATTATGTGTTTAGGGAATGATGATAACAATACTTTATTTACAAATGCAGTCGAACAGGAGGTGGTAAAGTTTATAACAGCGAAAGCACACATTGAATAAGATCTTATAGTCATTGCTTCAAAATTAAGAGGTATGTTTAAAACATGAGATGGGTTCATGTTTTTTATTCTTAGCATGCTCAATTTCATTGTTTGGTTGAATTAAAACTTAGTATGTCAACTTGTATTGATTTATCATTATGTTACTTAAAACTTAAATTGCATTTAGTAATTTCCTTTTAATTGTATAGCTATATGGACAAAAGTTGGATGTCTTATCAGAAATGGCTCACTTAATACTTAGAAGGAGAGAAGAGTTTTATGCAATTTCTAAAAGATCAAATGGGATATAATTACTTACTAATTCGAGGCACAGATAAAGTTTATGCTCTATGGATTTATCATGGTGAAACAAGTAATGCTAAAAGTGTTGATACAGGTGATGATGGTGGTAACAATATAATGGAGATGATAGTGATATTAATGACGATGGTGACGATAAGATTGGAAAAATCTTAGAGGATTTAAAGAATTATATGGAGACTATGAATGATACTAGTTTGCCTAATATATTTGGTGGTATTACAGAAGATAATTTTGAGAAATTATATAAAGTTGCTTGAAATTCTCATAGCTATCTTTTGTTGCCAAGTTGTTGTATTTGAAGGTAGATAATAAATGGAGTAACAAATCTTTTGACATGTTGATTAAGTTGCTCAGTGATGCATTGCCTATTGGACACAAATTGCCTAAATCTTACTATGTAGCAAAGAAATTGTTAAGGAACCTTGGATTAGGATATATATCAATACATACTTGTAATTATAAAAGAGAAAAACGTAACTTTGATTTTGATTAAAATGGTGGCTTGTCAATTTTCTCCCAAAAAGTAAGGCTACTTGGAACAGAAAATATGTGAAGTTAACTAAAGATGAACTCAAAATTGGCCATTGGTATATTTTAAACAATTGTGAGGAATTTAATTTCTATACAGAGTATGTATATTACTTCTCATTCACTATTTCATATTTAAATATAGCATTTAACCTGTGTTTTCTAACATCTATTTACTTTTCTAAATAGAGGACATAAAGATGAGATTAGAAGCAAAAGGATTGTTAAAGTTGAAGGAAGACACAAGATTAACTTCTCATCATGGTTTAAGACTCGAGTAAGTTATTCATGAAATACTATGAACAAATGAAAATTTTAGGTGATATTAACTTCAGATTATATTTTCTTTCTACAGATGGTATGGTTACATAACTGTAAATTGCCAAAGGCAACAACAACATTATATGCTTTGGCATGTGGGCCTCATATGTGTGGAAAAAATATATAGGTTGCATTGTTAAAGGATTTGGATTTCACATAAAAGATTGTGACAGTTGACTTAGAAGCCAAAATTATGGAGTTGATGTTAAGGGATAACATAAGGATGATTTAATTGACTTTTACGGTATCATCTCATAAATAATAAAGTTGCATTACATCATTGATAAAAAGGTTGTTCTATTTAAGTGCACGTAGTTTAATCTTGGTGAAAAGGGATGAACATAAAAGTGAATGGCAATACTACTAGCATCAATGTTAGTAACACATAATATAATAATGAACCTTTTGTGCTTGCAAATCAAGTGAAGCAAGTATTCTACCTCAACGACACTGTATTTGGTTACAATTGGAAAGTTGTTCAAAAGTTTCAACAATGAAATTTTTTGATTTTTTTGAAAGGGAAAATGGTATAATGGGTGAAGATGGTGATGAAGTATATCAAGAGATTAAATCGGAGCTGAATAATGGAGCCCTACAAATCGAAGATGCAGACATATCATCATTTCATAGGAGAGATGTTAATTCCAATATACTACAAGCAAATGAAGTATAAGCCAATCTTGTCATGCAAAGAGATGAAGACAATATTGAGGATGAATTATTTGACAATGATGATACTTTGGCCAAGTATAATAGCAATGAAGAGTCGAATTATAATTCAATTAATGAATTTGAATTTCAAGATCTTGATTATGATGATTGAAGGTAATAAAAGTATTCTTTATATTGTTTCAAATGTAATATTGGTAATATTTATATTAATACGTATTGTTGATGATTAAGTTATGTTAAAGCGATCAATGATGATTGACTTGTGTTAATGCGTATTGTTAATAGTTGGCTTATGTTAATGCGTATTGTTGATGATTAACTTATGTTAAATGCCTATTATTGATGGTTGACTTATATATCATGCGTATTATTGATGGTTGACTTATATTAATGTGTATTGTTGATAATTGACTTATGTTAATACATATTATTGATGATTGACTTATGTTAATATGTATTATTAATGATTAACTTATGTTAATGCAGACTATTGATGATTGCGTTATGTTAATGTGATTAATGTTAATGATTGAATGTATGTTGGTAATGATGATTGGATGTATTGTAATGTCACTAAAATTTATATATTTTTTAATATATATCCAATATAATAGCATCTGGTAGAAGCAAAAGGAAGAAAGTGACAGGTATGAAAAATGTAGAATAGAGGGATCCACAGCTTCAACCAGATCAATCAGTCGGTGTCATCAATTCAATTCCTAGCCAACAACAACATTCTACCTCATCGATCAATAAAATCAGTCATACACAACTTCATTTTGCCTCAAACAACAATGAATCAGCTAGTTTAGGTTTGTTAATCTTTAACACCTACAAATAGACTTATGCTCAAATATATATTTATATATTCTAATATTTCCTTATCATTATTAATTTGTTGTCAGGTTTTGATACTAGTATTAAAAAAAAGATGTAAAGGTAAAACTAGAGGTTATGAATTGCAACGAATGAATGTTGTAATGAATAGCAAGTTGTCAATACAGATTGATACTCAACAAGGTCGTCTTGTAGACAAGATCCAATCTATAAAATTCTCAAGTGAGTTGGGGATTATTTCAAAAATAGAATTACCGTACCTGAAGCATGTTGGACTTGCAGGAAGACAACTTGCTTCAAAATGCTTTGGAAGATGTTGTGGTAATTTTTCGATATATTTAACTATATGTAATATTGTTTCATTTATTTTAAGATTAATTATAATTTTACTTATTGTTCACAGTTGAAATTGAATATTGTTGGTATCGAGAGCCTTGATGTTTCAAATTGTGTGACTTTATTATTGAAACAAAGGACCAAGGATCACTATTATAATTGCATCAGTTTTATAAATCTTTTCCTTCATATGCAGAGGCACGAAAACATGTTCCGAAACGAATGTTGAATAATTTATGTGATTATTAGATTGACCCCAAAGTTCAAGTTTGTTTTCTTTCCCTTTACATTTGCTTCCATTAATCTTGTTAGATGATTTAATGACTACCTAATCTTTTTTCTTTATTTAGGAAAATTGTGAGAAGGCAAAGGTCAATAGAGAAAAAATGAAAACACCTCACAATCAAGGGTCCAAATCATTTGTAGTCATCTGAAATGAATATGTAAGATCTTTGTTTACAAGTTATAATTATATTGAAAGACATTATATTATTTATTGTGCCTTGTATTTTTCTTTTATAAAATGGAGTGAGAAGGAATTACATGGACAAGAGTGATAGGATCACACTATACAAAGTCACTCACTATAAGGAAGGTAAAGAGCGAATGTAAGGAAGGTAAATGGTGGATGTTAGAATAAGCGGGAATTAACTATGTAACTATAAAAATTTGTTTAATATTTAAGTTCATTTATTTATATAGTAGTAACTAATAATATTTGGATTAAATATTGATTTTGTTTTTAAAATTTTAAAATAAGATGCAAGAGTTGTTACAAAAATCAATGTCTGAGAGGATAAAGTCAATGTAGAAGACATTTGTAATACCATGTGGTACATGTTCTGGTTATGTCAAACGTTTTGGCTTTAGGCCTAAGCCAAATGTTTCAATCTCATCATAGAAAACAGTCATTCAAAAACTTCAAGAGGATACTCGAGCAAAATTGGCCAAAAATGATACGTTATTCAGAAAAAATACTTGGCCCTAGATTATAATATCAATGAAGATGAAAGCGACTAGTATTAATTACATCTCTTATACTTTTTTTTTCAATTCTGGTTTATATTATAATTTAAATTTAATACTTTTTCTAGGATTGCGGAATTGATGAAGATGCAACTGCTGAGTGATTTATGTTGTGAAAGGTAAAGTTATGTGATGTTTACTTTAATTAAAATATTGCTTCAATAATCACAACATTTTAACTAAGCTTTTTGGATTATAACAGGTTTATCGGCATGTTGAATTTTTTTTTGTAAACTCAACTTTTATAATTAGTTTATAAGCTGGTCTTTACATTTATTATTTTGTATATAAGAATTGTTGAAGTTGTAATTAAAATATTGTATACGAAGAAATTTAATGATATTTATTTTTATATAAAATGCTTCAAATTTTCAATTATTTTTATACAATTTTTATAATAAATTAATAATAAAAATATATCTATACATTATATACAAACATGGATTAAAAATGTAACAAATAATTTAGTCCAAATTTGTGTAATTTGGTTAAAACATAACTAAAAAACTTTGGCTAAGTTGTATAAAATGTAGCTAAAATTTTTTACCTACGTTTTTAGAAACGTAACTAAGAACATTTGAAATGTAGCTAAAAAAATTTTGCTACATTTTTTGTATTTATCTATGTTTATAGGATCGCAGTCAAGTTTCCAAAAATGTAGCTAATAGTTTTTAGCTACGAAAAAGAAGCGTATCAAAACTTATTGGCGACGATTCCTCAAAAGGTTGCTACAGTTTTTGACGCCGAAAATAAAGCGTAGTAAAAAACTATTAGCGACAATTACTACAAAACGTCGCCAGTAGCTTTCAACTACAAGAATTTGGTGACATTTGAGCGACGAAACTAAATCATAGCCAATAAATATTAGTGAGGATTTTTATACCTTTAGCTATGGTTTTTTTTTTGGTAGCCAAATTAAGGTCAACTTTATTGTAGTGTATTTGATATTTTTTACGAACTCCTGAAATGTTTGCCATCCAATAGCATATATATATATATATATATGTAATTGAAGATGGCAAGGAAATAGTTACAAATATTTCATCAATCGTTTCTTTTACATACTGGTTTACAAGTTTGTTCCTCCTTTATCTTGTGTTTACACGAGTCTTTTTCATCTTCCTAAATTTGTTAGGTAACATTACACTCTATGTGACTATTGCATTGACATTTGTTGTCCTCCACATTTGTTTTAATTGTTATGTAACAATTAGAGAGACCGCAACCACAGCTCTAAACCATCAATTGAAAGGTTAAAGGTAGATAGGTGGTAGTGGCCAAAATGTTGTCACAAAAGAAACATTAGTACTAGATCTCCAAATACGACCATCAGTAAAAGATCTTTCTTAAAGTAGGAACATGGCCATGGTTGTTAAAGCATTGATTATAATATGCATAGACTGATTCGCTTGAAACTGATCTACTAAGTCATAGGTTTTATTTGCCTAGCTAAATGATTTTTTTTTAATAATTAAGATCATCACTACTTTTATCAACTTTTTAGCCAAATAAAACTTCAGGCAGGTGGGTCGTAAGGAGCTAGTATTTTGAATTTACTATCACGAGGACGTACGATTTGGTTTCTCTTTTATCATTTCAAGTGTCTCTCTCTGCAGATCTTTAAGTTAATTTGAAAGGTAAATGGGATTTAAAACATTAAACCAAAGTACAGCTGCGTCGTCTCTTCTTTTAACATGGGAAGCGGTAAGTCCTAATGGTTTGTGTTTTCATCGTAGGAAAAAGAAAAGAAGGAAAAGGAACTCATTGCAAAATCAAAGGCATTGGAAATGGGGAAAGGCTAGGGCTTCAGATAGAGAGACGGAGAGATTTGCTTTTGAAAGAGTCGATCGACTGAATGTTCCTTTTATAACACAAACTTTTCAACGTACCATAATATGCATCATCACACCAGTTCAAGACCGCACATTCCTAACGTTAAAACAAAGTCTAATCTCCCACACCTTCCCTTTCATGCCTCCCTTCTTTCCTACATTTTTCCTTCTTTTGTATATTACTTTGACAAAAAAGTTATTCAGGTGCTTTCACAGTTCCATTCTGGATCTCTTGTCTGCTACTGCAACTACAGTTTAATTTTATTTATCTTAATTATATTCACGTTATTTGTAATTATTATAATAATTTTAAATCATCACTCTTTACATTAATACTAGTTAACTTAGGTGATGTTCTATATTCAACTTAATACATCGCACATAGTTCAAATCTCTTCGAGCCTGTTAAAGTTATTTCGGTATTGAATTTAATTTATACAGAACATCTACGATAATCATTTATAACTTTACAAGCTATTCTGTGATAATAAAAAATTTGCATACTGCAATCAATCTAGGGAGATCAGTATAATTGCATTAGGTTGCTCATCGTTGAGAGGAATGTAAATGCTAATGCTGATACTGAATGCAAGACGAAATGAATCCTTCTGATAAAACCTAATCATAATCAAGTGATTGGTCTTTAAAGCATAGGGATCCCGCTCACCTGACATGTTACTAAATTAGTGTTTACATCTTCCCGTTGTTGATCTTTTCTTTAGACACATTGGTACTGGAGAAAAGATGAGTATAAAATGAGAAAGCTGTAATTAAAGCAATTAAAATTTGAATTTGTTTCAAGAACTAAAATTGAAAAAAGAGAAAAACAAGCTCTTAAGTGATGATGGGCATGAGCATGGAGGAGTGTTTTGAATGCTTTTGGTACCTTGACTATGCTTTTCTTGGCTAAGACGATCTTGTGGAGAACCTTTTTTTACCAAAAGCTTAGATGTCCACGCAATGACACCTTGCATTGCATATTGCATGCCAATTCTAGTGAACAAAACAAAAAAGAAGGTTTTAAGATAGATAGATTTGGGTGGTGTAAATTACGGGTATGTGTTTTTTCCTTTTATTGTCTGGGTTGTCCCTGCACTTCAAGCATTCTTTGCGTAAAGACAGGCTAGCCCCAGGAATAAAGCCGAAGGACAAGAGCACAGGAAGTGGGTTAAAGCTAAAAGCAAAGCACAAGACCTGCATATTCTAATAACAATATTATTTACTTATTACATACATGTATACCTATTACAACACACATCCACATCATGCATACAATTATACAAACCCAAACCAGACCATCAGCCAAGCAAGCAACCAAACGGCAATTCCAGAGTTGGAGCTGACAACCGACAACAGTAGTCAGTAACATCTCTCTGGTGTAAAACGTACTCTGCCCAACAGAACAGACCCAATGTGTAGTCACCGGTCACAGGCGGTTTAGTCAGTGACCAAATGGACCTATTCTTACCGTACCAATATCACTGATCAAAGATTGGAAAAGGCTTCTTTAGTTGCACACCATACTTGCTCTGGTTTATCACTACACAATGAGACATGTCGCACAAACCAAACCCACATCTTGTTTGTTCTTAGCTTTTGACAAGAATAGAGATCTCCCGGCCCGTTTGGATTTTCAACTTTCTTGACTGATTCCTTACATCCTTCGCAGTGTCGGAAGTTTTGTTTACCTTAAAAAAAATTGTCTTATTTGCACAGTTCAAAGCCTTGCCAGTTCATCTGATTCAAAAAGAGCTTTGCATTGCAAACATTGTAATGTTCGCAGAAGAAATATGAAAATGCAACTTACTATTTAGCATATATAGCGAAGCAAAGTATTGTATCAGCATCCACTCGTCATGCATGCTGCCTTTTGATTGCAAAGCTAACAGTTAGTATTTACATATTTTCATGTGCACACCACAATTAGTATATATAATTCCTAATAGATGCAGTTCAGCGCTGTATTTCAATCACTAGGCTTTATAAAAAAAAATGTTTCTTTTCCTAGGGACATCATAAGATATGTTAAATTAGATCATTCTTGGTAATTTCTTACACTTTTTATTGGTAAGGTTTAGGAATAAATTGCAGTATTAACTAGCATAAAATAGCTGTAAATATTCAAGATCAAATTAAATATCAATGGGTTTATTTATAAAATAAATATTTTAATTAGTTGTATATGATTCATACCCCTCAACACTATCCATCTATAACATTCTGTTATATCTGGATGTTAATGATTACAGAAAAGTTTTCAAGATGTCTTATCCGTTGTTTAGACAAATCCTTTTTAAAACATCAAAACCTTCCAATTAAGCTAAACGTCCCGCTAAAAGATATTCCATCTAGCTCTAAACCCTCACAAACACCACTACCTTCCCCACCAAAAGACAGCCCTTCTTATAAATTAAATACATGTACTAGTCCTTGAAGCAAGAGAGCTAATTATCCTCTAATCAAAAGATTATCGCATTGTATCAATAACAATTTGAGTGTTTTAATTGGATGTAAGTTTCTTAAGAAATAGTGAGTTATTAATGAATTAAAAAGGATATGTTAGTTTCTCATTTATTCTATTCTTGATCTGTAAAGTAATTGGGATCCAACTATACCTTTCTTAAAAAAAGTTGAAGTCTGAAAGGATTTCTTAGTGAATGGGTCATACCAACAAGTTCACATTAATTAAAGCTCTTTGCTTCTCTTCCAATTATGCCATGCCCTCTGCCCTCGTCGACTCATCCTCCCAATGCTTTTTCTCAATTAACTAAAATTCAGAGTATTAGAGAAATTAAATAATTATAACCCTTGATGGGATAGTTCCTTCGCCTGTCAAAATATCTTGTGATCAATCTCAGCTGTTGGATCAACATCCACTATTACACGTAAGAGATCCCTCCCTTACGTCATCCAAACATGTGGGTCCTCACTGTCCTCACTTCTCGAGACCATGTGTTTATATCAACATTATCTCTTTTTCTCCTAAATAATTCTCTTTATCTAAATTTATTAATTTAATATCAAGAAACTAATTAAAAATTGAAAATTCTAAGCTTCACGTTAAATTTAACTGTTGTAAACTGACGGCGTCAATCCCATATGTTTTTTCCCTAATAAATGCCACAAGCCCAAGTTGTCCCTTTCCTTGCTGTAAGTGTTGTTTCTCACAGGCAATCGCCAGCTTCCGCTGTCGGAACTTGCCGTTTTTTTTTTATAGCTCTTCGCGGATACACAGTCACAATTTTCCCTTGCCGGAGAAATTTTCCGACATTCCATTTCTTTTCTCCCCTTTGTTGTTTTGTTTCATAGCTTCCAGCAATACTATTGCTGCTACTACTACTAGTCTTGTATGCGTAGCAGCAACAGAGATTGCGGTCATGATCTTTTCTAAGACACCGCTGATAAGAAAAATCATAAGTGTATCTTTGCTTCATTGATTTCTTCAGAATATTTGAGTTCGCAAAGTACCAAAGGGTTTGCTGCTCTGTATCCACCTGTAAAGAGCCGATGGTTTTGTTGACATTTGATGCGTGTTGTTGTTTTCTGAAGATTTAAGCTAACGTTGAAGGGTGTGTGTTTTTGAGAAGCAACTGATCAAGGTAAGAGCTTTGTTTGGTTTCCGATGTTTTAGTTCTTTGTTCCGTTGTTTTGTTTCCTTCACTTTCTCATCGCCTAAACAAGTTGCATTATTTTTGGTATTAGGTTCTTCTTTTCTTATTTGATCACTTGCACCTTGCTATGAAAGATTTTTGATTTGCGTGTTTTAGAGTTGCTAAAGAAAATAATTTCAGATTCTTTTTCTCTTGCTTCTGTTTTGTTTTATTCTTTTTGACTTTTCTCGGCAACCAAACAGAGCTGCACTTTACTCCTCCTATTTGTCTCTCTCTTTCTTGCCTCTCAATCTTATTCAAATATCTGGACCCAAAATTCACTAAATTCCAGATCCCAATAAGGTTTCAAATTGCCATTCAAGTGATTAACTTTTTAACAGGCGTTTTAATGCGTTTAGCTTCTCCAGAATTTCTCTCCAAGTACACTGATATATTGCTTTTTCAGTAACCTATTTATGCGTTCGTTTATTTCATTGGGGCATAGAACCTGCCGTTAATTGGGTGAAACTTCAATAGCCAGAGGTAAGAAGAGAAAGTGAAAGAAATAGGGAACTAAAAGCAGAGGCAAAACTAAGCATATCTGGATACAGAGGACTGAAGATTGATGATGAATGAGATATAAAGCCGACAGCTAAGAAAGAAATTAGAACAGCAGATTGAAGAGCTGTGTTTTTCTTTTCCTCTTTGAGGGGTCTTCGTTCCTAAGGCTATGTCGTTATCGATAATTATGATCCATTTGTCATTTCATTTCTTCTCTTTTCTATTACCCCACCAACGCAACAACTAGAAAAAATGCGAAACAAAATCTACCCTTCTCTGTTTTCTCCTTTAATCTATGGATTGGTTGAATAAAAAATGACAGTGAAACGATTTTTATATCCTCCTCTTTCCAGAAACTTCGGCTTGCACATGCTATATCTCTTTCTAATGTTTATCGTTTGCACATTAAAATTTAAAAGCGATGAGGATGTGCGCACACATTATCTAATTAGACCAACTTTGTGCCAATGTCTCAAATCTTTTTCCTTTCCTTTGTTTTCTTTCTTTTTCTATGACGTGACTCACTGTTGTTATTATTGTGTCTAGCTCTTCTCTGATCCCGAGACTTGAACCTCTTTATCTTTTTCCTTTTTGTCTTTCTCCAAAACCAAACTCCCCGTTGCCATTTCTTTAAGAATAGCAAGTCTAGAAACGCAACCATAACATCAAATCTCAATTTCATATTAGTTTCTTTTGCATTCAATACCAACAGTTTTGTCCTCTCTCTTTGTTTCTATGTGCCCATCTCTTTCCAATCCTTGATGGGCTATTTTCCTTTCTTTTCTTTTGGGGGTTAAATGATGCGGTGGAATTGGAAAAAAAATATCTCTTTTTTGCATGTAAATATGGTTATGCATGTTCACATTTTAATATAAGGGCCCATACAAGGTTGTCTATCTCATCAAGGACATGAAAGAATGTTTGTGTCTCCCCCCCTTGACCAAAAGCTTAAGCTTAGTACAATCCACCCAATTTGTTCCTTTTACAAATTTAGTGGAGTTGATGGTGTCTTCATTTCCTAATATTTCTTACAATTTGTATTTCATTAACGTTTGCTTGGTCGCATGGGCAGAGGGCTAGAAGGTTTGAAAGTGAATTGAAGAGAAGATGTTTACGTGCATAGCGTGTACAAAGCCGGTGGCAGAGGAGGAAGAAGGTGGAGGAGGAGCGGCGCGTGGAACTGGAACACCCAATACCAAAGAAGCCGTCAAAAGCCTGACCACACAGGTCCTTTACCTTACCTATCCCTAATACTGCCCTATACCTATACCTCTATCTCTGTGTACTATATATTAGTATATACTATACGCCTCTCTCAGCAATATGTGTGTATATTAAATGCTTCTTTTTCTAGTTTGTGTTGCTTTTGCAGTTAATCTTTTTGCGTTATATAATATTCCTTGTCTGTGAAACCAAACAAAATCATAGGTCCATGAGATATGGTGGACCCCCCCTGGGTCCGACCTTCGGCTTTTTTACTTTTTTACAGGCCTTCTCATTCTGACTGCCTTCTGCCTGTGTAACTATTTATCTATAGTAACTATTTAATATAGTTTTCTGTCTTTATCCATTACCTCAAAAGATTCTCCTTAATATATAAAATCCGCGTTTGTAATTAAAATAAAAAAGGTTTTCCTTTCTTACGTAACATAAAATTCTTTGTCTGGAAAAAAAATCAATGGTCAAAGGAAAAAAATATTAATTACAAGAATAAACTTATTTTGTTTAGTTGAAGGAGTCGTGTATTGTGCTTGATCTTGTCTTTGCTACCTCCATAAATGGCATGTCTCAGAAGCATTCACTGGAATTTTGAACTAAATGTAAAATTTGTGCCAAAATGTTCTCTAAATAAATACCAATTCTTCAAAATCATATTATTTTGGGTTTTGGCGTTGAGGTAATAAGTGTATGTGATGTCAACAACCTCCTGTGCCTATTCTACATGAGCTGTCAGTAGTAGTTGCAGTGCTGCAATGAAGGTGCCTAATTACAGAGTATTTCCCGACTTTGACATGCCAACTAGAACCCCTCGACCCTCGCTAGCTCCCTAGAGGTTGGTGGTGACTGCTGACATCATTTCACCAAGTTTTAAGCATTTTTTGGAGTAGGAGTGGCTTCATTGGCTTTGACTACCGAATTCCATATATATTCTTTATTAGAACATAATAATTTTGCGTAAAGATGATATGCTCTTGTACCGTTCCAAGTAGGAAGTCAAATCATTTCCAGGAATTCTGCAACTGATCCTACATTTCTGTCTACTTCAGAATCCAAAAATGATACTTTACCTTCAAGCCAACTGAAGAAACCATCCTTTTTTTTTTCCTCAATCAACAGTGGTGGATACTGTTCCAAGTGTGAAAGGGTTTGTCATTTCCAGAAATTCTGGGCCATACTTTGCACTAGCTCGACTTTGAAGTTTCACTACAAACAAAAAGAAGGATAACAAGCTGTTGAGTCCTGTCAGTGAACTACGTATATTCTTCAGTTCCATTATGAGGATATTTAAGTACTAATATAGCAGCACAGTTTGGTATGCCAAATGGGGTTGCAGAATAGAATGGTGACAACATATTCCCCACCTTAAGCAATAGTGAAATCTTTAACAAAAGAAAGGGGCCATCTTAACAATGAACATTGCAATGTCCTTGTTCTGACCCACCTCTGGATTCTTGTCTACTCACCATATCTCAAAGGTGTTTATATCATATATTATATGGAGAAAGGAATGAGCATAAGGTCTAGTTCTTTAGTCGTTATATAATCGTACAAGAAACTAAATAATAATCTGCATTTTTTGCATTAATTCTTGACTCTGTTTTATTCACAGACAAGCTTTCTCCACATGCTTTTGATTGAGAACTTATACAGGGTACTCTTTTAACAATCAAATCATGCCAAGTTCTTCTTTTGTAACTTAAGGAATACTTGTACTGGAATAAATTCCTCTTTCATGTCCTCTTCTTTGAACTCACAACATCATTGTCTTATTCTTTTACGATCGTTTGTGAGGTTAAACATGTGAAGGTTTTACGCAAAAAAAAAAAAAAAGATAAATCATTGGTGTCTTGCTCCAAATCAGCTGAAGTGTATAGTTCATTCTTAATAGACTTCCTTGACAACCTTGAACTTCAACAATGTTGCAGATAAAGGATATGGCATTGAAATTCTCGGGAGCTTACCGGCAATGCAAGCCCTGCACAAGCTCCACCGGAGACAAGAAAGGTCATCGGCCGTATCCTGAATTTGATACTGCTTCAGAGGGTGTACCATATCCCTACCTTGGAGGTGGAAGCTCAAGCTCAACACCTGCATGGGATTTTACAAGTGGTGGTCACCATCATCGCGGCACGAGAGCAGACTCAAGATTCAGTTCAGCTTTCAGCGGTGATCACATCCCTAGAGGAGGGGAGTCCTGTGATGTGGTGCTTGAGGACGAGGATGAACCCAAGGAATGGATGGCACAGGTGGAGCCCGGTGTTCATATTACCTTCGTTTCTCTTCCTAATGGTGGAAATGATCTAAAGCGTATTCGCTTCAGGTGTGTAGTAGATATCCCTTGTTAACTCCCTGCTTTTCAGACTTAAAAGTTAAAACTCTAAATCTCTCCATATTCCCTATCTTGTATTCTATTATTTACCTGCCGTTTGATGAGCAGCAATCATTTATCAAGTAATTTAGGAGATACTTGGATTTTCACTAGAATTTTTTAAAAAAAAGAAGTTTCAGGGATCAATAGGTTCAACACCTCACCTGTTCATGAGATTTTGTAGATTCTATATATTTTAGTTAAATTTTTAGTATGCCTAGCTGTATTCTTGTCTTGAATATCATAAATTAGAACACCATGAATACATTTTAATTACTTATAAGGCGCTAAATTCTTAGAACTTATTAGCTTCTACAAGCATAAGCTTACATTTCGTGGATATTTGGAGTTTGAAGCCGAGAGATGTTCAATAAATGGGAAGCTCAACGGTGGTGGGGTGAGAACTATGACAGAATCATGGAGCTCTACAATGTCCAAAGGTTTAATCGTCAAGCTCTTCACACTCCACCAAGGTCCGAGGATGAGGTAAATCTCTTCTTATGTTGAATTCAAATTCTCTGAAATTGAGATTCACTTAGTTCTTTTAGATTCAAATTCCTTTCCTCTTTTCCTGGTTTTTGCTGACAAAGGCTTCATACCAGCTACCTTTAAGCTTAATAGCCTAAACCAGTTTTACAGATTCACAAGCTTTGAATTTTTTTTTGACTACCTTCGTATGCTCATCAAGCCCAAATCATCCCTTTCAGTAAACACCTGTATCTTTGTAGCTGGAATTTCACACCATAAAGATAAAATCATATACGTGACAAATCTTTAGATATTGTGAACATACTATCATTTGCAGCTGTTGGTTGACTGTAAAAAGTGAAAACTATGTTGCCAATGCCCTTTGGTTTGGTATGCGAGATAATGCAAGACCTGTATTAGGCCCTGGTTTTCACTATTCTCATAAGTATAAACTCAGCAGCTGACAAAAGGAGATGAGATGCCATGAGCCTTACAGAAAGATGGCTGTGAACTTCTTTTTATAACCTATGATTTAAGCATAAACGTATATTCTTTGTGTCTTTAATTATCTTAAATCTTACACCGTAGAAACTCCTTTATAGTGCTAACAGAATGACTGTCTTGTTCATCAGCCGAGGGATTCAACTTATACAAGAATAGAATCTGTGAAGGATAGTCCCATAGCTCCAACTTTCACACCAAGAAACTATCATAGACCTCCTGGAAGTAAAGGGTATTTTCCATCTGAACATGTGGATCATGGTGGTGGGCAACTTTACTGTGGTGGTTCTAGTGGATACAGTATGGCTGGTCCAAGAGGCGAAGCATCTTTTGACCCATCGCGGACAACCACGTCGTCTAGAGATGAACCTTCCATCTCTGTTAGCAATGCTAGTGATATTGAGGCAGAATGGGTTGAGGAAGATGAGCCTGGAGTATACATTACAATTAGACAATTAGTGGATGGCACTAGGGAGCTCCGGCGGGTCAGGTTCAGGTAACAAAAGCTTATATTTGTTCTACACTTGAATTCTCTGAACTAAAAAGTGAAAATGGCACAACAGAAAATGGGTTACAATTAGAACAACACAAGGCTTCCAATCTTTGGGACTTCACTTGTTTTCTTTTTTGTGGCAAGCTTTCATGGTTCTGTATTAATTTGGAAGTAGTATTTCTTAGTTTTTAATTTTCAATAAGGTAATGAGAACTCCCTATCTGTTTATACAGTCGTGAAAGGTTCGGGGAAGTGCATGCGAAGCTCTGGTGGGAACAAAACAGAGAAAGAATACAAGCTCAATACCTATAAAGTGGGAGATTCTACATTGCGGTGAATTGATTCAGTACAAAAGAAAAGAAATGATCTAGAGGGTGCATTTGGATACACTTCAGAGAGGAAATTTTTTCTGTTATATCAGCTCCATTTCATACAATGGCATATAAGAAATTAGCAGTTAGAGTTGAAGATGGTGAGAAGTGATGTTGGCCATCGACTGCGGTGGCAACAACTGACAATATTATTTCATTCAATAGTCCAAAAATGTCTTATGATCACTTGCGTGATTGCTCCCTTTGTTTTGTATCTTTACATTGAAAGAAAATGTTAAGATGTGCCCAATTTTGCCTCTACTGCAGTAATTTGGTCCAATTTGCATTGTTTTTCTTCTTTCCTTCATTGCAACAAAGAAGATTGTTCTTACTGAAATGAAATTGGCATCTATTTACGTTCCTTTTGTTGGATTTTTTTGGGTGAGATTCGTTTTTGCATATAGTGGAATTTTCTTGTTTGATTTTTTAAAAGTGAAATTCATTATAAATTCAACGACATGATTAACGCATAAATATAATAAAATATTATTTATAAATTCATACTTTACTATGTAATTTGATCATTTTTCTATTATTTCCTTCAATACATTTTTAAAATTGACTCTCCGTAATTACCATAGCTTATTGGACCTTTAATGATATTCATACAAACATGTTGAAAGAACTTTACAAATTTTATAAAGAGGGTAGGTAAGAAGTGTTATTTCATTTCAAGGATAAGTCTATTTATAATATAGTTTAGACCTTTTTAATAATTTAATTGAAATAAAATCTTAATTTCAAATAAACTTGAATTTATGAAATATCTCATATTTAATTTTAAAGTTTTTGAAATTTTATAATCAAGTATAAATTTATTAAAATACATTTTTCTCTTTTTAACTATTTTTTGTGTTTGACTCATTAGGTTCCTAAATATGGTGACAATGGATATAAATTATAACTTTAAATCATATTTAGGATAAGATAATTTATCTTTAATTTTTTAATTAACTAATATATATTAGTATGTTAAGATTGATTTTTAACGATGCGTCATTATCATCCAAATATTAGGAATGTTAAAGTGGTTTTGATTATCCTTTCAATGTATTTTTTTGTATAATTCAACCATTTTATCATATAATGTTGTAATTAGACATTGAGTATTTGATTAATGTCTATTCTATTTTTATCCAATCATATCAGTTCTCCACTATTAGTTTATTAGTGACATTTAAAAACTATTTTCAAAGTGTCATTTCACACACTAATTGAATACAATGGAGCATTCTCCTTGATCACTTTAAGGTGACGAATCCTATACTTATCACTCAACTACCTTCATATAATTCATGTTATATCCAATGACTATTGATTGAGTTACTCTTGATAAGAATATGTCATAAATAATATCAAAATATAACAATTCTTATATGAGACACTTTGGAAATTATAAATCAAATGATCACTTATACAATCATTATAAAGAGAGTTTCTATAGACATATAAGTAATATTTTAAATTGAATTCTCATATATGGTTAGTTCAATGAATTTGTTCTTTATCAAGCACCACTCGTTTGTTTAAATATCTCTGTATTTTAAGTTATGAGTTCAACTACTTATTTCATAAGGAAGAAATATAAAGTGTATTATTCTTTATGCCCTATTAATGTCCAACATCAAGATAATATCGACCAGGAGCAATTTAGGAATAATACATAAATGCAATATGAATCTTATAATTATGATCTCATTATAATTTTATTTGTAATATACATTTATTCTATGAACTTTATGATATACATCTAAATAAATATAAGATAAAGAATGTCGCTAAATAATTATGTCACTAAAGTATAACCAATCGATTAGTTATAGAGCATAAACCAATAATCTCCTACTTACACTAAGCCAATAGATGAATGTTAAATAGACTATATTTTTATTCCCATATTTAGTGCATTTTTTATTTATTTGAAAGTTTCTTATCATTTTTATATTTAATTTGTTTATATTATATTTTTAGGTCCTAATTACCTTCATGAGCCAAAAGGAGCGAAAATCAGATAGAATTGAGGCAGAAAAGTAAATGATTAAATCTGTCTATAAGTGACACCATCTATCCATGACCCTGTAACTCTTTGGGACCATGCTTTTACTCAATTTTCTAAGAATTGAAGCAAGACTAAGGGACACGATCATATACACGATCGTATAGGTAACTAAGTCCACTCTACAAATGCTAATTTTGAGCTATAAAAGGGAAAAACGAAGAGAAAATAAGGGGAGGTTCAAAGGGTTCATAAGATGCTTAAGGGAGGCTCAGGAAAACATATAGTGACGGGATAGGATGATAGAAAGAAGAATAAGCAAGGGAACATATTTAGAGTGGATTTTTATCAATCTAAAGTGGATTTCATTAAGATTAAAAGGGATCTCATCATAGTTCTTTTAGTTTTCTATTTTTCCTTTAGTCTTGATCTTATGATTATGAACTAAAATTTTGTTGGTACTTGATTAGATAAACCTTAAGATAGAACTTGTAGTGACTTTATTTTAACTTAATTAATTCTTTAGTTTCATTGAAATTTAATTATGTATTCCTAATCATCATTGAATTGATATTACTGGCATATTATTTCATGTATGACTTCAAGCAATTGAGATTAAGAAATCCTTTTGTATAAATAGATTTACAATAATTGAAAGGAGTTACATATAAACATAGAGATAGGTTGACATAAATCCTCTAGATTAGGGTCAAACCTAATTGTAAATATCACCAATTGATGGATGCAATCTTAGGAGTTTTAACTATAAAGAATTTAATTAATTAACCGAGGATTATTTGCTAATAGTGGTGAGAAAGATATTAGCATAATTGACGACTTTTTATGGTCCAATGAAGTATAGATTCAATTGTCTTAGGGGGATTCAAAGACCGGTTACCACTAGTTCCTTTAATTATTTTTTAGTTTAATCTTTCTTCTAGTTAGTCAATTGTGTTGCTTTATTTTAGTTTGTTGTTTGAATTTTACATTATTATTACCATCAATTGTTAGACTAGATAATATAAAGACGGTAAGTACTAATAATTCTAATCTTTGTGGGATCAACCTATACTTGACAGTGCTAGCTATAGCTACACTATACACTTGCGGTTTAAAACCATAAAATCATAATTTATCAAGTTTTTGGTGCTGTTGTCGAAGACTTTAATATTATGAAAATCTTGTTTTTATTAATCTAATCATTTTTAGGTATTTTATTTCTTTTATTTTGTATTTATTTGTTTATCCTTATAGCTTTATTTCTTGATCTTTGTATTTATTTGTTTATCCTTCTAGCTTTATCTCTTGATCTTATGCTTGTGTCTTCTTTTTAGGATTTGAATAGTTATTGTTACATCTACCAAACACAATAAAAGGATGGAAAGGACATTATTCTCAAGGGGACTATGTTAGGGCATCACTTAGGGCATCTTTGGCTGCTTTGAAAGCTTAATCGAGACTTTTAGCATGATGTGGCATTTGTGGGGGTGAACACCCTATTCAAGAATGTCAGAAATCATTCACATGGGAGCTCCCATTTGGTACACAAAACAAGCGTTGTGACATTTATGAGGGTGATCACCTTAATTATGAATGTACCCAATTTGCATGCAGAAGTGGCCTCAAAACACCTCATATGATAATATTTATACTCTAGAGTGGAGCAATTATTACGGATGTCCATGGATTGATTATGCTTCATCTGGACTTCTATAAATACAAAAGCAATAGGAGTAGCGACATATTGAAAATGCTCTTATAAAATTCATTGTATTGATCGAGGCTGCCCCCCATACAACTAACTAGTCAGGTGTTGTGCCCGAATACATTAATTAAAATTTGAGGGGAAATACGGATACAATAAATTTACAAAGTGGAGGGAAGCTAGAGTTGAAGAAAAGTAGAAATCTTTTATTTAAAAAAGAAGGCAGATGAGATGACAAAGAAGATAGAGGAAGAAGAAATGGAGGAAGCTGTTATTTAAGAAGAGAAGAAAGATTACATATGAGAAGATGAAGGGGAAGAGCTAAGTAAGGAGGCTATTGAGTAATTATTGATAGTCTTCTTAAGTACAGAGGTCTCCTACTTCCCACAAAATAAAATTTCGGATTCAATCAAAGATCCAAGGGGTTTTATTATTCCTTGTTTATTGACAGTTAGTTACTAAAAAGGGCACTAGTGGATTTACTCTATTTTATTAATTTGATACCTTATATCCTTATTATTTTGCAGCATATGACCTATTTGTAGGTAGTGAACCTTCATATGGGAAAATGGATGGAAGCAAACCATTGATTATATATCTAGGTTGAATAAGGACTTGCTAAGAAGTCTAACTATAAGACTAAAAAAGAAGTGATAGTTAGAAGGTAACCCAACAATTAGGTGTTCTTATTTTAATTAAGTAGTTTGTAAGATTTTCATGAGTAGTTTAGTTATTTTCATAGTTTTATTTTGATGGTCTTAATTTTGTACTTAAGATTTGTTGGAGTTTTATATGTTACGAAGGCATCATTAACTCTCTTTTTAGACTAGAAAAGATTTTATTGATATTGGATAGAAGTTAATAACATTAGATAAGGCTGAAAATCTTTTATTATTAGGGGAATACCATTTATCCTCACCCCTCCTTTATTTTTCATAGTTTTCATTATTCTTGCATGTTTTCTACATTGAGGGCAATTTATAACTTAAGTGCGGGGGATGGACTTAACAATCAAACTTGTCAATTTTGTTATAATTAACTTAATAATGAATAATTCACAAATTTTTTTAAGAAGATGTTGATCAAGATGATTCATTATGAGTTTAGTTATAATTGTGAATTGATTTATTTAGGCAAATAGTTAAAAGTTTTGATGATTATGTTGATTGAAATTTAGTTCATTAATATTGTGAATGGATACTTAATATGCATTATGATACTTTATGGATAATTAGTACATATATTAAGTTAAATGTGAATCCTTTTTGAGCAATTTCAATATCCCAAATATATATATATAAGAAAATATTAGTAGGTGAGTAAACAAGCACAAATAATTTCACTTTGTTGGCTCTGCACTAATAAAAAGTTTAAAGTTAAAGAGCGGTGTTAGTAACCACTTGAGATAGTGACCTAGTAACTAGGGGCATTGATAGGATTGAATTATCTTATATTTTCATGTGATTTCAATCCTATTTTCAAGATAAAATGCTTTAAGTTATGTTCAATTTGTGTTGACTACTAGGTTAGATATGTTGATATATATTTGAGACCAAAAAGACAAGATATTCTAAAGCAAATTAGAGCACAAATGTTTAACAAGGAAAAGACATAAAATAAAAAGAGATTACAACTTTCCTAGTGGTTTGAAACGGCAGCGCAACAGAGCTAGGCGTGAAACGCATGTAGACGCTGCGTTTAGACACACAGAAGGGAAGGTTTTAAAGGAAGCGATATTTATTTGTCCCATTAAGGGGAACAGTGCAGGCAGTGCATGAATACATAGTGGCAGCAGCAGCTAAATGCACAGAAGAGGTGTAAACAGGGGGCATGGACCGAAAACCACAAAACCTTAGTCATCCCATCAATACACAGTGTGGAGCAGTAAAGAGAGGAGAAGCACGGCTTGGCTGAAGAGAGGAGAATCACGGCTTGGCTGGAGACATTGGAGAAGGGCTGTAGCACAGGCGTGAAGAGAGTTTTAAATGGAACATCATGTTTATTTGTCCCATCTTAAACAGTAAAGAGAGAAGAGAGTAGCGTGAAACTACCGAAGTACATGGAGGAGTTGGCTCACAGTTGGAGGAAAAAAATAGAAATGGAAGGCTAGCGTCCCGACGCCGATTCAACGGGAATATCGACGTCAAGTCATAGTTAAGCTATTTCTATCATT
>JAOTBA010000005.1:11071142-11085643 GCA_025629845.1 Erythroxylum squamatum | reverse complement strand
TTACTTTACTCCCTTAAGGCTCTATAATCAATCTAATCATGCTTCATAAAATAAAATAAAAATTCAGGGGCTAACAGGCATCTAACGATCATTAATCGTTAGGAACATCATAACTTAAGTTAGATAACCTGAACGTGTGAGGTTACTGCCTATATTGATCATTTTCTGATTCATAATGCGACTGCCAAATTGAATCTAGAGATCGTATCTTAGGTTATTCGGTAGTTAGATTTAATTAATAATCATATCTTAATTAAATACAGCCTAAGGGAAAATTGAGATTTGTAGAGTGTCCTATTAGTCTCAGATCAATAGTCCGAAAAGAGTTGTAAAAATGTTAGAATGAAGGAATATGCTTGGTCATACTTAGGCCGAGATTGACCCTAGATCCAGACCTTACTTATATTTGACACTTTTCTCATTTTCGATTGTTTGTTTTAATTTGTTTTCGATAGTTTACTTTTTCTTTAATTTCTAAATTATTTAAAATCCAAAACCCCCCATATATTTCCTTGCATCAATTAATTTTGTTACGGAAATTAACTGAACATTCCTTGTGGATTCGATCCCGACTCACCATAACTACAAATTTTAGTGTACAGAGTCAGGTAAATTTTACAGTGCACTCGACACGAGCTTTCAGGTATTTATGACAAGGTGTTTACTCTCGCGTCAAACGACTAGATGATTTTTCAAACAAGTTTCTAAATGCTCTTATATTGTTTGAATTTAATGTTTTATTTTAAAAAAGGGTATGAAAATGTTTAAAGTTTTCATTTTTCTTATGTATGTTCACTTTATTCATCAAATGCAATGGTGTGAATTTATTGAAATTTGAAGAATTATGGATTAAATTGGATTGATTTATAATTTAATGCAATTAACTAAGTGTTTAACAATTCAATAAACTTTGCAATTAAATGAATAATGGAGAAGCTTGATGGATATTTTTGATTTGTCTAATAGTTTCTCAAAGTTGTTTCTTATTAATTTGAGAGCAATGAAGTTGATTTGCTTAAGGACAAGCAAATGCTTAAGTATGGAGGAGTTTGATAAATGCTAAATAGACTATATTTCTAATCTAATATTTAGTGCTTTTTTTTTATTTCAAAGTTTCTTATTGTTGCTTAATTAATACATATTATGTTTTATGTCCTAATTTCCTTGATGGGTTAAAAGGAGTAAAAATTGGATATAATCGAGGTAGAAAAGTGAAGAATTAAAGATATCCTTATAGGACACGGTCATGTGAAGGTGGAAACTCTTGTGTCCATGACTGTGCAACTCTTTGGGATCATGTTTCTATATGATTTTTTAAGGATTGAAGCAAGATTGAGGGATAAAACTATGCATATGGCGGTGTGGGTGATCGTGTCGACCCCAAAAATCCTAATTTTGAGCTATAAAAGGATAAAACAAAAAGAAAATAGGTAGAGTTCTATGCGGTTTGTCAAAGCCTCAAAGGGGGCTTAAAAAAACACATATTGATGGCTTATGATGATAAAAAGAACGAAGAACAAGCAAAGGAACATATTTGGAGTGGACTTCCATCAATCTAAAGTGGATTTAGATCAATCCCTTAAAGCTAACTGAAACTTAAACTCTTCTTAATCACATTTGATTAAATTACCTTGGTCATTTGGCATACCTTCTTCATATTGTGTCAGTCTTTGGAGAAGGCTCACCAAGGAGTAGCAAAATGGTCTTATAATTATTAAAGGGCTAATAATTATCCTTTCAATGCATAAATTAACCATCCATATTTTAGAATTATTAATGCTCTAGTGGAATCTTGATAATGAGGGGAAATATACTTCAGCCTGGCAATTACCACAAAAGCTTTTAAATTTTACACTCAATAATTCTATATATATCTTGATAGATACTATCACTGAGTTGAAGGATCAACTAAAATACAAATTACATCTAAGGCCTTATGAGCATGTATTCATGCAATTAACAAAAAAAACTATACAATAGTTCCATAAATTATTATTCAAGCTTTAATCATGTCAGATTCAGGTAGCCTTCACCATTAGAGGTAACAATTACTATAAAGATGATAGGGAATGAGAGAGTTTTAAAATTGTTTTATAGTTTGGGGGGGAAAAAGAACACCTTGAAAAAGAAAAAAGGAAAATAACAAAGTAAAGAGAAAAGAAACTAAGAAACAAGGGGAGAGATGAGTTAGAACAGGAAATCACAAAGTTAGTACCTAACAATAATAGTGTAAACATTTTATTGCCAACATTTTCACATTTCCAAAGCAGCAAGCTAGAGAAGGAAGACATTACAAGGGGAGAGATAAGTTAGAACAGGAAATCACAAAGTTAATAGCTAACAATAATAGTGTAAACCTTTTATTGCCAATATTTTCACATTTTCGAAGTAGCAAGCTAGAGAAGGAAGACATTGATCTTATCATAGGACTTATGAGATTGCTAGAGAAAGGCTGCAATAAAGCTAAACTAGCATATAAAGAAGACATTTGAAAGAAAGATGTCAAAGCCTTATTGTTCATTCAACAAGTAGTGGATGAATCAACCTATCCTTCCATTTTAGTGGTCATAAAGTTAAAGGAAGCTTTAGATGGTTTTTGAAATGATTATTAAGGAATTAAAAGATAGATATCTAGTATGCACATCATATTGCTTAGCCCTATTGTTCCTTAAGTGTTACCAATCCTTACAATATTATCAGGCAGATCATAGTCTTTATAATTAAAGATGGAGAATATGGACCTTGGCATTACAAAGCTGTATAAATGAGGTTTTAGTGGTTGACATACATCTAGCTATTAGAATTTGTGAAAGCATATTACTTAACCATGCAACAAGTTTGGTCATTGGTGAAACTATTGTGGTAAGAGATAAAGTCTCATTAATTCATGATATAACATTAGGAGGGGTCATTTAAGAGAATGGTGATTGCTATACAAAAGTAGGCAATGATGTACTTATTGGAATACATGTGGTAATACTAGGAAGTATGGACAATGAATTACAAAGCGTAGTAACTTTTTTTATGTTTTCATTTTAGTATTCAAAATTTTAAATCTTCAGTTAAAGTTTACAAACTATTAGAAATCAAACAACTCAGTTTAAATGGTCATTCTTCATTAATATTTTACTAATGTGATTGACAGAACAAATAAAAGATTAATGTTTAAAGAGGTTACGAGACATCTTCTCTAGATGATTTTTTAGCATTAAATAAGCAACTATATTTTAAATACATAACCACTAACGAGTTTGTGACAAGAGGCTCAAAAATTATATTGACAAAGATGAAGATCCATTTATCCCCTTAAATGTCAATTTTTATAATTTTTATCAATAATATCAATAAAATATTAATGAAAAGGACCTTTTGAACTGAGTTATTTAATTTTTAAAAGCTTGAATACTTAACTGAAAACTTTAAAAGGTTGGATAATAAAATAAAAAAAATAAAAATTTCAACACTTTATAATTTGTTATCCCGTGAGAAATATAAAAATAGGTAAAAGGGGGCAAAGTAATAAAGATGTGTTTGAGAGGGGGGGAAAAAAAAAAGAAGGCAAAGTGAATGTGGCCTTTTATCATGCTTGGTCTATCTAATGAAACTGTTAAATTTATATTTCCTATTTGTTGAGTATTATATAGAAGAATTCACTGATGATATTAAAAGTTTTTAGATTATTATTGAGTTAACAAATCTCACAAAACCACAATCCTGATTTCTTTTTGTATGAGAAATAAGACATAAGATTATATATCAATAATGCCGAACAAACAGTATGAAAACGTATAATGTTTTACAATGCTATATAGAAGCAAAGAAGGGAATTTGTTGTTGTCCACTTAGGTTTCTTGCTTGCAAGTTTTTTATATGGAATGGTGCCAACTTAACAACGGGTATACTAAAGGGATGAACTCGAAATGATTAAGAATTCCTAGATCTTAAGTTTAAGCATTAAGTTTTGTCTGCATATATTGGTTAGTTCAAAAAGGGAAGATTCCCCTATGTATTCCTTATCAATTTTACTTCAAGCCTTAAGCTATAACACATTAACACTAGGCGTTCCTTTTTAATCCAAGCCTAAGACTAAGCTCTAGTGAATTTCAAACCTAGTCATTCTTTTTAACCCCAATTCCTAAGACTGAACTCTATGCATTCCTTTCAGTCCCAAGTCCTAAGACTTACTTTTTGAATTTTTTTTAATTCCAACCCCCTTAAGGTTTAGTTCTGGCCATTCCTTTTAATCCTGAACCCTAAGACTTAATTCTTTTCAATTTTATTCCCTAAGACTAAGCATTTTATTCAATTTCAAGTCCTAGCACTCACCTCTAAGTATTTCCTATTAATTTCAAGCCCTAAAACTTAACTCTACGTATTTGTTTTTAATTTTAAGCCTCATAACAAAACTGCGGATATTCCTTTTGGTCCCCAACCCTAAGACTCATCTCTAGGTGTATCTATTTAATTCCACAATTCTAAGCATTTTCTGTATTTTTAAGTTTTTTTAATTCAAAACTTGAGATTCATTTTAAACATATCAATTTTAATTTCAAATCCTAAAATGTAGGTACAGGAATTTTCTTTATTTTTCAAGCACTAGAATCAAGTTTTAGGCATTTTATTTTAATTTCAAATTGTAAGACAAATAACTATACCATTTTCTCCATTTTAAATCCTAAGATTCGTTTTAGGTATTTCACTTTTAGTTTCAAGTTTAGATAAGTATCTTAAACTCCTAAGTATTCAATCATACACTATGATTTTAATTTTAAACCCTAAACATTACTTTATATATGTTACATTTAAGTTTTAGATAAAGCCCTAAATTATTAGGTATTTACCTAAATTTTGTCACTTCTTTTAAACTATTCAAATTCGTAAAAGAATTTTAACTCCGAATTCATTTATCTGGTTTATGACCCTTTGTTTTAATCTGTTTTAAGTAAGGTAAAGGGACCTTTATTCGATGTTCGATCTCATTCATATTAAGGTACTAGCGACATTAATTCTCTAACTCGAGAAGGAGTTGACATTTCAAGGTATGTTTTCTCATGTCCTTCTTTAACTTCTTGTGTTCCATTTTCAATTACTTATTCTCCATGCTCAAAGATATGATCAAAGACTTGGCCCTCTTCAACATTTCTTCGTATACCCAAACAAAATGGGAAAAGGGGCATCTGTCGCCCTACAATATCAAAATCGCTGTCTAAAAAATGTGAATTATCTGGTCCGTTAACAAAAGTATCCCATAGTTAAGGCATCGAACCTCCTTCTGGGATTGTCATTAGCCCATGAGGTAATCAACGGGCTTGAGTCTTAAAAAATGACACTAACACTTGTGACTCCTCAAACGGCTTTATCATTCTTTTACTTCCATTCCTTCCAATGGACATGGACGAGTATGAGTTACCTTTCGTCATTTTCTTGGACATATTGGGAGAAGAAAAATAATATTTATTACAATGATAAAACAAAACAAAAATTAAAAAATTGACGAATAAAACAAAACAAATTTTCAAAATGGGTTTTCAGTAATAGAAATACTCATTAAAACTTCCAAGTTCATCATTCGGACAAATCCGCATATAGTGGAGCTAGAATAACAGAAAAAAATTCATCCAGTGCAAACGAGGAAAGGAACTTACTTGGTTATACGTTATTCAATGTTTGATCGGTACAACAATTTCTCCTAACTCAAGCTTAAACAAATTTCTTCTATTGAGCTTCATCAGCTTTTGTTCCATTTTATACAGTTTGGGAGTTGAGACATTTTATTTTTAGGGCCCCCTATTGCAGAAATTTTTGTTTCACGTCGGAAATGCTATATGTCAATTTTATGTAAGTTGGATATCATTTTTGACAAAAAATAAAATTAAGTTGTAATACTAATATCTATTATGTAATACAAAATGAAACTTATGGGGCAGCAAAGTTTTACGGGGGTGGAAGAGTTAAATAAATGACTTCAAATTTTCAGATAATACAAAGCATTTCGGCTTTTTGAAGTGACAGAAGACTTGAATGCAATATTTGCTTTTAGGTTTCAAAGCCTCCTTAGTAGAAAAAGGGAAGGGATTGACCATTATCTCAACCAGCACCTTAAGAACACTACCTATGAATTACAAATAAGCAACTGGATCGACATTTAGGCATCTACCGTGTAATTATTTGAACAGTTGAATGGACATGGAAAGTTATATCGATAATCTGTTACTTATGCTGGCCAATTAACAGTTGATTTGGACACTCCAATGACTTTACCATAAAATGTGTACAACATTATGATTGCCATAGTGAGAAATGAAAATTAACGAAAACATCAATCAAAGACAAATAATAGACTCACTTATTAGCCACAAACAATAAAATCTTTCCATAACTGGAAAAGCAAGCAAAAGATAACGATTTCTTATTTGCCAAATTAAACCATCAATAACAATCCCACTGTCATAGAATAGCAGCAAACGATACCACGCATGTGTGAAGTATGAACACTCCGTTTTCCTTCGCCATCAATATATATATATATATATGAAAAAAACAACACTCAGGTTTTCTTATTCCCCGTATTAGATCAAAGTAGCGTATAGACACTGAAAAGAGCACATGTTTTATCACCCGGAAACTTTCCTCGTAAAAGTTCTGCCAGGCTAGAATTGTTGAGATGACCTGGGAAACATGTCACCAGACTACCCAGTCCACTGCACTCCAGCCCTCATAGTCATAGATGGTGGTCAAGGCTGCACATTAGACTGCCTGCGAGAACCAACTGCCATGTTGGCAAATTCATCCACAGTATCAGAGATCGCACGTACTGCTGCTCTACCCTTGTTTACGGAAGCTGTAAGTTGACATAGATTCCAAGTCAGGGTTTTTTTTCTTTCCCCCCCCGTCAATTCACATTGTTAACTCGTTATCAAAATAGGTCCAGATTGTCCATGATATAATGACCAAGAGACTGACAAGCGTCATGCATATTAAGGTTGCTAAAACTTACGAGGGCTTTTCCTTCCTGGGGGTCGATATTTTGGTTGCCTTGTATTCATTGGTTTCTCATTTTTATTTGCACTCTTCATCTACAGAAACATCGAAAACAAGACTATCAATGAAGATGCACACCATGGTAACAATAGTCAAATATCCACACTCCAAAGTCAAAAGCAATTCTTTAAGATAATTCAATTTCTCCAGAAAACATCATAAATCACTTGTATATTTATGTTTAATGGACTATTAAATGACAAGTTTCAATTTCGATCCATGATATTTTATGAAGCTCAAATCCAGTTATAGTTCCTTACTAAAATGACAAGTGATACAGTTGCTAAAATTGGTAACAGTTGAAGTCACATCAGAAATTGGTAGGATTAAGGGAATCAACTAAATGATTTAGTTCAGTCATGCTCAATAGACCCGCTGACAGCATTAACCCAATGCTAGATATCCCAATTTCCCAAAAACAAAGTAGTGAAGCTTTCATAGATAATGACATTTTTCAAAAGATGGCCTAAAACTAATCCAAGTTTACAAGGTATAGAGTCTGTTATAATTGAATTGATCTAAATGACAGTGATTTTAGTCTAACATTTCCAGTTCCTCCAAAAAGGAGCAAGTATAAATTAATAACATTAGTTTACCTTGTTAGCCATATCCAGCTTCCGTTGCACACCTGCAACATGATGCATAACGTGAGGATCATTCATGAGACTAAAGGTGGACCATATTTTAAAAGTTAGTCATTAAATGAACATGTCCCCTACTTGGAGTCAATCTGTCCCACAAAGAGAAATTCAAGTCACATATGTACATTGGTATCAGAAAAAAGAGGCACATACTCCACACACACATAGAAGTCCTGGAAACACTCCGAACGACTATGTTTATCTCATTTGTGATTGTAAAATATAGCAGAGACTCTCCAATAGAAAATTATTCAAAGGTCTGTTGAAAGCATAGCAGTATTAATGGCAAGTTTGCAAAATAATTCCCAAATCACTGTAGAATTCACAACTTGACAACTCCTAAAATTCTATAGGAACTTTTCATCAAAAAAAAAAAAAAAAGTCTAGAGGACCTAATAACCTTAAACCCATTAAACTTGTGCCTACCTGAGCTCAAAGAAGCATGCATCTTTGGAGAAGGAAAATTGTTAACAAGCTTCGAATTAGTCAAAGCCGCAGCATATCTCCGAGTATTCTGTTTCTCTGATGATACCTTAGTTCCAGCTATAGCACAGTAAAATAATCACATTTCAGGTGTACAGATCCAAGCAATACACACATGAAAAGTGGAATAATTAATCAATCAAATTGGACAACCACAAAGCAGACAGAATAACCAACCAGATAGAGGTGTTCTAGTAATGGCTGTTCCGTAACGAAGTGATGGTGGGACATAAAAGCAACTCTGCAAATAGATAAATTTGAATGCTACTCAGAAACACAAATTAAAGACCACTATGAAGCCATCACAGTAAAATGGAAGAAAAGAATGCATAAAATCAACCTGGAAGAATGGATGTTGAAGGGCCTCTGCAGCTGAGGGTCTCTTGCAGGGATCCCAAGAACAGAGTGACTGCATATACAAAAAATAAGAAGCAAATGAGAGAAGGAAAGAACAGGAAGTTATGCAAATACAGAACAAAATAGACAAAGGCAAAACTATTAAAAATTATACTAACCGTGATAAGGTCGATTGCATCATCACTTGCTGATGGTATCAGAACAGACAGGTGGACACCAGCAAACTGCAATACCATGGAACACAAATCATCTCAAATTTTGATCATGGATTACAAAACCCAATATACCTAGCAAGTTTACGTAAGTCAAATGCATTCATTTATATCTTGACCAATCCAGCTACTAAAAACCACAACTCTCAGGAACCAACAAGACTTGACATACACCCCAAGTACAAAATTCAACAGAACCACAATAACCGAAGAAATTTAAACATGCCTCCAACGTATATGAAATGAAAATAAACAAGTCTGACCTGTGGAAATTGGTAGTTAATAGCTCTTGCAAGATCAAGTCCATCAGCCCAAGAATCCTCTGTTGGAGTGCCTATTACACTGCATATTTTGTAGATCTCATCCGATTCACTGTCAAATCATGTGATAGCTAGTGAGTAAAATGTCAACTAAACTGCAGCTAGTTTAGAGAAATGATCAATATTGTACCTGCTGCCTGGAAAAAGAGGACGAAGAGTGAATAACTCAGCCATAATAGCACCCATTGCCCACATATCTACAAAAAGAATGCAAGTAACATTAGGATATATGATATGGATAATATTGCTTTAGTTATCCTTAAAATGTAGAACATCTCAGATTAGTCAGCTACTAACCAACTTTAGAACCATATATGTATGTCTGAAGCAGAACCTCTGGGGCCCGATACCTAAGATATTCAGAGAGCAAAGCTCAGTATCAAACAAAAAAAAAACAGAATTATGTCAACAGCAGAACAAAATCAAAAGGAAAAGGGAAGATAACATACCACCGTGTTGAGACATATTCAGTATATGGTGGTTGAGAACTTATTTCTCGTGCAAGACCAAAATCAGCAATTTTAATTACGTCCTTTGATACCAACAAGTTCTCTGGTAGAAGTGCAAGTTATCAGTCCTACATTTTAATGAAATATTTGCATCCTTGCACGCACAAATTCTTAATAAAATTTTAAGTCCGGCTATCACCAACAATGTGCAAGATTGATTATGCCATCTCAATATCAGAAGGTTCCAAGAGAAGATGGCCAAAGAGGACTTAAAAAAAGGAGAAAGCAAAATTGTAAATACTAAAACTTTCACTTCCAAGAAGAAAAAATTTGTGTGTAAGCACAAGTTGCCACTTTGTAGTATCAATTATAATAAGAAAGCCAAACCATTATTTTCACTAGCTTGTTCCGTCTAGAATTTGTCTAAAAAAGACAAAAATTTACCTGGTTTAAGATCACGATGAAAATATCCACGCTGGTGCATGTGAGCAAGACCTTGAAATACTTGGAAACACCAATTTCTAACCTGAGCTTCTGGGAATAACTTTTCCTTGTCTTTAATGAGTTGGTAAAGATTGCACTCCTGTGTAACCAATATGTCAAAAACATGCGCCTAACAAGGTAAGGAATCCAACTTGATTAACTAGAGAAAAAGAACTTACCATGTATTCAAAGACAAAGTACAAGATATCATTTTCCCGAATTACTTCCTTGAGCTTCACAATAGACGGATGATTCATTTTTCGCAATGACTTCACTTCTCTAAGATTTATGCACTCTTCCCATGAACAGTATCTCTTCTTCATCTTTTTTACTGCAACCTGTTCATCATTACACACATCAACCTGATTACAACAAAAGATCATAACAAACAGTCCATAAGATGTCAAATCTAACTAAACTTACAACTTCACCAGTCTGTTTATTAATCCCTCGCCACACAGTCCCAAATGTTCCATCACCAACTTCCTTGATTAACATGTACCTGCATCAAAGGTCCCCATTTATAATTGATGATAAACAGAAAATAACCATTTAATATGGGAAGCAAACTCACCTCTCCATTTTTGCGTGGGACACAAAGGAGCTCTTTCTTTATTCAGAAACAAGTATAAAAATCAAAAGGGCTATATGACATTTATGGTTGATTATCCTTGGTGAAAATGTGAAGTAAAACGAAAAGCCTTGCTGGTCCAGGAAAACTCCAACTAGTTTTCTCCAACAGCAATTGAGAGCAGAAAACCAAAATGTTTATAATGGACAAGCTCCATAAACATAATCATCCCAGCACCCAAAACTTCAGGATAACAGAGAGAAGAATGAGCACGGCAAGAAGCACAGAACATAGTGACAACAAAGCAAAGGACCAACCGCTATGATTGTCGTTGTCAACAAGACAGACACACCAATCTTAAGACACTCCAAAACTAAAATAAAAAGGTGCTGCTGATATAGGTAGATAACTTTGAGTAAGTAAGTCTGTCGCACTTCAAGCAGTACCCATCAGGAGCAATGGCCGATAGATAACAAGCCAACAGTCAGCAGAGACTTCACGCAGTGGCGTATCTAATCTCAAACTATCTAATCAACTTTGTTTGATCCTTGCAGACTTCAGTCCTGCAACATTATCCCACGGTTAGAGAAACAAGACAATAAAGTCAAGAAGAAATGTCCATTTTAGTCCTTTAACTGCTACCAAAATTAGTTTAGTACCTTCAACTTTAATTTTCATCAGACAAACCCTAAATTTGCAATTATATTGTGACAGACCTCTTAATCTTTTAACTATAATAAGGCATGTGTTCTACTGTCTCGGGCTAAATGGTGTGATGATAATATACAAGTCCAGAATTTATTTGATTAAAAATAGTGTCAGTGCTAAGTGAACTTCTAAGAAAAGTTGAAGGACTAGATTTAGTCTTTTCCTAATATTAATTGAGAAAAGCGACACAGGTTAAAAGATTTTACCTCAGAACACGTATTTGATATTTCTTCAACTGGATGTTTTATCAGCAATGCACTGTCTACAAAACAATTATCAAGAATATGAGAAAACAAAAATCATATTGAAGCATTGATCAGTGGGAAAAGGATAAGTTCTTTACCTGAGAATATGCGCTAAAGATTCAACACCTATCTCAGAATAACTTTGCATCACGTCTCCTATAGTCTTCATTAAACATAAACTGACCACTAAGTGCAGTTCACAAAGGAAACACGAAGAAAATCTCCAACATTGAGAAACCGCCAATCAAGCACTTCTTGGAATGAAAAACCCCGATACTGGTGGCATCTTGACCAGAACAACAATTTCTCCATGTCTCAATAAAAGAAACTAAGCTGTTTAGATCCAAGTTCCACGCAACCTAACTACAAGCAAAACAAAAAAAGTATGTTACAAAACATAATTGATGTGATCATAACACCCACGTAGATTTTAACTACCAAAATCAGTCAACTTCAACATCATGCACATCCACAAAACAAGCACAATTTCAAATGGATCAACAATCAACACGTAGTAAACTGAACCAGCCAACAGCATTATAGTAATTCAACAGAAAAGATAAAAGAAAACAGCTAAGCCAGATTTAAGTTTCTAACCTTGTTAGCTAATTGTAAGACACTAAATCATAAAACTATCAGCTAACCAGCTACAGCAAGCTAAACAAGTACGCTAGAAAAACATAACCAGCTAATTAATTACAAAGTCTATATTCACATAATCTATGCGTCAAACAAGAAGAACTGAAAACATACAAATTGCTCGTTATCCAAAGCAAATTCTTCTCGCTAATTAAGTCTAAGGCGCATAAACTAGGCATTAAACAAACGGAACTGAAACGACACAAAAAGCTGCTATCAAACAAAATATTGTTATAAACCATTAAGAAGACAATGAACTCATAAAACGCCATTAAATTAAATAATGAATGTGTCGAAGGCTTCCAGATCCTGAATACTTGGATCAGAATGCAATTCATATCACAAGCGCGGTAGATCAAAATCATCAAGAATCCAAAACAATTCATGCAGAACGAGTACCTTGATTATCATGATTCATACAGCATTTAATTGCAGCTAAATTCAAAATCCGTGGATTAAAAACAATCCGTTAAGAAAAAAAAGGCTTAAACAACTAAAAATAACAACCTCACACAAAACTCGACAATTTAGCCGTTCTCATCCAAACGCAAAAAGAACACCAGAAACCCTAATTTTAAATCGGAATGATAGAAAAGAAAATATCGAATTAATCAAAGACCAAAGACCAAAAACCTAACCTTTGAAACCGAGAACAAGAATCAAAACCCCTATCAACTCATCAAAAGGAGAATGAATCAGATCAGATCAAAATCTGACAAGATGAGATCCCAAGAAACACACGAGAGAGAGAGAGAGAGAGAGAGAGCAGAACCTAACAGCCAAAGGGGCATATGAAGAACACCGTCGCTTAGGACGGGAAGAGGAGGAATCCAGTGCTTCCGTCTCCCTTTGTTCTCAATCTCCCAATAACGAACCTCTCTAGTCTCTACCTCCAGGCTCCACCCACCATATAATTATTTATACGTGCATATGTAAATATCAATTGTTGTTATAACTATGTTCGTGCGTAGGAAGAAAAAACCTACTCTGTGGGCCCCGCTTTTCTCTTACGTCTACGTGTCGTTTTTCAGGTAATTTTTTTCTTTTATTTCCTGTGGGCGAAGTCCTTTTTAACTTCGGCCCGAGTCCTAGTTTCAGAAAACGCAATTCAAATATCAAATACCTTCTTTCTAAACGTTTAGTGTGATTAAAACAAAACAGCTAATGTGCGTGGGTAAGTTACATAAGACGCAAATATTAAATAATCAGCTGGAGGTGGCTCGTGGGACCATTTTTTACCTTATTTAAAATGTTTTTTTAATGGTTAAGATGGTTTGGGTACATAATAGCACGGGAAAAAAGGTACAGGAGATTTAAAGCCTTTAGCTTTGAACTTTACAAACAAATTGTTGGAAACACAAGCTTCATCTATTTGACGATTTCCTTTTCCTAACCAATCAGTGTTTAAAGAAGGTAAATTTTAATTTGTTTAACAAACGATTGTTTTAGAAATCTTGGAAGTTAACTTTTTTCACCAACTTTGCTCCACATAGAATTATATTTTAATTGCTTATCTCTGTCAAATTTATATAAATTATTCTAAATTATAATTTCACGTACGCGCAAACAATTTTTTACATAATTCATTGCCTAGCAAGTTTAATACGCAAGTGATAGATTTATATGAATCATGAGCATGCAATTTAAGTTATGGTTATCTTATACAGGTGTTGTTTGGTAAATAACTTATTAACTATTTTTTGACGGATTGAAAAGTTTTAGTGGTTTGACTATGTCAAACTGCTGAGAATTAAGTTTAGTAATCAACTGATTGAGTTGTCAAATTGAATTCAATTTGCTAATTTTAAAAATGTCACTATGAGGAGCGTTTTCTCTAGCTAGGAATGGCAATGGGTAGGGATCGGTTTAGGTTTTACTCTACCCATATCCATATCCATTTTTTATGACTCAACCCATATTCATATCCATATCTATCGGTTTTTACGATTTACTACCCATATCCAAATCTATTAGATTGTTCGAGTTTTTAGATATCCATCGGATTGTATAGCATATAAAAATATAACTTCTAAATTAAAAATATAAAGAGCAAATTTTTGCGAACGCTCTAACTCAAAATTAATTTAATAATAATAAGTCAAGATTTTGATTTGTATGTCTTTAAAAAAAACCATTAAATTTGAATAATAAAAATCATAATGTCTAGTGCAAAGACGAGAAGACAACATATAATTTTCACAATCAATAACTAGAAAAAAGAGTGAAACATCCAAAGCTTCAATTTGTCTTTGCGTGAGCTCAACAACATTCAAATCTCCATCTCCATATCATTTGCATTATTATCATCCTATAAGAAAATAAAATATGTTAACAAATAGAGTCAAATTATAA
>JAOTBA010000005.1:11058583-11069425 GCA_025629845.1 Erythroxylum squamatum | reverse complement strand
ATATTATTATCACTTGTATATTGTGTTTAATTCAATTCAATTTAATCTAAAATTAATAAGTCAAATTTAAATTAATTGTTTTTATCTAAGTTTAAAATTTACGAGATTAATATAAACAGTTTAACGAGATTAATATAAACAATTTTTTCAAAACAATTTTATTTTAATTTAATATATTAAAAAATATAGTTTCAATTTTTAAAATTTTAAATTAAAATAACAAAAAATTATATTTTATTAAATTACAAATTAAATCGATATCATTTTTGCAAATCCAATTTCATATTAAGTTCGTTGGTGTTGCATTTGAAGAAAAACTCCTGGTGTGATCCAACCGAACTCATTCACAAGCTTATTTTTAATCGCATTTTAGTGATCTCTCAAGTTCTTCAGTTAGCTCTTGCCAACCTAAAAGGATCTTGAAAAGTTTTTAATCAAACTCATTTATCATTGAGAAGTTGTATTCAGAAGACTTTCAGTGTTCTGAAGGCTTGATAAAAGATATTGGAGAAAATGATGGTGTTGATTTCTTTTGCTTTTTCTAAATTCTTATGAAAATATTTAAAGAAATACTAAGATATATACAGCTAATACACATGTCCTTATAAATCCTTTTTTTTTAGTCATATTTTCATAAGTCAATTTACATATAAACAGCTAATACTAAACAACTAATTTTATCAAACATCTTTAAATAAATATTGATGTTATCCGCTAGTCAAATCAGCTATATTAATCCATTGTTAGCTAATCGCTGATAGAATCAGCTAACAGCTAATGTAATCTCTTGATTGCCAAACAGGGTTATGATTCCAAACTTTTGCTCATATTTTCGGGGGGAGATTTGATCCCTCGTGCAGTAAAATAATTTCAAACTAATTTTCTTATATAATTTTCTAAAAGTCAAAATTACTTAAATTATATAAAATGATCATCACATAAATCACAAGAAAACATAAATCTTAATTGTACCTTATTTTGAAGTATAATTCTTTTTCTTGTTGTTTTCCTCAACTAATTTATAAAATCGGGTCATCTCAACCATCGCAATTGCATAAGTATCTGATCTTCAACTATATCCACATAAGGTTTTAAGAGAGCTCTACAACTATTATAGAGAGGATTAGCTTTCATAGAGTTATGCCTATTTATAATAGACTTTGGATATTTTAGTAATTTAATTATAATTAAATATATTTCAATTAAACTTTAATTAAAATTATAATTAATTATAACTAAATGCTAATTGGACTTAAATAAGATCCAATATGTCATATTGGTCCTTATTTATTAAAAATGTTATATTCCATCATAAAGTTTATCAAATGTTATAATCAAGTCCAAGTTAATTAAAATATATTTTATCTCTTCAACCGTTCTTTGTGAGTGACTTATTATGTTTTTAAATATGTTATTGCAATAGATATAAATTACAACTCTAAATCATATTTAGGATTAGATAAATTAAACTCTTTTCATTTATCGTTAATTCTCTAATTAAATAATTTATATTTATATATTAAAATTGGAGTTTAACAAAGCATCATGACCACTTAAATATTTAGAAATATCAAAGTTGTTTTAACTAAGCTTTTTATACATGATTTTTTTGTATAATTTAATTTTTTAATCATACAACGTTCTGATTAGATATAAAGCATTGAATAAATGTATACTCCATTTGAGTCCAATCATGCTAGTTCTTCATTATTAGTAATTGATTCAATTAATAACATATGTAAACTATTTTACAAAGTGTTGTTGCACCTTGGCCAAGGATTTGCAGAAGCAATACTAATTGAGAGTAGTAGAACATTTTCCTTAATCACTTTATAGTGATGAGTCCTATATTGATCACTTAATTATCTTTATATAGTCCACATTTATCCAATTATTATCGACTGAGCTTCTATTGACTAGAATAGGTCATAAGTAGTATTAAAATATAACAATCCCTATATAAGATACTCTGAAGAGCTCAAGTCAAATGATCATTTATACAATTATCACAATGAAAATTTTCATAGACATACAAATAATATTCCAAATGGAATTCTTAGATGGGGTCAATTTTGTAAACTTGTTCTCTAGCAAACACTCACATGTTTGTTTAAGTTTCTTCATATTTTGGTCTATGAGATCGACTACTTTCATCGTAAGAAATAGTCATAATCTGTGTTAGCTTTTTTTTTACGTTTTATTAATATGCAGTCTTAAAAGAACAATTTAGGGATAACACATAAATGCAATATGAGTCTCATAATTATGATCTTATTATAATTTCATTTGCAATGTATATTTATCTCATGGACTTTATCATATACATCAAAATATGTATAAGATAAACAATACTCTTAAATAATTATTTTAAATAAACAACAACCAACCGATTGGTTGTAGAGTATAAATCAACACTATAACTTCAACAAAAAATTCTCATAGTTTTATTCAAATAATTCACAAAAAAATGTTCCTTCTTATTTGACTTTCTATAAAGTAATAGTGGGTAGAGCAAGTCTGTTGCAACTTTATTTTCATGGGAGTATACGAAAATGTTTCTTGCAAGATTTCTATAAGAAATAAAGTTGTTGGGATGGTGTTATGTGTGTTCTTGCCGATCAATTCACACCACAAAGTTACCCTAACTAATGAAGTCGTGATATCTAACACCTATAAGAGATTCTTGATTTTACATATGCAATATATGTTTTAAATTCCACTATTTTTTCCTTCACAATCATTAGAATTTGCATGTCTTTCTTAAAAGTAGATCTCTTACCATAAGAAATATCAGTGCATAATCCCTCACTTGTTAGTTTTAGATATATTAATGATTCATATGTTGTAAATTTTTTATTTTCATAAGAATTCAACCATGCCAAACATACTAAACATTTTTATTATCAATTAACGTAAAATTTTATTTTCCAACGTATTAAAAAATATAGAATTTTCATTCATTTTATGGCAATCAGGTTCTAAATACTTTGTCCATTGTACTTCAAAACTTAATAACAATATATTTACTCTATCTTTTCTTTTCAATTTTTTGAATTTTAAAATTTTATTTTATATAATTAAAACATAAATATTCTTAAAATATTATATTTAAATTTAAAACACTACTTTTATTATTACATTTAAGTCTAATAAACTTGATATTATTATACCTAAATGAAATTAATTTATTATAAATCAAACAGTTCTCATGTAACTTCTTAACTTCAAACCTTTCCCCATCATGTCCACATTCTAATTGATTGCCCATCAATTCCTTATTCTCCTAAATCAGGCACTGAACATGCCTCCATTCTCATTGCTTTTTTTTTAGTAACTCTAAATAATTTGATTATACTAACTTTGGATTCAATTCGGGAATATTGAGTATAAAATAATCTTTTCATTTCTACCTAAGAAAGGGCAGAATCCTTAGGTAATAAGACATACCATGAAAAAGTCGTTCCTGTCAACCAATTTGGAAACAATCTGAGATTGAAATTTTCTTAATTAACCAATCACCATACTGAATAGTGAATCTAGCAATGTGCTCAATGGTTAATTAGCCATCTTCGCCAGAAAACAAATTAAATTCAGGAATTATATATCCACAAAAATAAGGATTTTTCATGGTCGAGATGCTTCAGATAAGACTTATGAAATTCCAAGTGACTACTACCTTGAGCCAAGCCCATACAATTCTTGAACAACTTCTCTAGTTCTTAAACAGCTTCTCTAACAACTTTTATATCAAGTTGAAGTCTTATTTATGGAGGAGCAACAATAGGGACATGATTATAATTTACAACCAAAAGGTTACCCGTTGAGCCATAATTTAGTCCATTAGCTTTAACTTCAACACCAAATTCATATCTTCCTAGAGCTTGAGGCCTAACAACCTAGCAGCCGGAGTTAATGCATATAGGTATAGTAGGAATATCCTCTCTTTTATAAGGAGGAATAAATCTTTCTTCTATAAAAATAGTAAATAGTTGGAGGGCGACTACACTCACTATCTTCCTTCGCATTGGTGCAAGATGCCCCCTAAACCCTTCAGAGACCTGTTTTATTATTCTGCCCAGTGACTTGTATTAAAGCAATAGAAAGTTTATCCATCTTCTCATTCATCATTTTGATTGCTTCGCCCGTATAGGACAAATCACACTTCAACTTTAAAATCTCATCTGCATGCATAACATCATTTTTTGTTGACGATTGTGGCAATTTTGAATTCTCATCAGATAAAGACTTAATTAAAGGTGACATTGCTTTCTCAAGATTTGCAATTATTTATGATACAAAGCCTTCATTCCCTACTGCAGTTGTGACTTCTTCCACTAGGTCTAGAAGAATAGTAATTCTTTTACATTCTTTGTACATGACGTTATGGTCTCATTGGGCTTACCAAATTATTAATCACTTTTACGACCAACCTGAAATTCCAACATCCAAGGAGGAATTCTACAAAAAAAAATGTACCTGACTTCTAAATAACCATATAGGTAGGCTTTGGAAAACTTATAGAACTTATTTTTAAGTAACCAAATTACTAAAATATTATTGAAATAAAATTTAAGTTAAAAGGATAATTTTTATTTAAGTAAAGGATATGTACAAAATGCAAAGAAAGTTGAAATAATGATAGGTTATGTGTGTTTGAGTAGTCTGATTGATGCCATTTTTTCTTTTTCTTTTATTTGTGTCTTAATACATCTTCACAGGTGTAACTGCCTCAAATAGTTCTCATGTAACTTCTCAACTTCAAACTTCTTCTCCATCGTGTCCACATTCTGACTAACTGCTCATCACACATCCATCATGTCTCAATTGTCCTACCTCCCACATTTTGGACTTTCTTACTAATTCATATGTCTAAGAATTCTCCAAGCAATTTAATTAACCCCTGAAACTGATCCTTTTCACTCGTAGGCCAAATGGGTAGAATTCCTCTTAGGCTATCAACAAAAACAATAAAAGGCAAACCTATGGTGTGAAGTATATATAACTAATAGGAAACTTCAATAAAGGTTTGGATTTTTTATGTTAAGGTGGTGCCACATATCTATCGTGCGACTGTTAACTGTAAAAGGTATAAAGGTCCATCCTCTGATGTCGTGTCTTTGTTTCCTTTCTTTTGTATTTTAAAATTATTTGAATTAGATCTTTAATTAATAAAACTCTTAATTTCATTAAGATTTTATTAGTTAAGTGTCACTTTAACATTAATATAACTTTATTATTATTTTTACTACATGTAAAACCTACCAAGTCCACTTTCAAAAATAAGTCATTTTTTTCTTCTTTGTTCTATTGTTTTCTCCTATCTTCCATAACTACTGCCACATAACTACATCAAATGTAAAAAAAGTGAGATCAAAGGATAACTTTTCAACAAGTAAAAATTGGCCATAAGTTTGGTAACTAATCTTCTCCTTCTTATATTATGGTCTATTGTCACTGATTTTGTTACTCTTAAATGGTCTACTAATAACCTTGTGGCAAAGAGTGGAGCCTACAGTTAGGCATTTTAAAACAGGTAGTTACGATGAATTGATGACCAAAATTTTGAGTATGGAAGAAGGAAAAACACTTGAGAGAAAAAGGATTTCAATTTTGACCTTAGAGAGTCAAATGAAACAAAGAAGAAATAAGGGAGATGGGCCATAAAAGGAAGCATGGAAACTACAAGATCATGTTAAATTTCTAGCAGGTGATATGGATATAACTAGTTCAAATTTTTTCATTTATTTCAAAACAAGCTAAATATATACAGAGCCTCACAATTTTGATCAAGAGATAAACTTGGTTGGTCTTGCTAAGTCAAACTTAGCTCAAGTCTATATAAAGGACTTTATTTTAATTGCTAAGATGAAATTTAATAGGAAGTAAAGGAGCTTTAGCTCCAAATTGACTATCAAATGACAATTTTATGCCGGAATGTCCGAGGGATCAATAGCCTTAGGAAACAAATTTTGTTTAACAATTTTTATCTTGTTAATAAAACCCTCTTTAATGGGGTTTTCATAAACTAAGATCAAAGAGGAACGACTTAAATAACTTATTTTTTAAAATAAATGTTGGTCTGTCTTATACAATTACCTGGCACACAACTATGGCATAATTGTAATTGCTTATGATCCAATGAACATAAGGGTAATGAATACCTTTATAACTAATCAATTAGGACATATGGAACTACTTATTTTGAACATAAATGTGATGATACAGATCTCTTTCATCTATGCTTTTAATTTCACCTTTCAGAGGTTTGTTTCACGGAGGAAATTGTAGGAAATCCACCCTACCACTTAGCTCCTACAGTTGTTAATTAGGGACTTCAATAATATACTTTATCCCCAAGAAAATGATCGTAATGAAAGCATTAGGAATTTCACTAAGGATCCAGCAAATTGTGTTTTTAAAATTGAGGTGACTAATATTAACTTTAAAGGTAATTACTCCACCTGGAGCAATAAGCAACAACTTCTATGGTTTTCAAAAATAAAATTGAATGTGCTATAGTTTAACTAGCTCTCAAGCTTCCCAAATAGTAAGCAGAATTTAGTATCCCTCACTTTTCTGATCACTCACCAATTATTATAAGTAACTCGAATCTTAGGATGAAGGTTAGCTCTCTTTTCAAATTAATTTTTTTTAGCTAGTGATACTAGCTTTAATTATATTGTACTCAAGGGGCTCAACATCTCTATTTATGGTTATCCTTCTTGCATTTGTAATGAGAAGCTCAAATGCATTAAAAGGGAACTCAAGTCACTTAATCAGACCAAATATACTAACATAAATGAGGTTATTACATGTTCTAAGGACCAACTTATAAATAAACACTTTAGGATGATGAAAAGAGAGTTATGGATGAATACAGTAAAGCTTTAGAGGTTTAATATTCTATTTCAAAGCAAAGATTAAAGGTATAATGGCTCAAAATGGAGACAAGAATATCTCCTTTTTTCATAGGCCTCTACTTGTTAGAAGGAACCAAAATAAAATCTGCTTATAGCAGAAAGAAGATGGAACAATAGTATCTTAGTAAGCAAAGTTACTTAACACTGCTTTCCATTACTTCTCTGGAGCTCTTTGGATATGCTAATTAGATAAGTTCGTTAAAGTCCTTATTGAATTTATTTATTTCTAACAAAATCTCCAATGAATGTGCAGTCTATCTAGAATATCCATTTACAATAGCTGAAATTGAGAGGGAAATGTTTGGTTTAAAACCCAATAAAGCACCTAGACTTGATGGACTTAATGGATTTTTCTTTCAAAAGTCTTAGGATCATATAAAGGTTATGGTTATATATACAATTATAAGTTTCTTTAATCGAGGTCACCCATTGAGAGAATTCAATATAACCTTCATTAGCCTTATTCCTAAAACACTAAATCATCTTACTAAGAGACTTTAAGCCAATCTAATGCTACAATTTCATCTATAAACTGATCTCCAAGCTCTTTGCTACAAGATTGAAGAGTGATATTAAACCACTAATCAATGAAACATAACTAGCTTATATTTAAGGGAGAGATATAGGTGATAATATACTACTATTTCAAGAATTTTACAAGAATTCCGAAAGGAAAAGTATCCTAAGAGTTGTGCAATCAATGAAGATATTCGAAAAAAGCCTTTGATTATGTTGATTGGTCCTTTTTAATTCATACCCTATATGCCTTTGGTTTTCCTGCAAGGTTTATTGGTTAGATATATCGATGTATTCTACTGTGTCTTCTTACATCTTAATAAATGACTCTCCTACTAAACTAATCAAAACAACTAAGGTCATTAGGCAAGGGCACGTTCTATCCCCCCTACCTTTTTGCTTTGTATATAAGTTCCCTCAAGTCTAATTAGTTATTGTATTAGCATAGAAATAAAGTTTAAGTTTCACAACAAATGTAGGAAGTTGGGTATTCACTGTTTGGACTTTCTTAATGACCACTTGATCTTTGTTGAAGTTAACCTATACTCAGTTAAGGTGCTAATGAAGGTCTTGTAAACTTTTAAAACCATTTAAGATTTGTCCATGAACAATGAGAAAAGTTACTTATTTTTTCCTTTATCAGATGCATATATGACAAATTGGCTCTCTTCTCTTATTGGCTTAAAAGAAAAGGATCTCCCATTTACTTATATAGGAATTTATATCTTGTATAAGTGCACCCCTCATTTTTTGAATCCTTCCTCTAATTACTAAGTTGAAGAGGAAAGTAGACAATTGGTGTAATAAAGCATTATCCTTTGAAGTAGGGTTCAGTTAACTGATATTATCTTAAATTCCTTGCACATTCATTGAGTTTCTCACAATAGCACTTCCATCATCCTAATCAAGTCTATGGAAAAAATTCTGGAGGAACTTTATATCAGCTGAAAACTCTGCCTCCTCCTACATAACCAAGGTAGCTTCAAAAAAAAATTTTAACTAAGGAAAGAGGATGGCTTAGGAGCAATTGCTTTGAATTAAACTAATAAAGTTCTTCTTATTAAGAGGATATTGAGATTGTTAAGTGATAAGGAATCCTTGTGGGTTATATGGATGCATTCTTATCATTTGAATCGAAATGATTTCTAGAATTGTGAACCTAAGCAAGATGATTCATATGTAATGATTCATTAGTTGAGACTAAGAGCCCAAGTGAGGGACTGGTTCAAAATCATATTTGATGATGGATCTAACACTAGATTCCAGACTAATTTTTGGATTGACTTGGGACCAATTATGGGACAAGATAGGTTTCTTTATCTAAGGAACCTCATTCCTATGCATGCTACGGTTAAATAAATTATTGTGGATAATAGTTTTAATCTTGATTAGCAGATCATGAGAAGCTTGACAATACTATTATAAGGGAAATTGAGTGTATTTTATTTAGGTGATTGCATGGTATTGGCCAAAGATTCCTTTGGTATTTTCAAAAATAAATCCTACATAGATTGCCTTTTTAAAGAGAAATTAGACAATTCGTTGGTATAAACTTATATGGTACCTATAAGCTGGTCCAAAAAAAGTTTATTTTATGGTCGGCAATCAATGAGAGGCTATCAACTAAAGGTGGACTATTTGGTTCCATCCCATCCTTAGATAATTATCTATACAACTCATTAATTGAGACATATGATCATTTGTTCTTTGGTTGTGAGTTCACAAGATACCTATGAAGGCGATTCTTTAATATTTTCTTCTTAATTTATCTAGCCTCGTCCTGGATGGGGATTGTTGGCTGGATGTTTCCAGATAAGGAGAAAAGATTAAGGAATCTCTAGATGTTGCTAAAGAGATGGAGTGACTACATGTTGCAAACCCTTTTTAAGCTCTTATTTGCAAGGTTAGTATAAGCAATTTGGAAGGAAAGGAATATGCAAATATTTAAACATGACTTTAAAATAAAGATACACTCTACTGAGAGGTCCTTTATTGAAAAAGAATGTATACCATGTTGCTTTATCATCATCATGGTATTGTAGATTAAGAAGCTTATTATGGATACCATCAGATAACAATGATTGTATAGTAGTGGTAGGAGTGAACATCATTGGTTTAGTTGGAACCAATTGTATGACTTCTTGAATCTTTTTTAATGCAATATATTTAATTTCTCAAAAAACTTCTTTATCATTAAATTAAACTTTTTATTTATAAGAGTCATCCATACTCTATCTAATTATAACTTCTTTATCATAGAAATCACCCTATATTCTATTTAGTTACAAGTTGTAACCAATTTGCCACAAGAGTTACCCCTACAATATGTCTGTCTAGCCATAAATTACAATTTAATGCAACTTTTCAATTTTGTGATGTAACTTTTGAGATATAGGAGTCATCTTAAACAATATATCCGATGAAACATTGCAATTTTATACAATATTTGAGTCTTGTGATGAGAATTCCAATTATTAAATACAACTTTCCAATTATAAGAGTCATCCCCATATATTTAAAGGATAATTTGATCTTTTAATCAATGTATTCAGACAATTGGTACAATGATGGTATTAGATCAAACTAAACTCAGGTTAAGGACCAAACCTGGACCACCTTTGACTCAAACTTAACCTAAAAGTTTTTATAAAGACTCAAGTCTATTCTAAGGTTTAGATCGGTCCTAGGCTCGTGGATCGAACTTGAGACTGATCAGACTCGAGCTTGGCCCAATTAGTTATTTAATCTAATTTTTAAAAATAAAGTCATTTATATTTGATATATTTGGATTTTGAGTTAGGCTTAGTCGGTTCTGAGCACAAATGTCATCCTTAATTTAGTCAAGATCCTTTTTATAAATTAAGGTATGGCCTAAAAGTTAATCGTGAAACTTTTCTTTTTTAATATGAAAATCATTAATCTTAAAAACTTGAATCAATGACTTTGTCTACTTTCACTACAAGAGTTAAGACGTTTAGTGACAATTTTTTGGTGACTAACAATTGTTTCGTCACAAATACGAGGTTTTTTGTGACCAGATAATTGATTGACACTATTATTTGGATTAACTGTGATGATTTATTTTTTTCACTAATACAATAATAATTGTGACAATTTAGTATCTTTCAAAATTAAGTTGTCACTATTAATATATTAATAATGTCAATTTTTCTTTTATCACTAAGTTTTGCCATTAAAAGCCTATGCAATTTGGCGCCAAAATAATTTTGGCGGGAATAAATTGTAATTGAGACAAAACTTATGTTAGTAACTAATATTTTCTATTTGTTCTGACTAGGGATGGCAATGGGTAGGGTTTGGTTCGGGTATTACTCTACCTATATCCATATCCATTTTTTATGACTCAACCCATATCCATATCCATATCCATCGGTTTTTACGATTT
>JAOTBA010000005.1:11024673-11048181 GCA_025629845.1 Erythroxylum squamatum | reverse complement strand
TTCTCCATAAAGTATACAGAGGAAAAGGGGAGCAATGGAGTACTTATCAAGAATAGTTTATTTTCACAGTAGGTGAAAATATTGAGACTTCAACACTTTGTTATTCCATCGGGTTGCTGAGGTGGAGAAACTCAAGTTGTTACTCCTACAGTCCTCAAAGCAACTTTAGGGAAGACAAAGATGAAGCCCATTAAGTTCAAAGGTAGAAGTTTAAATCTTCTCCATATGCTGACGCTGGTCAAACCAGTTCTGGTAAAAGTCCCTTGGACATGAAGAAACCAGAAATATGAGGTTTAGAGGAAGACTGAGATCATCAGGTTATTCTTTGGTTTATCAATTATGAATTTGCAATAGTCGCATTAAGTACAGGTGACTATTTAGTGGAACATCTGATCAAGGTGGTTCCACAATGCAATAATTCATATCTAGGATAAAGCCAAATAAAGGGAATGAGGAACTGATGGTTTACAGCAATAAAGAGATTGAAGTAATACCTATTAGGGGTGTATGTATTGAACTTTATAGTAAGGTTCATAAGGTTTACACGACACATTTTATATGTGATCTTTTGATCAATTAAGGACACTGAAGGTTAACGTTTTGCATTTAATGCTTCTGTTGGACAGTTGCTGTTTAATGCAAAACATAAAGATACAACTTTCTTGTCATATGGTTTGTATAAGATGTGTCTTATCCCGAATTAGATATATACTTCTCAGTATCATACTAAACAAAGTATGAAGGACCTGATGAATGAGAAGTCATACATGGCGTGACATAAAAGTTTAAGCCACATTTCCAAAGCTAGGATTGCGAGATTGATCAAGGAAACCATTTCTCAATTCTAGATTAAGGTGGTCTGGAACATGTATTGACGATCACAGGGGTAAGTTGACTAATAAGGACAATGGGGTCAACTCATACTTCTAACTTGTTGAGTCTAATGCATAAAGATTTCGGTAAACCTCATACAATTGCATTTTGCAATTCTGGAAGAATTCTGACATTTCTTGGTGATTATTCCCATCAAAGTCATGTGTTTTTGCTTAAAGTTTGAAGGTTGAGAACCAATTGGAAAAATTCATCAAGATAGTCAGATTTGACCATTGAGGAGAATATCATGGAAAACATGATGTTTTAGGACTTTAAAAGGTTCGTTTGCTAGATATGAAGTCAGTTGGTATAGTGACTTAGTTCACTATGCCAAATAGTTCTGAGCAAAATGGTGTGTTGCCGAAAGGCATACTGCACCCTAAAGGACTTGAAGTAGTCAATGCAGAACAGAACTAGTCTACCTATCTAGAAATTGAAAAACTCAGCCTTGCGCACAATTGTGTAAAGGGCTGCCCTACCTCAGTAGGATAATCCTTATACAGAAATATTGCATACTCGTTTTTATTTCCATCTAGTAAAAGATCTCATCCACTTTAGGTCTATAGATTTCACTGTAGATAAGGAGGGACCACAATTGTAGAATCACAAACAGCTAAATTTCTGGAATACCATGTCTATGACGATGGTGGGTCTTTTGACCTTTCGGATGATAGCAGGGTGGATACCAAAGTTATCCCGTATCCACTACTCATACAGTTAGATCTGGCGGATCTAGATTTTTGTACCGTACCTGTACAGGAACAGGAACCCATACCTGTACACAGAGGGATTCCTGGGGGTACAAGATCTAATAAGGTTAAGTAAATCCACTAGAGTGGGACGACCTACTATCCCATCTGACAACATAGTCTGTCAGGTGTATCGGACTATGTTATTAGACATATTACGGATCTAGTTACTTTTACAGAAACTATTTCTGGACCCAATGCAGATGTGTGGTAGGATGCGATGAATGAAGAAATGCAAGCCATGAAGCATAGTAAGGTCTAGGAGCTAGTTGATTTGCATTAGGAACTGCAAGCTCATCAGTTATAAATAAAGTTTGAGACCTAAAGGATTTCAAGATAAAGGTTAATGGTTTATGGGCTCGCTCAATTGCCTAATGGTTCACTTAGGAAAAAAGGCTGACTTTGTGTTATCTTTCCTCTCATATCCTCGTAAGATACATTTTGAGTGATAAAAGCAATTGTAGCTTATGATGATATAGAGTTACATCAAAAAGCTGTCAAAACCACCTTCCTGAGTAAAAACCTTTGTGAAGTGTTCTATATGGTACAATCTGTAAGGTCCAAAGATCCAGACAGTACTGACATGGTTTGCGAGTTATGCAGATCAATATATGGTTTATAATAAACCTCCTAAAGGTGATACCTTACATTTGATGAGGTTATGACCTCTTCCGGCTTCTTGGGAAAATAAAGGTAAAGGATGCATGTACTATGAAGTTGAGGGGAGCAAAGTTATCTTCCTATTACTGCATGAGGATGGTAAATTGCTCACATCAAGTGATTTGATCATGTTGTATGAGGATAAGCAACTTTTGGTCAAGAACTTTGACATAAAAGGCCTTAGTATAACATCTTTTGTCCTAGGTATTCGGATTCACCAGGACATATCTCAACACTCATCAGATCTCTCAAAGAATGCATACACTGAGTATGTGTTACAAAGGTCTAATACAGTTGACAGTAAACTTGTCGTAACACCTGTCTCTCACAGTGAGAGATAATATTTGGTACAGTACCTAAAGAATAAAGAGAAGAGAGAGATTATGAGGAATGTTCCGTATTCTAGTATGACGGATAGCCTGATGTATGCTAGGCTATGTACTAGATAGGACATTGCATTTACTATTTGACTGTTTGGTCAATATCTGGTTAATCCAGTTATAGACTTTTGGAATGCAGTATAGTGAGTATTGAGATACTTGAAGGAATCAAGGATTATATGTTGACATATAGAAAAGTCAACAGACTAAACCTCGTAGGGAATTCAGGTTTAAAGTTAGCTACATGTTCAAATGATCGAGAGTCTACTTAAGGTTACAGTTCAAGTTTGTAGATGGTACATAGTTGTAGAAGTGTGTCAAAGAGACACGTGTAACTTTCTCGACTAGGCATGCAGAGTGCATGCTAAGGGGCCGCTTCGCAGATGGTTTAGCTCAGAAATTTGATTTCTGAGTTGTCTGTGGTCCATTCAGTGGCTAGACCCATTTGGTTTTACTGTGACATTCTTCTTATAGTGTTGTTTTATGACGACGAAGAATATCATAGGGTCATAGCAGTAAAGATCAATTATTTGGTCATAAGGATGTTGACACGGAAAAGTGACATTAAGGTTTGAAGCATTTAAGAACTGAGGAATTGTAAGTCGATCCTTTAACTAAAGGACTTCACCCACTTGTGTTTGTAACACAAGTATACAGTATAGGTGTTTTGATGTCGTTAGACACTACCAGTTAGGGGATTGTTATGTTTGCTCCATGTATATTTGTACATTTTGAAGTATTACGATAGTATGATGGTTCATTGATAAAGATGATCATCGTTTATCCTCAGTATTAAGTGTCATCATACATTGTCATAGGACGTATGAAAGTCTTAAGATTTGTGTCAATCTTAATCATTTGAAGGTCGTTGGGCATATATACAGATTGACCTTGTGCCTATGTCATTTAGATGCATACAGTTTAACATAGATATCTATAAAGTTTGACATGGCATAGGGGAATATAAGTTTTTAATCCCATAAAGGTTCTCTAATACAGTTTAGCATTCAATTGGAGAACATAAAGGTTTTCTCTAATGCTGTTTAGCATTCGGTGAGAGAAAACAGGATTTCTCTAATGCAGTTTAGCACATGTGATTTAGCATAAAGTTGGAGAAATTAAGACCTACAAACAAAGATGATACAATTTAGATCATAAAGGTATCATCGTAGTTTGCCACACTCCATTTTCCCATTCATGTTAGTGGGGTATTAGGTATTCATGATTATATTGGATCTGTGTTACATAGGACACATGCATCTGATGCTTTTCAGTACCGAAAGTCTTACGGGACAGAATGATAGACTTTCGTTATCTTTGGATCAAATGTTTTGTTTTCAAAACTTAGTAGACTAATACAGTAGCGTGGCTTAACCGGGTTTTAATTTTTTTTAACTAGAGTCTACTGCAATTAATGCTTGTCCAAAGGAGAGATTGTTAGACATTTTTGTCCTTAAGGACAATTTTGTCCATGTCTCATAAAGTTGGACAACATTAATTGCAATTTTGGTTTTTAAATAAATTATCGATTAAGTTACGTCACTTGATCCAGGTAAAGATAATAAAGTGTCCCAATAAATGATCTAGATTAATGGGTCGAAGTTCGAATGGAAAAAAGGTTCCGATTAGTATAGACCGGGTCCATATCGGCCTTGTGATGGGGAAGCCCGATACGGAAGCTATATAAAGGTTAAGGTCTCCTGCAGTTACTTAGAGGAGCTTCATGAGCATAAGGTTCTCTGATCTGTTAAGAGAGCTCATGAATTGAGGAAACTGTAGAAGGCCTAGCCCGTGAGTCGGTGAGCACTTTCCACTAAAAGTCCCGAGAGATTCGAAGACGTTTGGAGCTCGGAATTGGCATCAGAATCAGAGATGAAACCAAAATCCAGGTTTTCCGCATTACCTTCGTTTTTAATAGTTTCATGTAGATCCGGGGTACGTAATAAAGCTCCCACTACATACTATCACGTATGACATAATGCAAACCAGGAAAAACAAACGAACAGGGAGAATAGACAAACAAAACGAGAACAAGAAGCAGCCTAGGCAAAAAGACACAGAAAAAAATACAGGAAGCAGTAGATAGAGAATGAACAATAAAAACAAAAATTGGATTATCACAGAACTATGACAGCGGTGAAGGGCAGTGAAAGGTAGTGAAGGATGGCAACGATGTATGCAAAAAAATTGAGACTAAGTTGTAAAAAGATGGACATCAACTACAAAAGCTATAAATAGATACAAAACTGAAAGCTATTAAAAATTAATATTACCAAAGTAAGGAAGCTGTAACATTGAAGGTAAGGGTGATGATAAGCAGCGATGGCGATACTGATTTCTAATTTAGGATTTTAATTAGGGGCAACATATAAAGTTAATTATTTAATTAGGTTAATAAAGTTAATTGGTTAGGTTAACTATAATTAGAGTTATTTTAAATTTTAAGGTCTACATTGTAGGGTTATTTTTGCCCATCCCAAAAAGGAAACAAATGAGAAAGTTAAGGCAGGAATTAGGCAGAGTTCGTTGGCCAAAAAAAAACCCTTCTTATCTTTTGTAACATTTGTAGTCAACATATTCAAAGGAGTAAGGGAAAATGTGGTGAAGTTATTTGTCAAAGGTTATCATGAAAAAAGATGGAGGAAGAGTTTTAGAAAGCGACCAACTTACCATGGCATAAAAATAAAGTTAAAAATAAATTTGATTGGACGAAAGCTATATGGGGTCTTTGGAAATAGTTGAAAGGGAAAGAAACGAGTCTAGAATGGGACTATGACAAAGGAACAATCTGTGCCAGTGAGAAATTGTGGACTTTGAAGATTAAGGTTAGCCTTTTTGCCCTCATTTTAAGTTATTTTCCTTTACTTTAATGCTAAACAGTTAGTTAAATAACTTATATTTTAGTTATTTATATTTTATAGGAGAATATCAATTTTAAAACATTTAAAGAGGAAGGGCTTGAACCTGAGTATGATTGTAAGTTGGATCAACTTTTTGGATGTTTAGCCCGAGGGGAGATTACATTTTATGTTGTAGCTAACCCTCCACAAGGAAAACGAGAAGTTGAGGAAGTGTATGTTCCTTCTCCACCTCATAATTATTATATTTATCATCAACCGTTAGGCTATCATCATCACGACAATATGGATGAGACTAGTGGTCTAAACAATTGCTATATGACTGGTGATTGGTAAGAGTTGTGGAGCGAACCTACCTTAACTCCTACATCTACTCTTGTTGCTAACCTTCAAGCTACACATGATGAAGTGTATGATACGAGATGAAAATGGGTTTTGGAGAGTGATAGGTCACAAAGTAACAAGAGTACATAAACTGATTCCGTTAAAAGGGTAGGAGGATTTGCAGCAATGTATGAGAGACTTAATGATATGATGCAATTCATTCAAGAGAGACAGAGTGCAACAATGGAGATGAATACTTTCATTATGAAAATGCTGAACACGATGATTATTGGTGCATCATAGAGTACTGGTATTAGTGCATCACATCATGATGTTACAAATGCTATAAGAAAACTATGTGCTTTGCCTAATTTAGAGGTTGGTACCCATGAATTTTTCTTTGCTTCCATATTGATTGAAGATCCACAAAGAAGGTCCATTTTTTCAATTTACTAAATGATATAAAGAAAGTTGAATACATTAAGTTTATGTATGACCATGAGGAGCGTAAGAAACATCAAGCATAGTTTCTCTGCATTACTATGTTTCGTTTATTGTTCTTATGATTTATGCACTTATATTGACATGGTGTGTTTTGAGACATTATGAATTTGGTTATCTTATTTTATTATATTATATTATCTTGTTGGTAATCTATAATTTTATTATGTATTATATTATTTATTTATTAATATTTAGACATATAAGTGTCTTGTTTATTTATAATATAATTTTACTTGTTGATTTGTAGGTATGGATGATAATGTTATGCAAATTATACAACTTCTACAAATTAAGCAATTTTTGGACAATGAGAATGAGTTTTGGGATTTGACGGCTTATTTAGTGGGTTATATAGGTGTGTATTTTTTGAACCATATATACAAGGAACTATGCATGACTTCCTATCTAACAAGAGAACTATAGATGAATGAATAGTCATGAAAAACGGTGTTTTAATACATTTAAAATAAATCCAAATACATTCCGTCAATTATGCATGGTTTTGGAAAATAATTATGGTTTGAGTCCTTCAATAGGATGTCAATTTTGGAGAAAGTGGATTTATTCGTATATGTCCTAAGTAAAGGTGCACCTAATAGAAATACCCAAAAGGGATTTCAACATTATGGTGAAACTGTTAGTAGAGTTTTTAAAGAAGTTTTGAGTGTTATGGATGAATTTTCAAGAGTTATATTCGTACAAAAAGATCTTGAATTCAAGAAAATCTCACTACAAATTGTCAATGATGCTAGATATATATTACATTTTAAGGTAATTGAATATATTCCTCCTCCCCTTCATTATATTTTTTTTGTTGAAAATGGTTTTTTATCATCTTATAATTATTGTTTATATTAGGATTGCATTAGAGCTATTAATGGTACACATATGGCGGTAGTTGTTGCAGAGAAGGATCAAATGCGATATAAAGGGACAAAAAGGAATAACGACTACAAATGTATTGATAACATGTGACTTTGACTTATTATTCACGTATGTTTTAGCAGGCTGGGAGGGATCAGCGCATGATTCTTGTATTTTTCTTGATACAATCGATAATTCGAGAGTCAAATTTTCAGAACCACCAACAGGTAATTTTAAGATTTGTAGGATTTTTTATTCATGATTTAGAATTTTTATGATATCATTCATACTAATTATATTACCTCGATGAACACTCAGGTAAATATTACTTGGTTGACAAAAGTTATCCGAAAAGAGAAGGATATTTGACACCTTACCCAAAGACAAGTTATCATCAATCAGAGCTTCGTGGTGCAAATCAAAGAGGATCTCAAGAAGTTTTTACTCGAGCTCATTCATCATTAAGAAGTTGTATTGAGAGTGCTTTCAGTGTTTTTATAACTCGATGGAAGATATTGGAGAAAATGCCTATATATTCATTGATGAATCAAAATAGAATAATTTGTGCAGCTTTTGCATTGCATAACTATATTAGAAGAAGCACAATTGGAGACTCAGCTTTTAACATCATTGATCAAGATCTTGAATTTATACCTCTAGGTATATTTAAAGATGTTGATGTTAACTCTACACAAAAAGGTGCTGAAGAACTAAGAATTCAGGAGATGACAACTATTCGTGATAATATTGCTTCTAGTTTAATGGCAGTTAGACATCGTTCTTAGATTATTATAAATCTTTGTTTTAAATGATAGTGTTGGCCTCTTTTGCTTTATCTAAATTCTTATGAAAATATTCAGAGAAATACTAATATATAATACTCAAGTCCTTATAAATCATTTTTTAAGTCAAGCCTTTATAAGTTATTTTATACATACACAACTAATATTAAAAAAAAAACTAATTTTATCAAATATTTTTAAATAAATAATTGATATTATCCGCTAATTAAATCAATTATATTAATCCATTGTTAACTATCAATTAATACAATCCGTCGATTGTCAACCAGAGTCATCATAGTGTTACTTTCCACTTGCGTTTGCCGCCTTGGGCAATGCCGATTTGAAGCTCCCATATACCACGTTTTTGCCATTTTTCATCTACGATCGTTTTTCCGCCCTTTACACAATTACACCAGAATGGTTCAAGATTTGGTTTGAGTTCTCCGACGTTTGGACGTGTCTTTTTCTCTAGTAGTCTCTCTTTCTCTTCAATTTTGCATTCTAATCATCATCCACTGTACAATTCGGTCCTTATGCAATTTTTTGTTCACTTTTTCAGCTTAAAGTTTTCATAACTTCTAATTTGAACCCAAGTTTTTATTATACTTTTTTTATATCCAAAACTCCCTTAGCCATTAACAACCCTTTAGGACATTAAACTATGTTGTAATAAAATCAAAACTAATAAAATGAAATTAATTGAGACTAAGTTTGAATAAAGTTTTTAAAAAAGAGAAACAAAGTGATTTAAAATATAACTACACAAATTAATAAGATGCATAGATAATTAAAATTTCATTTTTTATTAAAAATAATATTTTTATTTTTCGTTAATTTTGTAAGCAAAAACTGATTAATTAAAAGTCGTACACCATCTCTACTAGAGTAGAAATAAATTAATATATTTAGTTTCGTTTTCTTCATGTAATTTTTAACTTATGTTTATATAGAATTTTGGTTCAAATATATTAATTTATTTTTTTTATTTCTTTAATTTCTTTTATATGTGAAAAGATGAGTTTAAATAAAAACTAACATTGTCATGCTCATTTCGTTTTCAAAATTTTGTTATTGAAAAGTCTTTAATTAATTTGAATTCTTAAGATAAAAGACTATAATAAAAATTTGATAAATTTGAATACTTCAATAGAAAAAATATGAAACTAAATATATCGTTGCACCTTCTGTTTGTCAAACCATCAGGGTATGTTTCTATGTACTAAGTGTCCTCATTGGGAGAAATCTACACAATTCTCAAAATGTTACCATTATACTGCACTCAATAATAACATAACCAAGTACCTCTTCATCCGGAACCCAAGAAGTCGTATTTAATTATTGATTGTTTCAGTCCTTATATTTAATAATCCAACCGTCTCCGATCTAACTTTTTCTAATTAAATGATACTATCATCTACTCGGTCCAACTTAGAAAGCATAGCCCTTAGCCATCATGTTGAGCACCAATGAGGGAACTTGAGACAAAAATAGATGAGCTTACATTATTTGTAAGGAAAATTATAAAGGGAGAAATAACATAATAAAACCAGTAAATTTTGCTTGACACAATGATTTATCAAATGTGGAATCTGAGACCCACAAAGAGTTCTTGCACACCACCACACCTAATAATTTAATTTCAATAAATTACAAATACTAATAAGAAAAAAATGAGAAAAAAAAAAGACTGACAGATTGTCCCCTACAAGTTTTTTTTTTTTAAATTGTAATACCAAGATCGTGCAGTATAGATGCCTAACAAAGAATGCTATATTCATTTTGGCATCATAAAATTATGGTACAAAAATATGTTATTGGGTGCCCCTAAATATTGCAGTGCTAATTATTATCGTGTCTGAAGTACTATACTTACTTCATCTCCCCCTCTCTCTATGCTTTGTAGTCCCCGTCGGCGAGTGTCCTATGCCACAGTAACAGCCATCACTCCACGAGATTTCTTCACCCGCATCTTTGATTCCACCACCGTTGGTCATCTCAAGCTCTGGTTGGATTCGTAATGAGCTTCTTCTCGCAAATGAGTATCTTCTCCTTCTCGACACCGTATTCAGTGTCTTCTTTGCGGCAACTCCACCTCATGCCCTTTGCAATGGTGATTATGGCGTCCAAGAAGTAGCTTGATTCTCTTATCATAGCATAACCTGTGGGCCTCAGGATTCTGTCCATCTCCAAGAGCACGTGCTTCATATCACATCTGTCCATGTACCAACATTGGTCAGAAGAACTCGGGAACATAAATAAATGACAATGCACTGCGAAATTTGCGGGTTCTTTATTTGGATGGGACCGTCAGTTATTGCAGTAATCGTGATATTTCTCCTGATCACACCAAACTCAGATTGGTTTTGTTTTTGGTTTCAGGGTTCTGTTTGGTCCGCCGTATTATGTTGTCTAGTCAATCAAAAAGGTACATGGAATGAATATTCAGGTAGATCAAAGATAGCTACAAGGTTTTCCAGGTCAACCTTTAAGTGTGGGGCAAAATGTATGAGAGTTTCAGTTAGTCAATATATTCCGGGCTAAATGCAGTGAAGGATTAGGCCCAGTATAAATAACTGATAATCAAATCAAATATTCGAAATGCTAGAAACTTAAAAGAAACAAACTCCATACTTACCTGTGGCTTTCGGCAGTGAAGAGACCATCAAGATGGAGAAGATCATACGTTCTTGGATATGTTGAGAATGCTTCACACCTGGACATAAACAAGAGATAAGTTACGCTGTTTCTGTCTTAAAATAACATAGCATATCACTTTGTACACAGAGACTTACCAATCATGGTAAGTTCCAATGAGGCCTCGGTCGTAGACAACTGCAAGTGTATTCACAGCATAGGATGATACCACATTCATGACCCACAGAGGATCTTGAATTACAGCAGCAGCAAAGCCTCCATAAACTGTGTTCATGTCCATCACATTTCTTATTTTATCAGTTCCAATTGCGGGCAGCAACTTCTTGTAGTGCTTTGCTCGCACCTTCCACTTGCCATCATCATGATTGAAAGCACTAGCACTCCCACCATGAATTTCAGCAAGGCGTACAGGTGCAACATGCAACCGTTCTGGCCATTTTGGGACAGATTGCAGAACTGATTTTGCATTTTTTGGATTTGGAACGACAACGCATGGCCGAAGCGGAGTGTACCATGCAGAGTCTGGTTCAAGGCTGTCATCACACTTGGGTGGGTAGGCATCAGGGGCAGCAAGCTTACTATAGCAACTAGTATCCGAATCTTTCTGCCAGACAGCAATATCACCCTTCTTATTATACAATTTGAAGCACATTGAAGTAAGCAGTACTTGCAAGCTTTCGTAATCTGATCTCTGCTCTTCTATGGTAGTGTTCCACCCTTTCCAATGGCTTTCATAATTAACTGGAGGACCAGAAAGGACCCAAAAACCACCAGGACGAAGTATTCGGTGAACTTCCAGGAGATAAATTCCACCTGAAAGCAAAAGAGAACTGTCAGGAAGAGATATCAGAGGAATGTTTGGTACCGCTTCAAACTTTGAGCTTGAGAAAAGGAAAGAATGGGTTTGACAGCAAGTCTATTTTCCCATCAATTGCATCGTGGAATCAACTGATCAGCCTAGTTACTGTTTTCACAGTGTAAAATTCAATTACCAAATTCTGTCCATGGTATAAGGCATCTGGAGCAATGAGCCATGTCAAATGAGTTTGAAGGGAATGGAAGGCGTTGGGTAGAAATTATGCCAAGGATTGCAGGAATTCCACGTTCCAAAGCAAACTGGACTTGAGCTTCGTGATTGTCTCTTGGGGCAAGAGAAACTGTCAGGATTCCACGGTCTAATAGATCACCTCCCCAGCTAGCAACCTGAAAATAAGAATTACTTTGATCAAGTAATTATAGACAATAGAGGCAAACAACTAAGAAAACATAACAGAGGAATTCAATTTCTATTCCTATAGAACGTCCCACTTATATGTAATGTGGTTTGTTGCAGAAACTGGAAGAAGAAAAGCAAACCAAAAAAGGAAAAGCCAACTGATGGAACTCACCCCACACCCTGTATCAATAGCAGTTCGTACTGTCCCGTCCTTCATTTCTGGGATCAAATCCTGCATATGATCAACATAGGCACTCACTCCTTTAGGAAACATAGTACCTCCGCCAGGAAAGAGGAACTTCTCTCCCTGTTTTCTTAGCCAATTCTGATTAGACTTTTGTTTGTTAATCCAATCATATGGTACGTTCCTGAATTCATAGTCGTGGAGCATATTAGATGAGACTTTTTTTAACAAAAAGTAAAACCTAGCAATTCAAAGTGACAGAGGCTAGAAGATAACCGGAAGCAATCATAATACCTGTACCAACATTCATCCCTGCTCTTTGGCCACTTGATTGGAGGCTTATACCCATCTGGTGGTGGCACTAAGCATTCCTTCCTTTCAGACGGAGGAGGACAGTGTCGTTCCATGAAAGTTAGGCGATGAAAACCATACTTCTTCCACCTCTGAGCAATAGATGTATGACATGAATATAGAAATTCTAAAACACATGCATTCGGGTGAGATATTAAATAAATCATGTATCAAAAACAGCTCCTACCCTTGGATCAGTGCATGGAGTTAAGTCCTGATAGTCAATGGTGCATTCAGGAAAGGCGATGGATTTTATTTGAAGAGGAGCAACTTCGGCATCCTTGGGAGTTTGGACTGCCGTCGTTACATCCATGGCATTCTCGGTCTTAATGCTATTTCTCTCGGAACAAAAGATCCCGCCTAGATAAAATGAAAACCCACAGAGTGCAGCGACCAATATAAGCATGGGGATAACCTTAGATTTTTTATCAGGATGTACAGCCGGCTTTCCATCTTTATACTTCATGATTCAACACAAAGAGAATTATCTGCAGAGTCAACAAGTTTTCGGTAAGAAACATGATGAATTGAAGATAAAAATTGCCAATTGCTGTGTTCTAGCTCAACATAAAAATCAGAAGTCCTTAAATATAATGACTTGGGAAGAGGCAGTTCTATTTTAGATTCCTGTGATATAGTAATATGACTTGGATATGGAAAATCTGAAAATGAGTTGATAACCAACTTATATTATATGTGATCTTCAGGAACATGAATCTACCAACAGATCAGCTAGTAAAACAGATGTTGAACACACTCAAGAAGAAGTGATAAAAAGAATCGATCAAGTGCCCATGAACTTAATAGTATGGATAAACGGGATAGCAACTTTTCAAGCACAGGGCCACTAAATGGTTAGAACTTGTGCATGAGGCCTATAGAAAAATGAATAAGTTCAACCAAAGCCCGAAAGAGAGAAGGACAGAAAGCAAAGGAAATTAGTAAATGACAGAAATGCAGTGGCCCATACTAAATTCGTAAATTGAGAAGACATGAAAAATATGTGCAACCTCCGACATCCGAAGGCAACTACCAGCGCGAAATTTCCTTTTTCCATGCTACTTTGGTATCAATACTTCTCACATGACAATGGGCCCTTAACTCCAAACCCAGCCGTCCTAAAAGTAGCTCTCTCTCAATTTTCTTTCCATATATACACACACGTAGGCCAAGTCAAAAAGGAAACAGACAAAGCCGGTGGATCTATAAAAAATAATCAACTGGGAAAATAAAAGAAAAGGAAAATAATAAACTTTATCAATTTAATCATTTCCTTCAGAACCAAGAAAAGTTTCCACAATTCAATCGTCGCTAACTTCCAAAGCTGTATTATTTATTTCTCAAACGTCATAAGCGATGACTACACCGATATAGACTCATAGAGGATAATAATGGTCATCATGATCAAAAAAGAAAGCAGAAGCACGTAAGTCCTGTTCTACCACATAAGGGTATTTGATATTTTTATCACAATAACAAAATCCAAGAATGAGGTTCGTCGTCGGATAGGGTGATGGAAAGAGAGTGCAAGAGCAAGCCAATGCGGAGGCCTGGAGGGAGCAAAAAGTGAAAAAAAAAAAAGAATAGAAGTGGGAAACTGACTTTGGTAGCATTGTAAAAAGGATTCTCTAATTTTCATTAGAATGGTCATATTACAGCCTAGAATTAGCAAGAGAGTGGAGAAAGTGAAATAGGAATTGGAAGACAGCGAAAAATGTCAGATCTGCAACGCAAAAACAAGAGAACAAAAGAAAACACATGAAACAAGAAGGACTAATGGCAATGTTCAAGTGTTTTAAAAAAAGAAAAAATACAACCGGATAAGCAATCTGTAAAAGGAAATGAAAAACAGATGTCCCAAAAAGAAATGGAGACAGTAACACAGAGCAAGAAACAAAATGCAAATATCAAAGACCGTACCTTTCTTCTTCTTCTTCTTCTTCACTCTATATCCACAAAAGTGAAAATTTTTTGAATTGTGAATGTGGGGGATACACAAGAGACAGCAATCTCCTACCTCAAAAGAGAAAGACCCGACGACAAGAAGCACAGAGACAAAGATAAAATGGGGCTAAGAAAAAACGCGGTGCATTAAAAACTTGTGAGATCTACCGATCTCTGGAGTTCCCGCAAACACACGCCTTTGCTCTCTCTCTCAAGCCTTAAATAGCTCTGCCTCGTCGCCCTCTGTTTTGCATAGCTGTCCTCTCGTTGCTTTCTATTGGAGTCATTTCTCCATTTCTTTATTATTATTATTATTATTATTTCATTTGCCTTCATTCTTTTGTTTTGTTTATTTACTTGGTTGTAAGTTGCAACGGCAAATACTATTGGTGGCATTGAAAGGTGAAAAGCAAAAGTGGAGAGAGAGAGGAGGCTGAGTTCAATTTTCAACCCTCGCCTAAATTTCACGCACAAAGCACCTTCTGATCTCTAATGTCAAAGCTCAAAACTCAAAAGTTTGATACCTCTTATGAAATAAAAGACATACGCTTGCAGTTTGTAGTGAACCCGTGTCTCGTGCTTTTAGCCGACGCAGGCGACAACCCATATGTTTGGACTTTTCAGCGTCATTGAAGGATTCAGTTATAAGGTTCTTTTTTTCGAATATTTGGAGTAGACTAGTTTTATAGACGTAGTTCTCATTTTCCCATGGGCGTTAACATATAAAAAAACGTTTAATCATCAAACTGATTCTTAAAACACTTGGTTCAATTATTCTTTTAGTGTAGGACATTGAAATGTCCATTTTCATTGACAAATTGTTCTCTCTTGAGATGGTAAAATTTTAGACTTGTAAGGGGACACAGATTGATACTTTTATTTTTGTTGGCATTGGAATATGTTTGTATTTTCTATCCAATCATAAGGTTGACGTCAAAGTAAAACCGGTGAAATAGGAAACACAAGAAAGTTTCTTTACCATGATTCTTCTATTTATTAAAGATTACAGTCTTATGGAACGAGAACTTTAACATATTTATATTAAAGGGTTGATAGTTGTCTGTCTAGATATCTAATTTTAACGATTCGGTTCGATTATCATTGTGTTTATTTCAATTGATAATTAGATGTTCAATCTCAATTTTACTTAAAAAAGAGTGTTAGAGTATTTTATATAGATTAAACATAAAAATATTAAAAAGATTATAAATAATAAGGGTCATCTTTTCCGCAGCTGTTTAGTCCAAAATTTGGAATTCGTCTTTAACAAAAAGTCTTCGACAAGAGAACGTGGATTGACAACATCAAAGTGGTTATTTCAGCGGATGCTGCCTAACAAATGCTTCTTTTCTTTTTTCCAAAATTTCTGAACATGCAAAAACAAAATTATAAGTGTTGGTAATGTCAATCATTTCGCCACTCTTCAATTTGCTCAAGTATTTCACCGACTGCCTTTGGTTATGACTATCGTATATTCGTGGCGTCAAGATAGAGCACCATGTTCATGAGTCATGACAACGCATCGAGAATGAGTATATTTAAACCAGTTAGTAGATCTTGACCTTCTGTCGAAAAGACCAAGTACTTACTGACAGTACAACTGTAACTACAAAACTCGAATACTTGTCTTTTCAATGAATTTTATATTAAAAATCTTGAATTCGATGTTCTTGACCTTCTCAAATAAAATAAAGATTAAATTGGTATTGATTATTGATTCAGCGGGTCAACGTAAGAAAGCGCGTAAGTAACAATGAGAACCAAGGAACAAGCGCAAGGAAAAAAAAAAAAAGGGAACAAGCGCAAGGGACGTCTTTGAAAGAAAGCACTTAATAGCCTTAAAACGATTGAATTGATCCACCGACACCAGTTTGTTATGCTTTCTCAAATCGTATGCTTTCCTTTAATCCTTTTGCAACCGGGCGGGCTCTTTCTTTGAATGGAGCACAAAGGAAACCTATCCATTGCCATGAATGCGAGCTTGTCAAACAACACTTGCAAGCATGTTACTCTGTGTGGACTATATGTTAATAGTTATCATTATCATCAGTTGTCTATATGGGTAGAAAGCGTCATAGTCCGTACATGGATGATTAGATTAGTAATTATATCTGCAATTACTTTCGGTAAATTACTAAAACTCTCGTATTAAATTCATATGGGGACTATACGTTTGTCTGCTTTTGTTTGCGTCAAGAGAGTGTTTGAAACGGTGTGAATTAAATTCACAATTGAATTCAATTCAAGAGTTTGATTTCAATTGTTTGAAAACAAAAAAAAAAAGAAAAAAGAAAGATGGGTCATTATTTTTTATAAATTGAATTCACCTAAAAAAAATATAAGAATTGAATTACGAACTGAGACTTCAATTCTTCTTTTAAACGTTGAAAATATCATTTCAATAATACTCATCTAACCCTACCATATATCTCTTCACCTCAAGCAGCCCCTCCCACCAAGAAATGGAACAATAACACCTTCTCCATGAATCAGCACCTCCCATCATATCTAGGTTTTCCATTTTCTTTATTCTTGGGTGTCTTTTCCTTTTTCGTTTTTTTTTGGGTCTATAACTATTGTTCTCTTTTAAGCTTCCAAGTTATAATAGTTTTTTATTGTTTACATAGTTCGGTCTAGCCTAATATCATTTGCAATCAATTTTTTCTTTTCATTTTAATAATGAACTATTTTGATGATATCACTTATAATGAAATAATGTTTATAACCTGCTCTATATAAGTGTGAATGTTTATTATTTAATAAGATTATTTTTTAGTTAAAGGTAAAAATGTCATATGAAATAATTGAATTCACTTTAATTGTGTTTCAAATAGTGTAATTGAATTCAATTATAATATTACTGGGTTTGTTCCAAACAGTATAAATTAAATTAAACTCAATCTCATTAATGTAATTGAATCCAATTCGTTAATGAATTCAATTCGAAAATTTCCAAACGCCTTATAAATTCATATTATATTTCCCAGTTAAAAGTATTAAAATAAGGGGAAATCAATTATGATTATCAGTGCAAGTTCAACTTATAAAATTGATGGAAACAATTAAATTGATCGTTACCAATCATGCATCTCTCTTTATAGCTGTGCTTGTGTTTAAAGCTATTTAATTGTTATGTCGCTTATAAGTCAAGAACATCTTTGTCGTCCATGATTATTGCTTATGCATCTCTTGTGCCTGAAGGCATAACAAGCATTTATAGCACTTTATTTTCCATCGTTAGAAAGACGTCTGACGTAAAAGAAAGATGCTGAAAAATTGTCGTGATATAATGAGTGAGAGCTTATTCCACGTTTAAAAAAAGATTAAATATAAGTTTAGTGGACTATTTTATTTATTATTAATTAATTTTAAAATAAAATTTTATTTAAACTTGCACGTAGTCTAATTTTTTTTCTCGCATAAGCGGTCAATTGTAAATTCTAACAAAAGTTACCTTAAATGGTGGAAAATTAGCTTAAATGAGCACGAACATGCTTCGAAAGAAGTTCTATTGGCATCTCTGTCTACTAAAATTTTGATTTCTAATTTCGGTGAACCAATAATTACTAAATCCTCACAATACATAAGAAGACATCCGCCAATAATTAAATAATTAATAAAATTATAAGAAATATTATAATTTTTATTTAATTACTATTTGAAAGTGATCTATTATGATGTCGGGGGCTTAACATATTTTTTTAGGCTTCAAATTAATACAAAAACTGTTTTTTGTTGTGGAAATTAATATATTCTATCTTAAACTCTACAAGGTTAACTAGCTGATGATGTATATAACTTCTAAGCTACTAATTATTTTAAAATTTTGAAAGGAAATAATAAAGTTTTTACTATAGAATATTTTTGTTTTTGTTTTTGTTTAGTGCATGAATACTTTTATCTCACCGAACTAGAATGAAGTAGGTGGAGTTGGAAGTGGAGACCACAAACACGCAGAAGAAGGTTACATCAGAAATTAATGATATCACATGGTTTAGCGGTGCAATTCAAAATAGGCAAAGCTGACAATGACGGTGACCCAAGTCACACTGGCCGCGTTGTTTAGAAAGTTGGAACACTTATTATTTTTGTAGTGCCCTTGACAATAGAGACATAAGGCCACTCCTCCTAGGCAGCTAGGTCCATAGACAAATCCACATCCTTTCCGATGTGATGCGGCTCCTCTTCATTCATAACTTTGCGCTTTCACGCTTCAGCCTCAGGCCCCATTCTGTCATGGCCCCTAACAAACATGTTATGTGTTGTCTAATTGTAGGACGGGGAAGCTTGCAGCTATTCAGAAAAAAATGATGAAGCTTCGCACTGGTCTTTTTTTTAATAATCGCAACTTAATTAAAGATAAAAGAGTAATGATATGGTAACAATCTATCAGTTCTTTTAGAATTAAAAGCTCAGATTTCATCATTCAGTATAAACTTGGCTGAAAGGCCAAGAAAAGTCTGAAAAGGTGTAACTTGCTAATTACACCGCCATTTTCATCATTCTTGCTATTACTGCTGGATGCTTGTGGATGTAGCAGAACCAAACACAGAAAATTCTGGAAAAGAAAAGTTGACTGTACGTGATGAAATAGAAATAGAAATAGACAGGACAATGGAAAAAAAGACAAAAAGAGATTAAGAGCAGGTTGCTTGTTAGTTCAGACTTCAGATATTCACTTACTACATTCTTTTTGCTTTGGTATGTCCAGAACAGAGTATCCGTTGGCATATGAAACCATTATAGGCACACAAAGCAAAGCACAGGCCCAGACCATTATCAAGAGCTTACAGTTGCAGATAGGCCCAGCACGAATAGTCAACGATCGGAAGAATTTCAATGATATTTTCTTTTCATGTCTAATTATATTTCCCTAATTTTATGTTTAGTTCAACAATCAAAGCACAAATTCTTAATAATGATAATATTAACTTGCTTAATCCTTACCGGAACAAACTACTAATTGTGTGTAAGAAAATACAAATAAAATTAAATAAAAATATTGTGATGTATACAAAAATAATAGGAGAAGAATTATTCAAAAATAATATTTTTAGTTGAACATTATTTTATCCCTATTAATTTGTTAAAAGTGATTTACAAATTTAAAATTATTTAAACAAATGTTAATTTTAAATAATCTTAATACTTCAAAAAATGGTAAAACTTTTAATTAATATAAACAACTTATTTGAACCTAAAAACTATTCTAATGAAATAGAATCTTTCTTTAATTTATCAAGTTTATGACCTATTTTTATCAACATCCCTGTATAACATATTTATGTAATCCATCTTGTTACAGGCTGATAAGCCTGGGAGATTTTCAAGGCCATAAAAAAAAGAACCCTAGATTTTTCTCTTTGCTTAGGCATACATGTATGAAGTCAATGTTTGATTAAGAATGTTTAGTTAATACCTTTGTTTAAATTTAATAATTATTTTTATTTTGTAGCTACTAGTTGTTATATTTCATGATATTAGGTATATTGTTATTTTTTTTATTTTTTTATTTAACCTCTTTTGAATTAAATAAGATGATGATGATGCATTTAACCTGCATCATTATTATCTTGTAACATCAGCATGTGAGTTTATTAGAAGTAGTCTTTCTATAATATAGAGATAAGATTGCGTATTTTTAGATCCCAAATTTTACTTTATTGCGAAACTTCTAGTGATGATGATAATGATGATAATTTTGATGATGTGTTTAAGGTACGCTGTCTTTTGGTGTTTCTCACCCAATATACTATTCCTGTATTCTTCTAAGCATTTAATGTGTGTTGTTTTTGTCTTATATGCATTTAATGTACGTTGTCTTTTGGTGTTATATGCATTTATCCTGTTGTATCAAATCCAGGCCGTATAACAAAGCAAAGTATGAAGCAAAAGTCTCTCTTCTAAAGGTCATTGCCTTGGATGTCAGTATTTTCAGCATAAAACGCTTTCGAAGTGATATCCAGCTGTGTTCTGTCGTATGAATTTAGTTTTTGCCAAAGCATTAATCCAAAGTAATCGTATGAACTTGGTTTTTGCCAAAATTTGTGGTTTTTGCCAAAGCATTAATCCAAAATAACTTCTAAAATTATGTTTTCGAATGGAAAATTAATTTTATGGCTCATGATGGGTGAATTAATTTTAAAATTTTGATTTCTTAAGTTTTAGTCATATTAATGATATTTTAACCTATAATCAAAATTTAAATTTAAATTTCATCTTATGAATATATATATATATATGACAATATGATTAAAATGAGTTTGTGATAACCAAAGTGACTAAGCCAGAATGATGAAAATATCATGCATAAAATAGTCATTTATTTGTGACACTCATAAAATGCATAAATGACGTTCATTGATTATTAGAACTTTAAGATTTGCCCAAAAGAAAATCATTTATCCTATTATTAGTGAGCATGATTGAAGAAATTAAATTTCTTAAGTCAAATATATTTTGTTTATCCAAAGATGACATGTGTTTAGTTAAAATTTTTAATTTCTTGATAATGATGAAAAGTGGCATTTATTTATGATTATGTGTTGTAGTATATACCCAAAGGTGTTCTATAATATACTATGATGTTTGATCTGAATCTATCATAGAATTAATTATGAGAATCTATGGTTTATTTGCAGCAATTTCGCTTCATTCGTAAGCATCGTTTATTACGATATTTAATGGTTTGAACTTCTCTGAATGGAATGAACAAGTCAATTTTCACTTAGGTGTGTTGGATCTTGACTTGGCACTTTTGAAAGAACTTGTTATTACTGATTTAAGCAGTGAGGAAGAGAAGAAGTCCAAATATAAAGCTTGGATATGGTCTAACAGATTGAGTCTTATGTGTATGCAAATGACTATAGCGAATAACATTAAGACTACTATTCCACAAATAGAAAATGCAAAGGAATACCTAAAGTTTGTGGAAGAATGCTTTCATTCTGTACATAAGTCACTTTCTGTTGCACTAATGGCACAACTCATGACCATAAAGTTTGATGGGTTGCGAAGAATGCAAGAACATACCATTGAGATGATTAATATTGCAGCAAGATTGAAGACATTAGGTATGGCTGTAGATGTCTCCTTTCTTGTTCAGTTTATTCTAAATTCACTGCCTCATGAATATGTTGCTTTTCAAATTAACTATAACACTATTAAGGGAAAGTGGGATGTTAATGAATTGACTGGCAAGCTTATTTAAGAGGAAAATAAACTAAAGAACATGGGAATCCCTTCAATCAACCTTACATTTCATGTCACGACCTAGTACCACATCGAGCACATGACAACTGCCGCATACCCTGGCTAAGGACACTCACGGTACCCTTAATCCGACTATGCAAGGCTAACTGAATACCTTTCTTAAAATATTTGGGCAGCACAACGACTGTATTTTAAAAATCTCAAAACTCAATCAAAACACCTGCAATCAGTTTTAAGCACACTTCTATATTCACAATAAAATTCGACCACAACTTATGGACTTTTAATTCCACTCAAAAGCAATCTCAATGACAGTTCCAAAGGTTTATACATAAGGTCTTTTACAAACAACAAGACAATCAAGAGTTAATTTATAAAATCATAAAGCATATCAACATAACCAACCTAATAAAAACAGTTTATGAGCTACTATGCAACAAAAGTACAAAACAAAGGCTACTCATGTGCGGTAATGTCCTGAAAATGGCAAAAGACCACACGATCCATTCAGAGCTTCAAGCTCACTAAATAAACCTGCATGGTTTGAAAGTGGAGGGGTGAGTATACTATGTACTCAGTGAGTAGGAAAAAAATATATCGCAAATAGAACTCGATACACACCAAGAGGGTGTAGATAACCAATGAAGTGAACATACATGACATAGAAATATATAGGCCTAGCCTATGACTCAATGTATACTGGTTAGGAACCACATAGGCCTAGCCTATTAATCACTCATCCGGTGAACATAGGTTCTAGTTTCAGTGCACAAAAGCAGAAAAAATCATAAATTAAATCTCGTTAGAAAACAAATCTCATAATAAGCTAGAACAATCATGTGTGTCACCACTAGTTGGCCAAACTAGCATGCACAGCTGCCGATTCTCGGTGTTGACTCAACTTTCATCTGTAGTGAGTCTGGACTACAGTCGACAAGAGCGTCATGACCCTAGGTGATGATCTCGTTGGTGTCTAGACCTTAGGTGTAGAATCACCCGCAAGTCTTGTAGAAGGTGTCGATAAGGGAACTCGACTTTTATGTACCAGCGTCAAGGGTATAGGGGTCACTTAATTTGTTGTTCCTAGCACACAATTGGCGAATCGTTACCTCACTAATCATAAAAAATCATATACAAATATTAAGTACAAAAAAATCAAGTAAGGCATCATGCCTTTATTTATTGGTTCAACCAATAAAATGGAACTTTACCATGGCTCTAAGCCAAAAGAGAACACATACACATAGCATACACGACTCGATTATGCATACGTAAATTCCAAAACATTATTTCATGCAATAAAAATCATCTTTTGCACTCTAAGTGCAAAGTTGTTCAAAAATGTAGTTTCAGAAAATAAAACATTGTCCTTTGCGCTTTAAGTGTAGGTTTGTTGCAAACAATATCATTTCTCAAAATATGTAATAAAAACATCAGTTGCACTCTAAGTGTAAAGAGTTATTCAAAACAATGTCGTTTGTTAAATACACAAGTATACTATTTGAGATTCAATTCTGCTATACATTACCTAGGTTCAAAATTTATATACAAGTCATCATGCATGTCTTAGGATGTTCTAATCCCATTTGAGAGATATAGCCTCCCCAACTCACCTCAAAAGAAGGTGTACACTCCCTTGACTTCAACAATCCTCGGTACGAGCTCCATGATTCACAGCTCCCGAGCCTTTATACATAAAAATATACAATGTATTTACTACTCAAACATGTATCTCATATTTATACACCATCACATAAGTGCATAAAACACAATATCATTATCTTTAAGCTATAGGATTCCGCCATTAAGCTTCTCACATGATTACTTCCCTAACTATTCACATTAGCTTTTCTTTTGCATTTTCCAAGGCACTTAATGCCTTTAATCCAATACTTACTCATTTCAAAACATAATTAAGCACATTTTTATCTAAGCACATTAGGCCATTA
>JAOTBA010000005.1:10994036-11010789 GCA_025629845.1 Erythroxylum squamatum | reverse complement strand
ACAGTGGATCATCCTACCATCTTATTCGAAGAATAATTGTTTAATAATTTATCTCTTTTTTTTAGTATGGATCTTTTTTTTAGAATATTTGATGTTTATAAGTGATAAGAATCAACTATCTAAATGACTATTTTTAATTATTTTGGCAATAGTCGACCTAAGCTCAATTTTTATTAATGAACTCTATACTCTACTCGTATTAAAAATTCTAATAATATCAAAGCATCAGTCTTATATAATTTCTCTTTTGGGTCACTGTCACTTTTGTATTCGCTTGTGGAGCCGTTAGAATGATTGCAATTGCAGACGAAATATGATAGAAGATTTTTTAAAAACTAACAATCGATCCTGTGTGTCCAAATTATGTAAAAATAATGCTTTGGTATAGCGTTCAAACATAGCAATTGCAAAGGAAATATGATAGAAGATTTTTTAAAACTATCGTTCCTGTGTGTACAAATTGCAGTAGCACAGTTCTGGCACGTAGATTAATTTTAAGGAAGTGTTAAATTGCTTGGTGTTGTGCTTGTTTACGTTATGGCACTAGAGAGGAAGTACATGATGTGAGGTGGCCATTCCAACTGATATGGTATCTTGAGCTACGATTCATATCATGCTTTGCTCAATTAATGAGAATAGACAGAAAATCATAATTACAATAGACATTGAAGAAACAAGGCCAGGAATAAAAAAATGCTATTTGAAAACAACGGAAATTCTGTATAAATTGATCCGAAACTTTTTTCTTTGTAAAACTTTAAGTTGACTTTGATTTACTCTTAAGTTTCTTTCGTTAGTTTATGCTCTACAGTCAATCAGTTGGTTATACTTTAATGACTAAATAATTTAAACGTGTTCTTTATCTTATAGATATTTAAATGTATATAATAAAGTTTATAAGATAATTATACATTGTAAATGAAATTATGATGAGATTATAATTAAAAAATTTATATTGAATTTATGTATTGTCCCTAAATTGTTCATAATCATCATTCTATTAAGACTAAACATTTATAGAACGTAAAAAGATCAATGCACTTTTAGTTTTTTCTTATGAAATAGTTGATCTTATAAACTAAAGTATGAAGATACTTAAATAAACGTATAGGTACTTATTAAAGAACAAGTTCATTGAATTGACCTTATGATGTGAGCTCAAGAGAGAGTCAAAAGGCAAGTCAACTATCAGATGACCTATTGACCAAGCCAAAAGGACCGATTCTCAGAGAAGCTTCTAGCGGGCTTATATGTACCATGGTTGATGAAGAAAAGGCCTTTGGAGATCAAGTTACAATCAATAACATCAGGGCAATAACACTATTCACATGTTCTAACTTGGGCTAAAATTTTGACATTGATTTAGACCGAATCAGCCTAACTGACCAACATGAAAGTTGTAGATTTTTGTCTTAGCTTTCCAACTATATAAGATTTGCCTTAATCGGAGGTCCATAGCCCAAGATATGCTCGATTTACTAAAGGATATTCTGCTAGAAAAATTGTTACGACTTCCTAAGTGACTTTTCATTTTTTCTAGTAGACTTTTCATTTTTGGGCTCACTTTTTGAGACTTAAAAAGGTTGTTTTCTCCACTTCCCATTCGGATTACATTGAGAATAGTTTTAGGTCACTTTGTGAGGGATTCAATCCTGAAATCCTCTACAAACCGATTTTACGAACTTATCAAGTGATTAGTTGGATTGTTTGTGGCGTTCTTTTGATATCTTTGTGCGTTTTGGTTTCTGATTGCATTGTTTGTAGCGCCCCCTTACCGCAGGGTACGCACTGGGACACCCGGAGGTCATTCCGGTACATATCTTACGATAAGGGCGAGCTAAGAGCAATCATTACATTCACTTCATGTGGCATGATATCATAATTCACTTAAAAAGCATCATAAGAAGATCACAATACTTTTAAAACTAACTTTTTCCTCATTTCATTTCATAAAATCAAAGTCTACATTGTGTCTTTCAACATTTTCCATATGTACATCATCAAAAACCTAACACAATAGTACTATATGAATGAGGAAAATGTATACAGTCTAACAAATCTGTCCAAAAATCCCAGCTGACCGACCTTTGAACCATGACTTCTCTTGCCAATCACAATTTACACGGCTGGTAGAGCCTCTTCAGTAGCTAGAGTCGTCTCTTGGTCCTTAAAAGACAACATTGCAATTTTGGTGAGTTTTGAGAACTCAATGAGGTAACCGTCATCGATGGTTCACTCAATTCATGCAACACATCAATTCACGAACAATTATCTCACAATTTTGCATCTTACAAGAGTAACACAATTCCACTTATGCACAAATAATTTTGTAGTTCACTCAGTCAAACATATTTAACAAGGTACAGATGAAAAGGTCATGAGACACTTTTCCAATTATTACTTGCTGTGACTGAGTGCCTGAATTGTCCCATATAGGGCTCATTAAACGTTGAGCCTGAGGCTCTGAATCACTTGTGAGCTCGAGGCTCAGTTTCATTAGTTGAACTTTAAGCTGTAATCGGTGGCTACTCTGGTCACAACTGCCATTATCTGATTATGCATTCATGAATAGAATGCTTGTACCATAATTAAGCACATTATAAAGCACGTAGGTCTTCACATTCACATTCAAGCAACACTTTAATATTTCCATCCATATTACACACTCATCGGACCTCCTGTTCGGAATCCACAATCAAGCACATTCATTTATCATTCAAAACATGAATTAGGCAAACAAGTAATTAAGTGAGACCATCTAGGTTACTCACAAGTTGCTCCCGAAGTTAATGCCTGGAAGATCCGGCAACGTCTGGAGGTTGACGTTCCAATTGCTCCTCTATAACAATCAATACGCACGATATCACAATTTGCACCATCATAAGTATTCAATAATGCACATGTATGACATGAATTGTGTACAATGCACGTTCATGATAATCCCAGGTAATTTCTATCACAAAATCAATCTCATATCAAAACTCATCTAAGTATAATTTATACTTAGGTTTATGCCTCACTAGAACTATTGCAATCACAATTCATTACTTATTGGCTTACTTTCAAATTTTTTTCCAAAACACCCCTTTCGAGTTTACTGTTCACATTCAACCAGAAGATGAAGCTGAAGTAATTTGGTCATACTCTCTTCTAGAAAAGTGTTCCTCTATGTCTTATGATTCCATTGATACCAAAATCACTCCATTTGGTTTAGTAGATCGGAAGATATACCTCAAACATTTTCGGACTGTTCTTATCCAAAACCAGTGTACTATGCACATTTCCATCTGAAATTTAAACATCTTAGAGACTGAATTAGATTCCAATTTCTTCATATCATTTGTAGCTGCATGTCTTTAGTTTACCACAAGTCAAAAATCATCTCAATTGGAGCTCTACTAATCCCGAAATCATCAAAATACTGAAGTATGTTCAATAGAATAACACCAGTTTACATTATTTAGGAGTTCACACACTATACCTGCCCCATATTTTTCACTCAATCTTTCTCACTTCATTTCAAATGGCTATGAAATTTGTTAGAGATGTAGAGCAATGTCTTAAGAATCCAATGGTTCAAGAATCAGATCATTTGGGTGTCTAGAGAAGAAGTTATGACCAAAAGAATCCAATCTGTTTTTGTCCTTAATCGTCTTACTTTGTTTCGTCTTACTTTGGCTTCGTCTTACTTTTGCTCTATCTTACTTTGCTTCGTCTTACTTTGCTTCATCTTACTTTGCTTCGTCTTACTTTTGCTTTATCTTACTTTGCTTCGTCTTACTTTTGTTTCGTCTTACTTTGCTTCGTCTTACTTTTGTTTCGTCATACTTTTCACTCTCCAGAACATCTCTACTTATAAAGATCATAACTTTTGACTCCAATGTCCAAAAATTTCATACTATATACCGTTGGAAAGATAAAGTAAAGATATATAACTTTCAAGAAGGTAACTTTGTCAAAATCTATCTATATTAATCCAGATTTACTCCCGAAGTCAGAACACGAATTTTACATTCAGCTCCCAAAATACTGCACCCAATTATCAACTTCATGAAATTTTAAGACTCTTAGAGACGGAATTGAAATTCGATGTCTTCATAAGAAATGTAGCTATATATCTCTAGTTTAATCCAAATTAAGAATCATCTCATTTGGACAATTATAGAAAACGTTATGGCTAAAAGACTGAAACATACTCTGTGAACATTTTCCAGATTTTCAAACTTTCAATATTTTACATCTAACTCATCTTCTACCTAAATTATCTTTTCCATTACAACTCCAAAAGTCACTTTTACAACACCTAATCACTAATAATCTTTCAAAACACTAAATTAACTCTATAACCAAAATTTTCATCCCCAACAACACAGTATTTATGAATAAACACGTAAATGCCATTTTCCATGCAGATGACAGTAACTTATCAAATTTATTTCATAAATCCTCTAACTCTAAAGGATTTATTCACTACTTACCTGCTGAAAACTTCAAAATTTTCAAGCCCTAAACTCCACATAATTTACGTACTTCACTGAGTACAATGAGGAGCTTCTGGTTCTTCTTAGGGTAGAGGACACAAATGGCAAAATGGGTTTGGTGTAGGAAAGGAAAAACATAGAAATCTCTTAGAAGGTGTTTGATGGAAACTCTGTGTATGGGAAGAAAATTTGAAGAAAATGATGATGAAGAAGGAACTTAAACATATCACATCACCTTCAACTCTTAGAGAACAGTAACCTATCTCTAGCAAAAGTACAAAAAGTCTAAGTGACACTTGTCACTTTCCTAACACCTAAGCTCTAACTTAGTTTCTTTTGAAACTAACTCCCTTAACTTTCATCTTTACAATCTAACTATCTCCAAATCTTCATTTGATTTCTTTTTCCTATTTTCTACAATTTCTAAAATTTATTCCTAAATTTACCAAAATTCACAAATACTATATTCTTACCAACCATCAGAATATCCAATCATAACAAATTTCAATTTCTCAGAATTTATAAAATCACCACTCCATCTAATTATACCCGGAATTATTCATAAATGCATGTACAATTATTTTTATGTGCAACTACTATATATAAGTGTATAGCATATTATGTATGAACATGGAAATGCATCTCTAGTTCTCATTAATCACTCATATTTACCAATTTAATCCCCCCTCACAAGTAATAGGATGTTACATTTAATTAACAAAAAATTTGACCAGGTCAAATCAAGCAGGGTAGGGTTGGGCTGCTTTAAGCTCGATCAACTCAAAATTGGGCCCCAATAGTAAAGGGTCGAGTTGAGCTTGAGTCTGGGTGGGACCAGGCTTAGCCGAGTTCATTACCATCTTTAAAGTAATGAAATTAATATATATGTAAATTTTAAAATCTTTAACATGTGGCATATTTACTTTTTATATTTGGCATATGTTATTATGCTAATTAAGTTATAATAATTTTATTTATTATTATTTTAGCTAATAATAATGTTCACCTTTTATTTTATAATTGATTAGTGGTCACTACTATAAATTTTAAAATACTTTGTTTAATGAAAATGCATATATTGTTTAATTTTTTTAATTAAATAGTATTTTTAGTTATAAATTATGCTTAATTAAAAAAATATTTTTATAATTCAAATACGTGAGAAAAAGACTTTAATTTTTAATTTTATATTCTATCGGAATATATAAATATACATGTACTTTTATTGCTATGCAATTCAATTAATTATAAATACTTCACTAAATTGAAGTGTCTAGAAATAATCAAATTTTAATTTAGTGTATATATGTTATTTTATCAATTTGAACATAAGGTCTGAATTTTGTGAATACCTCTCACCTACTCATTAAGAAATTACAGAATTACATTTTTCCTAAACAAATTGAGAGGGTATAATTTATTCCGACTTCTAAATCATACGACGTCACACTTGTCAAACACCCCATATCACCAGCGATCGAGCGTGCAAATTGAAAACAGCCACGTGTACTTTCTTTGTCAAGTTAAAATCTTCTAGAAAATAATTTTTTCCAAAGGACGAAAAACAAGATCCACGAGTACATTTCGTGTGGAGGTGTCTGTGTCCACCACGCGCCATTTTCAGTTTCTGCGACAAGAAACCCAAACTACAATTTTTGAGGTAAAGTTTCCTTTTCTATTTTCTCTGCTACCAAACGTTCCCAATTTCAATCTCACAATTATAAGTTCCTTTTAATCTTCGGTTCTTAGGAGTTGGATTCTGAGCATGATGTTCCGTTTAGATCTGTTTTTGTTGATCATTTGTGCTGCGTATCGTTTTGCTTCTTATCTATTAGCTTAAATTGCTTTTTATTTACAGTCCTCTGTCATTGTTGTCATTATATTTTGTTGTTGTATGAATCTGGGCCTATATGGATAGCAGGAAACCAGCAATTGTTAATCAAAATTTCTAGCGTTTGGTCGGCATTGTAATGGTTAATTTTTTAAATATGATTTTGGATTACAATCATTGGTTTTTAATGCTGGAGTATGGATAACTACAGAGGAAATGGAGGAATTACCATTAGAGTCTACCTATAAATTATGGTTTTTCTTTCTAAGACACCAGATTCTGGTGCAAAGCTATGTGCAGAGTGTTCTTTTGCTGCTGCATCATGTTATAGGAGAACGAGATTTAGATTTGGGGAATTAATTTTCTTAGGTCCTTCATGTTTTTGCTTGACGGGTGCCAAGTATCTGTATATAGATGAACCAGTCCTACTTGCTCTGCTATTTTTTTTCCCCTTTGAGATTGTGATTATAGAATTAATTTCCGAGCGATGAATTGTTACTTCACTCAATCTAGTTTTGTGCGGAATTTTCCTTTCCTAGGAGAGTGGAATCCCAGGAGACTATTTTTCCTTTCCTAAGGAGTCCTAGGGGATTGGTTTTTATTCTTAGAGATTGTTTCCTATTTTCCTTCCTACGCTAAGGTGTATATATAATTAAGTAATTCTAAATCATTCATAAGAGGCAAATTTATTTTCCTTCTTAATCGTGTCATGGTATTAGAGCCCTCGGATTTTTCTTTGGAAATCTTCTTTGAGCAACCTTCATTGCTGCGTTTTTCTTTGGACTTTATCTGTATGTTTTTTGCTTGTGCCTAATATGTCTGCATCCAAAATTACCATTCCCAAATCAAATGAAGGTTCGGATAAAAGAGGTTTTAATATCAAGGAGATTGAGAAATTGAGTAATTCATTGAGATCTGTTAACAATCTCTTTGCAGTGGGTTCTTTAGCTCTCTCTGATAAACCTTTATTTTCTTTTTGCACGAATGCCTCAGTCAAGCATTACGACAATATTTAGATAATTGACTTTGGTGCCAAAGGTTGTATGACTCACTCCTAACATTTATTTCATATCTATACCCAATAACCTAGTAATAGGAAGATTGTAGTGGCCAATGGTTCATAGCTACTGTTGCAGGAGTAGGAGATGTATATATTACATCTTCTTGTGAAATTCTTCTTTGAGCAACTTTCATTGCTACTTTTTCTTTGGACTTTATTTGTATGTTTTTTTCTTGTGCCTAATATGTCTGCATCCAAAATTACCATTCCCAAATCAAATGAAGGTTCAGATAAAAGGGGTTTTAATACCGAGGAGATTGAGAAATTGACTAATTCATTGAGATCTGTTAACAAGCTCTTTGGAGTGGGCTCTTTAGCTCTCTCTGATAAACCTTTATTTTCTTTTTGCATGAATGCCTCAGCCAAGTATTATGACAATATTTGGATAATTGACTTTGGTGCCAAAGATCGTATGACTCACTCCTCACATTTATTTCTTATCTATACCCAATAACCTAGTAATAGGAATATTGTAGTGACCAATGGTTCATAGTTACTATTGCAAGAGTAGGAGATGTATATGTTACATCTTCTTTGTACCTGAAAAACGTTCATACAGCAAATCTATCAGCCAACCATGTGTCTATCCAAAAACTTACATATGACCTTAAATGTTATGCAAATTTTCCTCTTCTTGTTATGTTCTTTAAGACCAGAGCTTGGGGAGGATGATTGGACTTGCTAAGGAAATGAGCGATCTCTATCTTCTTGAATCTTTTTGGAAAAATCATGAATAATTTGTCCACGTCATTTCTTAGTACTTCAAATAAAGTTTGACTTTACCATCTACGCCTCAGTCACCTATCTTTTAGAGTTCTAAAAGTTGTATTTTCATATTTGTTCAAAGGAGTAGATATCTTAGTTTTTCATTGTGAAGTTTATGAATTTGGCAAAGCATAACCGTATATCCTTTCCTATCGGTACTAAAAGAAGTCCTTATTCTTTTCATTTGATTCATAGTTATATTTGGAGTTCCTCTACTATACCCAATATTTTTGTGGCTCATTGGTTTGTTTCCTTGATTGATGATTGTACTTAGATTTAAATGACTTTTCTTACTCAAACACAAATATGATGTTAACACTGTTATTCCTCATTTTAATTCTATGATACAATACCAATTTGGGGTTAAGATTAAAAGCTTTAGGTCAAACAATGCTAGTGATTATTTTAATAAGATTTTGCCCCCTACTCTTAAAAAGATAGAATTATTCATGACTTGTCATATGTTGCCACACCTCAAAAAAATGGGGTAACTGAGAGAAAAAATGTGCATTTACTCAATGTAACATGGGCTCTACTCTTTCAAAGGAATGTTCCTAATTCCTGTTAGGGTGAGGCAGTTCTAATTGTGACATATATGATAAATGGACTTCCCTCACATGTGTTAGACAATATATGTCCTATGGAAGCCCTTAATACCTTTTATCCCAATTTCAGAATATCAAATGGGCTTATTCCTAAGGTATTTGGTTGCATTGCCTTTGTACATGTTCATAGTTAACATAGAGAAAAGTTAGATTTCTGTGCCAACAAACTTGTCTTTCTAGGTTACTCACCTACACAAAAGGGGTATAAGTGTAGTAAGGGCCCTAGCGTATGATCTCCTGGACGATTAAGAGAGAGTCCCCCTTTCTTCGCTTGTTGGTGTTCTTCTTTGGAGTAAGAATCGATGTTGAACGAAAGTTATCTAGCTCTTGACAGAGCTAGCAGAAAGTTACAACTAAAGTAACTAAATTTTTTATGATTCCAATCTCCTTTATTCATTGATAATTCTGCGATTATATAGGTAGAAAAAGAAACAACAATCCACCCTAAATAGGATTCCTATTAGAGTGGGACTCAAATAAGAAAGAAATAACAAAAATCAGGAAAGAAACTTTCAAAAGATAATTACTCCATATGCAAACAATATCCTAACCTAATTCTCCTATTTTTTCTCCTGCCTAACCGAATTCTCCTGCCTTCTCCTGCTTGTTGGCTGTTAACCATCTTCTTCCCTCTCCTTTGATAAGTTCTTCCATCAAAAGCATCCTTATCAAAGTGCTATAACTATTCTTCAAGAAGGTTCTATACCTTAGTTGATGTCACTTTCGTTGAAAATAAACCATATTTTACCAAGTTGTATCTTTAAGGGTATCAATGATGGAAGATAGTATATTTGAGTCTTTTTTGGCATTTGATCTTCTTGTTTTCCCAAACTCATCTTTGACCTCTAGTCTTCTGTCCCAAAAAAATACAGCGATCTCTCGGGTCCATCCTTGTTACTTAAGTTTTTTTGAGATATTCACAGGTGTATTCCAGAAAAGCAACTGTTCCAAACCTGAAATAAATTCATGAATCCCAAACTCTAGAAATGAGTACACAGTAAGAATCGATCCTCCTTTACATACACAATCAATTGTAACACCTATAGATTACTCCCACCTTCCAATTTACGTCAAGAAAGGTAATAGAGAGTGAACCAAAAGACCATTACACCCATTGTCCTATTGTGCATCAGTAAACACTTGTCACCAACCTACAAAAGTTTTATTATGAGTTTAAATACCATTTCTATTCCCGGAACCATTTATGATGAATTGTCAGAAAGGGAACAGAGGAATGCTATGATAGAGGAAATGGATGCATTAGAGAAGATTAAGATAAGTAGATTGTTGATAATCCAAAAGGGAAGAACATAGTTGATTGTAAATGGATCTCACTGAAATATACAGTTGATGGATCACTAGAGAGATGTAAGGCACGGTTAGTTGCAAAAGGACACATTGAAACTTATAGGAATGATTACTAGGAGACATTTTCCCCAATGATAAAAATTAATATTGTGAGGATTTTGTCCTTGGCTACTCACTTTGACTAGCAAATTTTGTAGTATGATGTAAAGATTGCCTTCCTTAACAGAGATCTAGATAAACAAATCTATATGAACGTTCCACTGGGCTTTGAAGAAAACATGGATAATAAAGTTTGTAGGTTGAAAAAGGCTCTATATGGGTTGAAACAATCTCCTGGTGACTTGAAGGCTTGTGCGAGTTGTTATGGTTAAAGATTATTCTAGATAACTTGAAAGTTAAATGGGTAGGTCCTGTGAAACTCTATTGTGATAATAGATTAGCCATCAGTATTGTTCATGACCCCTATTCAACTTGATAAGACAAAACTCATTGAGATTGATAGCCATTTCATCAAGGAAAAATTGGAGGAAGGGCTTGTATGCATGTCATATGTTCCATTGGGAAGCCAACTAGCTGATTTTCTAACAAAGGTGTTTAATTGCACAAGTTTTTATGATATTATTTCTAAGTTGGGAATGGAAGACATATAGCCCTCAGCTTGAGGGGGAGTGTCGAGTTGTATTTTAGTTGTATACCTTTTGAGAAAAGTTAGTCTTGATATTCTAAAGATTGTGGGATCTTAAGAGATTTTTCTCCTTTCCTAAGAGAGTGTGGAATCCTGGGAGACTGTATTCTTTTCTTAGGATAATGTGGAATCCTAGGAGACTTTTTCTTTCCTAGGGGAGGAGTGGAATCCTAGGAAATTAATTATCATTCTTAAAGATATAAATGTATAATTCTAAATCAATTGTGAGAAGAAAAATCCTAAAGATATAAATGTATGCTCCAGCTTGAGTGGGAGTGTATGAAAGATCTATATTAGATGTTAGGAAATATCTATATTAGGAAAAGTATGATCTCCTCTTTATTGTGCAATTTTCTCTTTATTCCTAAGATCTTTTTCCTTATATAATTGGTTCTATATAAAGGCTACAAGGATCTCAAGTTATTATCAAGCCCTCAGTTAACTATTCTCTGATTTTCACAGTACATTCATAAGCAAAGTATCGCCTCTTGTTTGGCCTTTTTTCTTGGTCTCAACTATAGGTTTGCTTTCAGGTTTAGCTCCTTGAGAAGCTTTGTAGTTGTTATTTGGTGCAAAGTTGGATCCATTAGGTGTTGGTCTAAAAACAGATTTGTAGGTATTTTTATGTCACACTCCTCGACTTGACTTTGAAATTTTTTAGTTACTTGCTATCCTAAGTGTTGTTCTGCTCTGAAAGCCAAGTGATATGTATCTTCTAGGGTGTAAATCCTTTGCATTGCTAGTTCCTTGCAAATTTTTGTCCTTAAGTCTTTTTTTTTTTACTGAGATATGAATTATTGTTTAGATTCCATTCCTTCACAATGATAGAAAATTTATCCAATATTTTAGTCTATTCTGTTATTCCTTGTTGAAGTGTTTTGAGTTGAACTTGGACATCTTCTTGATAATGAAATGGTAAGTATTTTACGGATAATTTCAGCTTCATCTCATCCCAATCAACTATTGGTGGTTGACCTATTTTTCAAAACCTATTCTCTATTGATAACCACCAAATTTTAGCATGTTCAACTTGCTTCATCTTTGCAAATTGGACTTTCTTTTTTGGATCATTTGATATGTTGTACTGATCAAACACATCTTCAATTGCTTTTGTCCAGTCCAAGAATAAGTGTGAGTCCATCTTTCCTGCAAAATCAGGTGCTTCAACACAAACTTTCTTAGTAATATCATCGGCTACGTCATGTGTTTCAGCTCTATCATGACCTCTGAAATCTTGTATGTGCTCTTCAAGTGCTTCTGGTTGGTTTCTTGGTCTTGGATCTCTTTGTTGACATTGATTTCTTAATCCCACTAGCTATCGATTAGTTTCAGCTTCTTCACCTTGGATTTCACCTTCTCCCCCCTCAATATCAAGTGTATTTTGCTGTTCGGTTTTATTTTTTGGACTAGTTATTGGAGCACCTTGTGATCTAGGGTCCTTAAAGCTCAAAATTTTCATAATTTTTAGAAGTATTTTTTGTTGCTCTTAGTCTCTAAGTACTCTTCTATACACCCTTCTATTATGTGTCGCCATTATGAACTAAAGTTGATACTAAGTTAATGTAAAACAAGCAGAAATATATCAAATTAGTTGTTAAAACTTACAAAATTTATGAATTCTGGTTGTTGGAATTTGAGTTTTAAGTTTGGGATTTTAGGTTTGCGAAAATTTTAGGGTTTTGATCATTGAAAATTTAGTCTAGAAGTGTTGGAATTTTAGTGATGAAACAATAAATGGAGGATAGGGAATTAGAAATCACTTAGAGAGTCTAAAAATCACTTTAGAAAGAAAGCATTGCAGCTTCTAATTGAAATCTCAAGCTTATAGAGAAAAGTTCTTGGACAACTTATTTTAGTAGGAAAGGGATTCCTAATTTAATATCCAAAATATTATTGAATCCTACTCTAATAAGGATTCTTTATGCTTAAATGAGTTTAAATCCTAAATAACTAGGATAATATATTTAATTTATTATTACTTCGTATTTAATAAGTGTTGCAACAAAGAAGAAGCGAGAAGAGGATAAAGATTAGGAGGAAGATGGTATAAACAATGTCGGATTAAGTAACTCATTTAAGTAAGAATGTAAGAAAATGCATTGTGTAATAATAATGATTATAACAACCTTTAACCAACATGACCACACATCAGAAGGGGAGGGAATAGTATACTATGTATGAGTCGTTGTAATGGCCACATCACAAGGCATTGAATAGGATTTGTATTTGGATATTTCTCTCTCTTTATTCTCACTCTCCTCTTCTCCTTCTTCTTCTTCATTTCTGCTCTACTTCCTTCAATTATGCTCATTCACCTTCACCACCCACATTATTCTATAATAGTTGGTATCAGTGCAATCGAGCCTTGACATATTGTTATGGTGGAAGGCACCAGATGTGCAGAGTTGCGTTGAGTAGAAAAAGGCATGAAGAACTTACTAAAAGCTCAAATGAGAAATGAGAGACTACTAATAGAAGGACACATCAAAGTGATAAACAAGAAATGGAGATTAATGATATGAAAACTATGTTCCAACAACTGATGCAGAAGAAGAGGAAAGAGAATATAGGTGAGGTGACTAAAGCTATAGGAGAGAGTAAAGGCTATGCAATACTAGCCTAATTCAGTAGAATAAATTTCCTAGTGTTTGAGGGAGTGGGCATAAAAGCGTGGATCTGCAAATACGAATAGTTTTCTCATTAGATCACACCCCGGACAGTTTGGAGGTTGGAATAGCTTTCACGCATTTAAAAGGTTAAGCTCAAGAGTGAACTATAGTTGAGGAATAGAATACCTGGAGGCTATAGAATGGTTCAAGTTTGCAACCCTCCTTAGTCAGAGGTTTCATGAAGACATCTTTGACGATCTAGTCAGACATCTAAAGGAGCTCAAACAAATGGGCTCAGTACTGGAGTATTACGTGCTATTTGACAAGCATTTGAATAAACTCTTACTTCCAAAAAATTACATGGTGGGATTTTTTTGAAAGAATTGAAACCGGAGTTGGGAGTTAACTATCAAGATGATGGAACCTCAAAATCTGCAATAGGAATATGTGCTTGCTAGGAAACAAAAAGCCATTCTTGGCACCAACCTTGATTGCCTCACCATCCAAGACCAACATGGAGGTTGGCATACTACCAACTTCGAATAACCAAAGGGGTATAGGTAAAAATCATTATTTTAAGAATACTAGAGGGCAAACAAGAGGGCAAAGGGATTGTATTATTGGTGTGACGAACGGTACACACCTGGGCACAAGTGTAAAAAGAAGCAATTCCAGCTATTCATGGTGGAAGAGGAAGGATTGGGAGAGTTAGAAATAGAAGAACTAGATGAAGAAGAAGAATAGGAACCATTAAGACCAATGTATCTTTACAAGTTGTGATGGGGTTGAAGGATCAAGAGGAATATAGTCAAATTAGAGTCATAGGCACTCACCAGAGTAGACCCCTACATATCTTGATTGACAGTGGGAGTATCCATAGTTTTGAGGATGAAACTAGAGTAGACCCCTACATATCTTTATTGATAGTGGGAGTACCCATAGTTTTGTGGATGAAGTAGTTGTTAAGAAGGGTGGAATGAATTTCACAGAAGTCCGACCTACCACTGAACCCCTAAAACCATGTTGCACCCTCCTAGCTAAATGATCAACACATTGGTACTAAATTTGAGGCCTTGCATGCTCCAAGTAAAGTCCTTACAAGCTTGGGCAGTGCAATTTTAAACCCCCTCCTACTGTGATCTATATAAGTCGGACTTTTGTGAAATTCATTCCACCCTTCTTAACAACTACTTCACCCTCAACAACGTGATTTGCAACTTCATGAATCACACCATGAAGTTTGTGTGCGTAGGAGAGATGGTAACATTGACGAAAAATCCAAATAAGTCAGCTAAGGCGATCTCAAGTAAAGGTTTCAACAAACTTATGAACAACTCAATAAAAGTGACTCTATACAGATGCTATCATATCCCATCGATTTTCACATGCAACAAGTGGGCCTAGAAGATTATTCCAATACTTTGGAGGAATTGAATGATTTGTTAGCAGACTTTAGTGAGGTTTTCAAAGAACCTATTGAACTCCCACCTAGAAATTCACAACACAAGATTCAACTCAAAGAAGGAATATATGCTATCAACATCAGATCAAATCGGTATTTTGGTGAACAAAAAGATGCAATCGAGAAGGCTATTAAGGAACTCATGGATCAGGGATTCATTCGACACAGCCTGAGCCCTTATGCTTCCCTGATAGTATTAGTCAAGAAGAAGGATAATACTTGGAGAATGTGTGTGGATTATAAACATCTAGAGAATGTGTGTGGATTATAAAGAATTAAATAAACACACTATTAAGAGTAAATTCCTTATATCATTGATTGAGTAGTTATTGGACGAATTATAAGGATCCAATTGGTATTCTAAGTTGGATCCAAACACCATAAATTTTGCATGAAGGTTTGACATTCCTAAGATTAAATTTCGAACACATGAGGGTTATTACGAGTTTCTAGTGATGTCTTTTGGGCTCACTAATACTCCTTCAATGTTTTAGAGTCTCTTGAATGAGATTTTTAAGCCATATCTTAAAAAATTCCTCTTTCTCTTGGTTTTCTTCAACAATATTCTCATTTGTGGTAGTACTTTCCAACAACATCTACAACATCAACTTCAGATTCTACAAACATTACACCCTCACCAACTATTCATTAAGGGAAGCAAGTGCACCTTTGGAGGAAGACAAATCAATTATTTGGGTCATTCTATTTCTTCCATGGGTCTCTACAAATTCTAACAAGATAAAAAGAATCCAACAATGACCAAGACCTCAATCCTTGAAAGAATTAAAAGGGTTCTTAAGATTAAACGAATACTATAGGAGGTTCATCAAGCATTATGGGGTGGTGGCTAAACCTTTAATTGAATTGTTAAAGAAGCAAGCATTGGGAGCCTGTAAATGAAAAGAGAAGCAACAAGAGGCATTTGAACAACTTAAGAAGGCATGAACATCAACTCATGTATGAGCCTTACCAGACTTTTCATAGCGATTCACCATCGAGGCAAATGGATGTAAGTTGGGCATTGGAGCAATACTCCAATAAAACCAACATCCAATTGCCTTCTTGAGGAACACTTTGGTACCTAAGCACTTGGGGTTATTAACCTACGAAAAGGAATTCCTAGCAATTATCAAGGCAATCAAATAATGACACCGTTACTTCAGTGGTTGTCCCTTCAAAAGACAAACAGATCATAGAAGCCTCAAGGGTCTATTGGAACAAAGATTACAACTCCTTTTCAACAATCATGGCTGCCAAAATTAATAGGGGATATGACTTCAAAGTTATTTATCAGAGTGGGTTGGAGAATCAAGTTGTTGATGCATTGTCTTGCATTGCAAGCAAGGGGCTATTAACCTTGTCAGTATCCTAAGTGCATACACATCCCATGGAAGAGATTAAAGAGTAGGAGCAGGATGCCAAAATTCAGGATCTTATAAGGAAGATGGAAACCAAAGAACTGAATTCAGGATCGTATGAATGGAAGGATGGTCTGGTGAGGTGGAAGGGACACATAGTAGTGAGCCATGATCAAGAATTAACGGGAAAGTTAAAATCCTTGGCTCATGATATCCTACAAGGAGGTCACTTAGGTGTAATGGCCTCTATTAAGTGAGTCCAAAACTTGTTTCACTGGAGGAATTTGGCCAAGGATGTGAGGAATTACATTATGAAGTGTTTAGTTTGCCAAAGGAACAAGCATTATAATGCGGCTTATCCAGGCTTACTTCAATCTCTCCCTTTACCCTAAGGTTGCTAGGGGGAAATAAGCATGGATTTTGTTAAAGTGTTGCTATTGTCTAAGGGTAATTTTGCTATCTTTTTAATTGTGGATAGATTCAGTAAGAACTCTTATTTTATGACTATTAAACTGGTAGAACCAGCAACTCAGCAATGAATTTGCAATGAATTTACATATATAGAAAATATATATATATAAATATACTT
>JAOTBA010000005.1:10920345-10944181 GCA_025629845.1 Erythroxylum squamatum | reverse complement strand
GATCATAACGATATCGTGGAAATGCTGGCTGCACAGACCCATATCTAAATCATCCCCTTGATACTAAACCAGATCAAGCTTGAGAAAGGTTCTTACGTCGTCGATCGGCTTACCGACCCGAAATTCATGCATTCATTGAGTCAGGTCCGGGAATAGAGAGCCCTCTAGAACCAGAATCAACATCTTAAAGGATAACTTCGCGGGAATATACGGACTAGTATCCACTCTCTTCCCAGGAGCAAAAGACAGAGATTTGTTAGCAGCGCTCGAAACTACAATGACTTTCCCAGGATGGATGGGAAAGAACTCAGTCGAGCCAACATTCTGGCACTAGCGGCTAAGAGAGCAGTGCTTTATCTTTGGCCACCACGTATCTGGATTTTCTCTATCTTCGAATAACGATCTTCCGCAGGAGCACAACATATCAGGGATGATCCACGCGAGACTGCCATGATGGTTGGACTTGACGTCGGTATTAGAACTACCTCAACTATGTCGAATATATGCTTCGCCTATCCGCTGTTAACAACTGATGTGCGTCTGCGCTAATCGGTTGTGTCTTCCTTCCTGCTATACGATAATCGAAGCGATAATCAGGGGAACCAGACAAATCGCATATCGGGTGAGTCGCTTATCCGCTGTTAAGTCGCAGATCCGCTCTTTTGTTGTCGAGCGAAATTACATAGCTCCTCGGATATTCATTCAATCTAGAGTGGAGAGAAAGGAGACCATAGGCAGAGGTGGAGCGGATGAAATGGAAGTTGAACGCGAACGTCTAAAGTACGTACCACCCGTTATCAAGAGTTTTGACAAGTTATATGACCGTAAGCCGGTTGAAGTGGGCCCTCTTCCTTAAGTCAAGTCAGATCCTATTGGTAGGGCAGATCTCGGGGATGGACATGTGTAACGTAAGACACGCCCGGGTTCCAAAACTCCAACTATGATAGCCAGTCTCAGGCCCAGTGAAATCAAAAGTAGCTCACTTACAACAGCAAAGCCTTTCTGGCAATCGCTAGGTATTTCCAAAGGCGAAAAGCAGGCCGATCACCAGAATCTGACAATAAGTTAAGTCCAATCCAAAGAGGAAAGCTAAGGCAGGGCAGGGGCAAAGACAAGCCATACTGTTAGCCAGTTTTGGAGAGCTCGTAGAAGTCCCGTCCCTTTCTCTGATTTTCTTATCGGTCAAGTCTCTTTCTTTGGAAAGCCGATAAGTGTGAACAATCCAGTTTCTGTACATCCGGGTTTACCTTGTGTGGGATAAGGTCTGTATTTGCACAGCAAACATATTTTTAAAGACAAAGGGCTATGCGAAATCGCTAAACAACAGCTGCCCACTAAATAAATCTATCCTATGGGTGATAGATACTCTGATTAGTGCCAAGCTAAACGCTAACAGCGGATTCTAAGGTAGTTCAGTCCTATCGGACCAGACACTGAATACCTGAGAGAGAATTTAGCAAGGCTACGCACCTTACATAAGACTTTCTTTTTATGCTCCGAAGAGGGCCAGCTAATCGAGTGGTCTTTTGCATAGTTAAGATTTTTTACCAATGTTAGGAATAAGAGGCTTTTCTCGATTATCCCTATTTCTCATTCACTTACAGAAGAGCTAACCTTAGTTCTTAGGGTCCCGAGACGAATCAACTCCCACTCCTATTCTAACTCGAATCTTTCTAAACTATTATATAAGCAGATGCGCGGAATCGTAAACATACCTAGTGATTTCATTCCTAATCTTAGAATCGTTTGTTCACACGGAGCGGTAATCATCTTACTTGACTGAAAACTGACTAAGGCAAGGAACTTCTTGCTATATTTCTTTTAAGTAGTGCTTGATTTTCTCTTTTGTCTCGTCAGGGCGAACGGACTAGGATAATAAAGAAAAGTAGTACAGGAAGGCGGATTTTGAAGAGTTTGAGGCGACCAAAGGAAGCTCTGGGGTTAGTGGATCTCCTTAGGGTAAATTGTCCCTCTTCTTAAGGGGCATAGCGAGCATAGTTTCAAAAAGAAAGAACCCTTCCATTTTTCTGTTGACTGAAAAGGGCAATGGTGTTTAAAAGAGGTGCTTCTTTGTCTTTATTAGCTCTTATTGTTCCCAAGGTAAGCTCTCCATCCTCGGCAAACTCCGAATAATGGATAGCGTCAGAAAAATGGATTTAAGATCTTTCGAAGGTCACCGCTGGTACGAGTACCTCTTTTCCTTTGATTCTACCTTTAATACATTGATGGTATGTCGATGGGACCGCTTGGTATTTATGAATCTATGGTCTGCCCAGAGGAGCGTGATATGTCGTCGGTGCAAAAAGAACCTGGAACTGTATCGGACTCTTGAAAGGTCCAACGTTGCAATTGACTCTGACCATCCCATTCCTACAAAAATGGATTTGACAATTCGAACTAAAATCATATACCTCGATAGGGCTCTTGGAGGAAATTGGATCCAGGTTGGGAAACCAACCCAACGGATCGTAACCTTAGGGCGACCTCCCAACCAAGGTTGGTTTGGTCACCCCCAGCATCTCAAGTTCTTAGGCGGGGGCAGGCGCTCTTTGCTTTGAGCCTTCTTGCTAGCGTAAAGGTGGTTTCTCATCCCTTTAATCGGTCTCTGCATGCAAGTTAGCTCTTTGGACTACGGCATTAGCCAAGGGTCGATGTAATTGACCCGGCCTACAGCCTAGCATTAAGAAAGGCCAAACCCAACCCGTAGCGGAGTTTCCCGATCCCGAGAAAGAGCATGGATTGGAAGAAGAACTATCGGTTCAGTCCCGAAAGCGAATCTTTCCCCGCAAACAGTAAGAGTAGCGTCAGTCTCTTTCCCCGTAGGGGCGGTAAAGCCTTATTGAAATAGGGCAAATGAGTGAGAATCGGAAAATGAGTGAGAATCCTGAGTAAGGTCTCAACGAGCCCACTCTATCTAAGTAAGGGGAGCATAAACGTGCTTTATCAGCTTCGACGATAGGCCTCCGAATGCAAGTTCTTCACCTGCTGCGTACCCCAGTCTCATTAAGGTTTGCTTTCTTTTATGAATTAGGTCAATTACATTGAACCAGCTCCCATTCAAGCAATTGTAGCAGCTCCTGTTCCCTTTTCTAGGGGTTCTTCGGGGATTGAATCTCGTATTCGGGGCGGAGAAAAAGAATCAAAGCTAGCGCTCCTCTTCTCGTCTTCCTATCGGGGAATTCCTTTTCCTATCAGGTATTTGGAGCAAAAATCCATCTTTCCCAGTCCCAGAAAGAGTCACTCGCTTGGCGGGAACAACTCATAGGTCAGAAGCTCCAGCTAAAGCAATTGTAGCAGTGGAGGCGAAAGAAAGAGTTGCTGCCAAAGAAGAGTTTCGTACTAACTCAAACCTGCTAAACTCTCACGTGCGTACAGAATTGTTGCAGCTCTCTTTTCGGGGGAGATCTTTTACACATAAACAAATAAAGCAAAGCCCAGGCTCGACCACTGCTACCGCTAATACTTCTTTCTTCGCTACGGGTTGGGTTTGGCTTTGAGCGAAATGACTGGAAAAAACCAAAAGAGACCTCGGGAGCAGGGGAAAGATCTCGTACGGTTAGGGATTCGTCACTCATTGGAAATCCTTCTGCTTTGGGAGTTCAGCTATCAAGCCTTACCCTTTTCGACTGAATATTCCCTTTTCTCTTCATTGGGAGCAGGAGCTTCATTTTATGCTGGACGGAGCGAAATTTTTTATTTGTATGCCCCGATCCCTGTGCTAAATGAATGTTCGCAGGAGCTCTCTTTTTCTTTTTCGCGGGAAACCCCAACAGTTGCTTTAGCGGGTGCTGCTACAATAGCGTTTTCGGGAGAAACTGTTTGCAAATCAATTCTTAGGTGCGTAGCCACTGTTTTGAGTAAGAGCAGTGTCGTATTCATAAATGTTTCCCCAGAGGCCGAAATGGAAGCTGATAAAGCAGGTTTACGACCCTTAGAGTCTCGAAGGTCACAAACAACCATTACAAGTAGTTCGTCTATCATTAAGGTCCAACTCAAAATCGACTGAAGCAAGCCTAGATGGACTAAAAAACCTACAATAAAGAAAGATTTTGTAAAGGGAATGATGAAAGAGGCTTGGTATTCAGTATCAAGAACTCACGAAGCCACCTTCGAAGGTAAAGTAAGGCCTTCTTTATCTTTAGTTGTGCTGGCTTAGTGAGCTTCTCCATTTCTGTTGTGAAAGGTGTCTTGCCGCGTATGAATTGACCGATTGGCATTTCTTTAGACGCTAGTGCGTAACAGTAGAGTAGTGCGTTCTTTCTTTAAGCCGGTAAGGTAATCTGTCGGTGTCAGATCCATGTCGAAACGAATACGTAAAAGGAGAGACCGTAGCTTACTCGAAAGGGAGTCCCGCCTAATAGTATGCTTCAAACGGTATCTTTCTATTTTTCTTGCAGAGCCAGTACCAGGACAAAGAGAAGCCCTTTCCCTTTTTTTCTAAGCCCTTCCATCTATTGGATAAGGAGTAGTGGATAGGGCAAAGTATCTCAAGCCCTTAAGTCTCTTAGGCGAGGAAGTTATCTTACAGGCAACAAGTTTGAGTCGTAAGCCCTTACACTTATAGCCAGTTTCTAGCCTATCCAATTACAGCGGTTTACTCTGCTCTGATTAAGTCATTGAAAGGTTTATCCCCAGCGAATATGTTCAAGAGTTCAAACCTTTGTGCTTCAGTCCCGATAGTTACAGTTGTTGGAATAGCAGTATCAGCCTAAGTAGTTGTCTCAATAAACCCCTTGTAGCAATAGAAACCTAATCTCATTCTAGGATGAGGGGTAAAGGTCTAGGGCTGAGCTTGAATCTGATAGGGACACCAAACGATTTTGATAGCTTAAATCAAGCAGTCTCAGACAAAGCATCGAATCCTATTTTCATAGCCTTTGCTTTCGGAAAGATTGATTGGTAAGGACAAGAAGCCCATTACCTCGGGATATCGAGCAGTATGTTCCCGGAGTTGGACACGGGAAAGAGCTTGAAGCTCACAGGAGAACTGATTAAAGAAGATTGTGAGCAATGGATGACTTCCTTTCTGTTCCACTTCCCAAGTTGGTTAGCTCATGAGCTCGTGATGAATAAAAAAAACAAGTACTATACACTTGTATCTGATCTTTAGAGGTAAAGAGAGAAAACACACTAGCAGAAAACAAGTACTATACACTCGTGTCTGACCTTTAGAGAGATAAAAATCAAAGTACATAGTATTCGTATCGGACCTAAAGAGGGCAAACTTGAATTAGGATTCTTTTGGAAACAAAGACGCCTACAAAAGGTGATATCGATACTTTTGAGGTTAAAGCAATTGTCTCTCTCTAGTAATATAGAGTGGGGCATATGCGGGTCTTTTTTCAGAGGTTATGGCACATACAGAATTCTGTATGAAAAATACCTACGGTAGAGAGGAATCATTTATGTGATCATGCTCTACCTATGCCGTTCACCAGCTGTATGTCATCTGTTATTGGAATCAGAGGTGCTGGTTTTCCTCGCGGTCGTCGAAAAATATATTAATAAAATATAAGAAAGAAAGACAACGGGGGGAATTCCTGTCTTGGAAGACCAATCTTTACCGGAACTATATCAAATTGGAAGATCACAAAAAGAAGACAGCAATTTATTTCACAAGCAACTCATCCTTAACAACCGATTTCACTTCGGCACAGGCGGAACCTAATACCTCAATCGGAAACTCTTTCTGAGCCTCGCTCTACTACATACAGGAAAGCTAGCATTCGGAATAGCCGTACCCGTCACTCTTATTATTATTTCATAACCTCGTGCTTTACCTCTTCTTCTCTTGTTCGTTTCTCCTCGTTCCTCAATTCCTCTTTGACCTCCCCCTCCTCGTCTTCTTCCATGGCTGCCGGCGATTCAACCGCTGCTGCTCTCATCTCCAACTCTCTTCACTGCTCCCACATCTTTTCAAATGCCTGACATTCAGAAGATGGTCTTGATCTCAACAATTATCTAAGGTAGCCGCTTCGCGGATTTCATAGTTTCATCGAGGTCGTCATGAGTTGAGTTAGCATGAAACGGGCGGGGCCATCTTATGAAGCTTCGTCTACGGGGGCTATTCTATTTGACTTCTGCTATAGCTTTTTGCTTCTTTTGCGGTACCTCTTCCTTCTCCGTTTTGTTTGTACACGAGTGAGTGAGTCTGACTCACCAGCCCTCAGTCACGGAGATTAAGTCCGTTCGACTTTCAGCTTGGCTAGGGCGCTGGAAAAGAAGTAATTAAAGCCCGTGTCCTTATCCGAACCACCACTACATACTCCAACAAGGAAGCCATCCCCGTATCTACTAAAGAAAGATGGAATTGTTTTGCACCCGGATCAAAACAAAAGATGGATGCCTTTCAGTATGAATTTCCTACTTAGGAAGAGCCCTTCTCAAAGTCTCAAAGACAGGCGCCGGAGCACATGCTACTTCTTCGAAATCGCGAACACCTTACCTTTCTTCTTAGTCTGATCCGGACACTCAAGACCTCGGGCCCGAAGCGCTCACTAGCCGATTTCATTTTCAATTGACTTAGTTAGAAAAGTATGGAGATTCAAAGTCAAAGTTTCTTTACCTTCCCCCTTTTTGTGGTAGTGGTATATACGATACAGATTTCTTTTTGGAGTGCTCTTTCCCTGTCACTATAAATTGCATAAGAGAAGAAGGGTCGTAGCGTATGGGGAAGTTCAGCATATAGCTTAAGCCCTCCAATCATGCTACTTCAGCTATATTCTTTTCACATGCGATAAGACTCAAGATCTCTCCAAACGTGGTCATACCAGTTGATGCGGCGGAGCGAAGACAGAAGCAACTGACATATAACACTATGATATCAAACTTCTGCAGGCGAATAGAACTGTTGTCGCCTTAAGAGTTCTTGATAGTAAAGCACCAGTCCTTAGGCCGGCCTTTATTACGTTCTGCCTTTCCTTCTTCCTTGACTCTTGTCGGAATAAGATAAGTGCTATCAGCTCTTCCAACTAATGGAATATCCGGAACAAGACTTCTAAACTTCTAAGCAGGGGAAAGGATGGCCATTTCCAAAACCAGTGGGCGGAGAAGACGCTGTTGGACTAATATCATAGGCTCTTTGGCTGTTAGCAATTTCAGAAGAGAAGAAAGCCGTAGGTCGGATCCTAGCGTAGATATCGGTATCAGCACCAGTATAGGACATTTTTTCCCGGATAGGAAAGCGGCCCATATAATTGAAAGAAATCAGGGTTGAGCAGTAGACCAAAAAGGAAGAAAGCTGAAAGACGGTAGTAAGTTGAAGTCAAATCCTCTACAAATTGACATTTCTTTTGGGAGGGGATTCGCATCTTTCTTCAAGTAAGGGCACTCAATGAGTTCAACTCTTGCATATCGACGCTTTCCCTTATCCGTGATTAAGTTGAAGGGGCTGCTCGAGTTTAAGAAGTGGATGCTGCTATCGTAGATAAAAAAAGGCTGCTTAAAGGTACGTAGTCGCTTTCGCGAAGCGAATGGTACTACGTCAGCTTTCGCTTTGCTTATGGAGTGATTCTTTCGCTTTGGAAGGAAAAGAGCATCAGCCCTCACTCAGCTCTCAGGCTGTCTGGGAATAGCTCCACCAAACAAAGAATAGGGGAAAGGAGTGTCGGATTGGTCGGAACGAAGCTACTCGACTAATTCAGGAGGCTACCTACTACCGGCGAAGCTCGTTTGCTTCGGAGCGTGCTATTTCGTGAAGCGGAGAGGGGGCCTAGTCACAGCGCAAAGGGACAGCGGAATCTAAGACCACACCAGACAGGGAAAACTAGGACTAGCAATTTCGTCAACCACCACTTGAGCACGATTCGCTTATCTTTTGAAAAGTATTATCCAGCAACCTTGACTTTAGGGGATATGACTAGTAAGTCAACCTATCGTATCGACGAGATGCAACAAGAAGAAAATTTTCAGACTATGAAAAAGAATTAGTTCTCATCTACCTCTGTCTCAATCATGGGCGGTTGAAGAGAGTTCTTCCGATCATTGCGTTAAGCCGAGCTGGGCTTGCAGCAGAATGAATCTGCTGAGACGTCCGAAGAAGCAGAGACAGGAATTGCTACTTTCACTAGAAAGCATACTACTTATATAATAGTTATTCATGTGCACATCCCGTAGGCAAGCAAAGAAGTTTGGCAGGAAAGGCGGAATCGTGGGTAGGTTTCGGGTTAAGTTACCTCATGGTTCAAGGAAGCAAGCGAAGTGACCGGCGGGTAGGAGCAGACGCAAGGTGCGAAGAAACTATTGACCCAGACTCAGGCTCAGGCGTAGGGTTGAAATGAGCGATTGTCTCTCGGCTCGGGTCCCCTATCGGAAACGAAGACTAGCTTTGCGGCCTTTCATCTGCCGCTGATTCCGGAAGCTTCATTTTGAACGCTTCGGAACCCCGAGTAGTTTATCCGGTTCCTTTTGATCCATCAGTGGTTGATCTTCTAGGTGAAAGACCTAAAGGCAGAGGCTACGGACACAGAGACAGAGGCCTCACTAGCACTATCATCTTGCATCAAAAAGCCAGCACATTAAGCTAATGGTGGTAGCATAGCTTGTTCCAGCACAGGTGGGTTAGGTAAAGAGCGCCCTCAGGCAATTACCGTAGGTAACCACTACCTCTTATTAGGGTAGGGTATTAGGTACCTGCAAAGGCAAAAGTCAAGGTAGCAGAGCCTATTTCACTCGCAGATGGCAGTGGCATAGAGATTACCTATGAACTGACTCAATACACTATAGCATAATGAAGGCGCAGGAATAAAGAGCAGCTTAGGTAAAGTATCCGTAGTAGAGTAGTTCTTCCGTGGCATGATCAGAGCAGAAGACTCTCTCCATGCATTGGTCCGGTCAGTCAGGAGAAGGCGCGAAACTGACATCATTGAAAAAACCCCTGTGAAAATGGCCTAAACTCGATTTCCCTTTCCCTTAAGGCCCTGAAAGATGCCAAAAAGTAGTGAGTGGTTTTGTTTTGGCCATGGCGAGATCAAAGATTTCCATTTCTGACATGTCGCTATAAGATAAGGGAAATTCATGTTGACTCCCGCTATATGATACAAACATTTCTCGAAATTGGATGCCTCTCTTTAGGGGAAATAGGAAATTCGGGACAGGTATGAACAATCAGTCCGAACCAGATAAAGGAGAAGAAAACCTAACTTTCGCTTCCCGCGGGAAAAGAATCAGAAGAGGAAAAGCCCTTACACACACGAGAAGTTCAAACTATTGACGGAAGGTTAAGAGTGATAACACAGGTAGCTCGCTGGAGAATAAGAGTAAGAAATTGAACCATTAGTTTGAGTTTAGGGGTAGTGACGCCATTAAAGATAGGTAGGTTTAGACCAAGCTAAGCTTCGAGGAACACCCACTTTTAGTAGGACTCTTCTGCTGATAGCCCAGATTGGTAGGGAATCACTATCGGCTTCTAGCTTGAGTTGTTTCTTCTACCGCCTCTAGAGATTTGGAAGAAGAAAGCCACATCTATTCAAAAAACAAAAAAATCCGACTGGCAAGCAGAAGAGCCAAAGGAAGAGCTACTTATAGCAACTAAGAACATCTCTACCTTGCTTCCTAGAGCCTATCACCGCGGGTTATGAAATAGTTCAAGGGGGCATTTTATCCTAGCTTCCTAGTTATAAAGTCAGCTACGACAGGTAATAGAGAGATGGTCTTGTTAGAAGGCTAGTAGTCCCTCCAACATGGGATCTTCTCCGCTTCTTCCTGCCATTAGCTAACTCAAAAGCAAGAGAGACAGCTTGACTTGATCGGACCTCTCTCTCGTTGCTGACTTCCTTCATTCATGCTTGTTACAAAGACAAGGAGACTCTTTAGAAGGGCCCCGGCCTTGCCCATTCCCTGCCCTCCCTTCCATTAACCGCTCAAGAGCAAGAATCAAACTGCCTTGCTTCATTGCTGAACTTCCTTGTCCTCTTCCTCTTTGTGAAAGAGAGGTATTAATAGAAGGAAATAAGAGACACGTCTCAGGTCTCTCGAGCCCTTGTGACATCCAGTCCGCTCCAATCGCTCGCTTAGACCATTACCATTGTCAAAAACAGCAACAACCGATTCGCCACAACAGCTATACACCGAAGTTTACTTCTCCTTATTTTTCCCCTTTTCTATGATAAGCGGTTCAGTAGTAATTATTTCCCAAGTAGCAAGACTTTATTTAACCCCACCTTTGAGCGGGGCCTAGCTCACTTTCCTAGTAAGCCTGATTCTCAACCACCCTTTGGCTCTTTAATAAGTCTTCGTTGCTCCTCTGCCTCTCACAGTCATCATTGATCCTCAGTTCAGGTTTCTACCTCTACACAGTTCGCTAATTGTAACCGATACTTTTCAATACAACTTTGACTTTCATTCTCGCTTATCTTTTCTTCATTTTGATCCAAAGTTCTGCCACGCGTGCGTCGCATTCACATTCCATTCCAAAGTCCCTCTGCAGGACTACTGGAACGGCGTGGTCCTTCCCCGGGAAAATAAAAAGAATGAAATGGTTAGAAAGTCTGCCTACGCGAACGATTTAGTATGGCCAGGCCTGCGGTGAAAGCAGGTCTTATGCCAACTTATCCTTGTGAAATTCGGATACGAGAACGAATCCTGTCTTTCTGGTTGGAAATGAGCCGCTCGCCTTTCCTTCGCTTTCTAGCAGCAGGAGGAGGGAACCAGAATCTCACGGTTTTTAGCTTACCTCGAGTGGGTGGTTCAGCTTAGTTTCCAGTTTGATACCCATGCGAAAGCCTTCCCTTCCGAGAGAGCGAGTCAACCATAATCCCTTCCTTCCCATTCCTATAGAGGAGGTGATCATCAAAGATCAGCACTAGGAAAGGCCTCCTTCGGAAGTCGACCACAAGCCGCCTGAAAGTGAATTGCTACTCTAGTCGTTGGGGAGAATGCCATCTGTGTCGTGGAATACGTGAGACCGAGGGCGGATAAAACGGTCGAGGGGGCGGGTCATCAGGTACTGGCAGGTCCATGCCGAACTCTCGCAGGACCTTCTCTCCTAAGTACCATTCCTGAAGGAAAAAGAGCGATTGGGAACAAGAAATGAAGAAGTCAAAATCTCAAAGAGCATCTATTTCCCTATTTCCAGGCCATACTCTAGGGCATATCCCACCTTCGCCTTTGAGATCCAATTCCCATTTCTCTACTATGATATGCTTAGCCGAAGTTAATTACATCAAACCAAAGACTTTAAGCCCATTCTCATAGCCAATAGGAAGACTTAGCCAAAGAAAGAGGGTTTGACCTAAGAAGTTCCATTTCGATAGAAACAGAGATCTTATTGCTTCTAAAGCACTAATAGGCTACCCAAATGGTAAGAACATAGAATGAGTTCAGATCGTGAGATTCTTAGCCTTTTGCGGGAAGAACCTTCTCGGGACACCTTTCGGAGGTTTGGAAGCTTAAAGATCGATCTCTCGTTCGAAAGAATATAAAGAAAAGGAGGCTAAGCAGTTTCAAGCCAGTAAGACTCAACCCTTTGAAAGGTTTTTACTCTCTTCGGCTAACTCTCTCTTCTTCTTAGCCTGATATTTATTCAGAGAAAAGCTTTCGCTATCTCACTAGAAAGATCTTCGGCAACTCTATTCAGTGCACTTTAGTTTTTTTAAAATAAGAGAAGTAGGGCAGCTCTTAGCCTTCCACCTTCAGCTAAGCATGGGCTAGAGAGACTGGGATCTCAGCTAATAGAAACTCATCCGCCCCTAGTAGGGACCAGTAAAAACATAAGAATCCGCTTAGCCCCCTTTGAGAGAGAAAGAAATGACAACAAGGTCTTAGAAAATTCCTCCATTTAGAGAGAACCTCTCTTAGCGGAATAAGTATTGGAAACCAAAGATTCCCCCCCACCTCATCCCTTCCAGAAAGAAATATATGTAAGGAGAGGCCTCATTCAGGAACACTGTTTTCATCAAATTACATCGTAAGAGAAGAGTTAGCAGAGGGTGGAGAAGTGCCACACCTTCGTGGATTGATCGAGTTCCGTGTACTGATTCTTTTCGAGATTGGGTTGGTGTTCAGTCAGTCAGGAAAGCCGGGTGTGGCGATCCGATCCCAGTTGATTGATCTCGACTTTACCAGCTCATGAACGGCATTCGGAAGACTTGAGCAGTAGGTTTCGACTCGGTCAACTGTCTTGATGAAGATTGACTGACGACAAGAAATGACGTTAGTGATAGATAGAATCGTTCAGTAGGCAAATCTTGAAAGTTTCATTTTTCGATTGAGAAAGCGGCAGGTCCAGTGAGCTCTCCAATAAGTGCACTGAAAGGGGGCCGGAGATACGGTCAACCTTAGATCGGCTAAGATCGAATGGAACTGTCTTTGATTGGATGGAAACAGATATATAGACAGTGTGCAGTGAGATAGATTTCTAGGTAACCAGTCTTTACTTAACTCGACCCTGACTTAGCTCAAGCAGTGCCCAACAATCCCATGTCTTTCTTGGTTGGTAACCCCAACCGGCGATTTCCAACAAGTCTTTCTTCGTTTTTGGAGGAAGCAGACTTTTCACAATAGGAAAGAGAAATGACTATCAGGAACCAACGATTCTCTCTTCTTAAACAACCTATATCCTCCACACTTAATCAGCATTTGATAGATTATCCAACCCCGAGCAATCTTAGTTATTGGTGGGGGTTCGGTTCGTTAGCTGGTATTTGTTTAGTTATTCAGATAGTGACTGGCGTTTTTTTAGCTATGCATCACACACCTCATGTGGATCTAGCTTTCAACAGCGTAGAACACGTTATGAGAGATGTTGAAGGGGGCTGGTTGCTCCGTTATATGCATGCTAATGGGGCAAGTATGTTTCTCATTGTGGTTCACCTTCATATTTTTCGCGGTCTATATTATGCGAGTTATAGCAGTCCTAGGGAATTTGTTTGGTGTCTCGGAGTTGTAATCTTCTTATTAATGATTGTGACAGCTTTTATAGGATACGTACTACCTTGGGGTCAGATGAGCTTTTGGGGAGCTACAGTAATTACAAGCTTAGCTAGCGCCATACCTGTAGTAGGAGATACCATAGTGACTTGGCTTTGGGGTGGTTTCTCCGTGGACAATGCCACCTTAAATCGTTTTTTTAGTCTTCATCATTTACTCCCCTTTCTTTTAGTAGGCGCCAGTCTTCTTCATCTGGCTGCATTGCATCAATATGGATCAAATAATCCATTGGGTGTACATTCAGAGATGGATAAAATTTCTTTTTACCCTTATTTTTATGTAAAGGATCTAGTAGGTTGGGTAGCTTTTGCTATCTTTTTTTCCATTTGGATTTTTTATGCTCCTAATGTTTTGGGGCATCCCGACAATTATATACCTGCTAATCCGATGCCCACCCCGCCTCATATTGTGCCGGAATGGTATTTCCTACCGATCCATGCCATTCTTCGTAGTATACCTGACAAATCGGGAGGTGTAGCTGCAATAGCACCAGTTTTTATATGTCTGTTGGCCTTACCTTTTTTTAAAAGTATGTATGTGCGTAGTTCAAGTTTTCGCCCGATTCACCAAGGAATCTTTTGGTTGCTTTTGGCGGATTGCTTACTACTTGGTTGGATCGGATGTCAACCTGTGGAGGCACCATTTGTTACTATTGGACAAATCTCTCCTTTTGTTTTCTTCTTGTTCTTTGCTTTTTTTTGCTTCTACTTTTGCTTTCACTTCTAAACATTACCGCTGAATTTCCACATCCAGCACTTCTGGTCATATGTAATGAATGAAGTGTGGGACAAAGATGCAAGTTGTAGCAAACTCGTGGTGCTGGTAGGAAGGTAGTGCTGGTGATGGTAGTGCAGGCATTGGATGGTGATGATACAACGGTAAGAACAGGCGAAGTATTAAATATAATGGCAGCACCAGCTGTAGCATCGTAGTATAGTTATAACATAAGAATACTACGTTTTACTTTGGAGAAAAGACCTCAGCATTTGCCTTTTAAAAAGGAAAAGTTGGGAGAACAATAAGTTCTCTACTTCATTAAGCTATAGCATTTCATACAACTTTCCAGGAAAGTCAAACCATTTTCTAGTGAAACTTTTTTCACCTAATATTGCCCCGGGAAGTGCATTGCGTTACTTGTCTTTCATGTAATGGACCAACTACTGCTTGTTTATCAAGTTCATACATCAAACAAGAAAACTGGAGTTCAGTTACCATGGAGTGTATGAAAACGCCAAACATGTTTTCTGGATGTATATGTAATTATATTTACTAGCAAACATTGTCCTGATCATTCTAGAGGGATTACGCCCATTTCTCTTATGCAACACGCATTATTGAATATGAATTGAAGCTAACCCCGAACAACCAAAAATTCTATACACTAGATAAATCTTGATTGAAGTCTAGTCTATAATTTTCCAATTGTGGAAGAAAAAGAGAATATAACTATCTACTCTTGAAATAACAATAGGATACGAACCAACCCAGAATGGCATCTATGGAGATGGCAAGACGTGAAAAGGAGAAAGAAACTCCAGGAATCCAGGGGAAGATAGTTATATTATAGCAGAAGAACCAGGTGAGGACTCGGGATACATGATCAAACTTTAATCAACAGGCCACCCCACACAATCAAGATTAGAACAGTTAATCTAACCTCACCCACGGCCGAAAAGGGGATAACGTCCACGCAACCAAATCAATACTTTCAACATTCACTTACATTTAACTTCCAGAAGAAAGCTTAAAACTTTCCTGCACAAATTCCTTAGCAAACCAAGCTTACAAGCACAAGTCTCTAGCAACCGAATTATGCAATGAAAGATGACTCACCAAAGATCACCTATTTCGCAAACTTTCCCACATATAGCATCATCAAATGGTAAATTCCTTATATTAAACTTCAACTAAAGTAAGCAACTTTAATCTAACCCGTAAATGAGAAGCTAAAATTCAACCCAATTGAGGAATACCTGAGAGGACCACCAGACAATTGATAAAAAGGCAAATATCTTTGGTAGGGTCCTGAGCATCAAGAAGCAATAAATAACTAATGATAGCATCTGCAACAAAGTCATCGATGTTATTTCCCAAGAACACAATCCTTTCTCTCAGCAACAGTCACATGGCGTTAGACTCGGCACCCCTCATCGCGGTGGCCGGAGTCTGCGAAGTCGACAAGATTGGAACAGCCAAAATTTTGGAAGATTTAAGCGAGGTTTCGAGGGGTGAGACGGCATGGGAAGAGAAGGGTCTGAAATCCAAAGACAGAGAGGGTTGGATTGGACCAGAAAGATTGGATTTTGTAGAGGATACGTAATGTGGGGCTGCAACCGTTGAGGAGAGAGAGACTAATTTCATTGTTGACCCACAGTCTCAGACAGACAGAAATGGAAGAGGTCGACTCTGGACAGGTAACTAAATCCTACCAAGACTGGCTCAGGTCAATTGTAGGACTCTCCAATCTCTTGCATTGTGTGATCTCCGGTTATATTTTAAAAGATCTAATAGTTCTGATCTTTCTAGAGGATATTTCGGAAATCTTTTTTTTTTAGACTAATCGTATAATTCGTTCTTTTCCTTAAGAAAAAATCCAATAGTTCTAATCAATTTTTTAATTTAGTATTTAATTTTAAACAATTTTAATTTGTTATTTAACTTTTTAAAATTTATATAAATAAGATGTTTTTACTTTTTATTCATATGACTAATAAATGGGTATTTTATTAATATTTAATAGGAATATTATATTAAAAATAATCTTTTGACTTAATTTATATTAAATTTAAAAATTACTGATTAAGTTGAAAATTTTAAAGTATTAATACTAAATTAAAAATAATAATAAATTAAATACTATTTAATTTATTATCTTTTTCACACTATGATGGCAATTAGTGTTTCTACTTCATTTTCTATTGCATTTGTTGCTCCGTTAGGTTCTTACTCTCCTGCAACAAAGGAATCCAATAAACGACAACGTTGGAGCTCCCATTGTTACAAAATTACAACAAGAATTCAAACGACAGCGTTGCACTCAAGAGGGTTATCTTCTTGATACGACAACGTTGCATTTGACGGAAAAGGGGGAAAAAGCATTCCCCATCTGAAGCTCGCGACTCTGGCTTTCCCAATTACGGTTCAGAGCAACTGAAATGGCGATTAGAAGGACGATCAACCCCTCCGTGTTTTCAGCAACCAAAGGTTTCATTTCTTCTGCAGGCAATATCTCCATCTTTCCCCTTACCTTTTTTTTTTCAATGATACTACAAGTTTATTCGCTGGGTTTACTGAGATTCTATCGATCAAATCAATTTTAAGGAGAGCGACTTCCTGTTTAGAATTTAGTGTAGATGACAAGGAAGAGAACCCGAAAGATTGTGCTTGTAAAGTTTGCATTTTTAAGGTTAATTTACTTTCTTGGACAAAGTTCTAAAATGGTTGATGATTTACTTATGCAAGTATTTAGCGTTTCTCTGAATTGGAAGCGAAAAATGGAACCCCTTTTCTGGCTGTTCTTAGTAGAACTTTTGCAGAACTGAGGCCAACATAGTGGTTTGACTGGAAAATTTCTAGTATTTAGCAGCCATGATTTTGTTCTTTTGGTATTGAGATAAAATCTGAAGTTCATCGCATGAAGTAGGACTCACGTCCTGAACTGAAATGTAGGAAGGATAAGTGGGGTTCATGATTAGTGATGACACTCCTTTGTTTTCATTCTTCTCGTGTGTTTCTGTGTTTGTTTCTTTGGACATGTTTACATTTGAACTTCTTATGATATGTTTCTTTATCCATGTCTTCTGTCCCTCTGCTTTTGTCTGCGGACAAGCTTTTCTGATTTGCTTTACTTCTGACAGGAAAATTGTTCGGTTCTGCTGTTTGTTTAGACAACCCTAAAGGCGGTTTGAGCCGTTACACTGATGTTGCATCATGTGAAAGTGAAAACCACATATCCCAACATTCAGGAAACTTGGGGATGAAATTTGGTTTTCCCACCTCAGAGGCGCGTCTGCACCCTCCTTATGCTTTGGGTTTTCGAAGTTTCATCCATACTGCTCGCAGGGAGAGTTTTAATATGGAGACAGATTCCAAGCCCATGGATTTTGTGAGAGAGGTGGTTGAGGAAGGGGGTTCCCAATACACTGATAATGCTGCTGACCAGAATGCCGATGTAGTCTACATAAATCTAATGCGGAATAATACATTTGTTACAGTGACAGATTCTAAGGGAAATAGAAAATACTCTGGTTCATCTGGACACGTACCAGAATTGAGGGGAGGCCCCAAAATGTCACGTTATACAGCAGATGCAACTGCAGAACATGTTGGACGCGAGGCAAGGAAATTGGGGTTGAAATCCGTTGTGGTAAAGGTGAAAGGGTTTACTTACTTTAAGAAGAAAAGACAAGCTATCATGAGTTTTAGAGAGGGTTTTACTGACTCTCGAAGTGATTGGAGTCCTATAGTAGCCATTGAAGATACAACTCGACGACCACATAATGGATGTCGACTCCCAAAGAAGCGACGTATTTAGATTTCAACTTCTCGTGTTATATTAACGCCCGTATGGAATATTTGGCCAAGAGTGGTGGAGAGTTCATACTTGAAAGTGGCAGACAATAGTATCCAAAAGGTTTTGAGAAATGGTGATCCTTGACAAAATAGGGATGCTAGGGACTGGCCTCTTGAATAAGGGTTGGTTTTGTTTTCCAGTCTTTGCGATACCCATTTTAAGTTAATTAATACTGTTACTGTTAGAACTGCAAAGCAATTTGAAAACTATTAGTTGGTTTTTCACTTTTTTGCATTTTACAATGCTAATCATTGCTCTTCTTGTCGACAACTATTATTATAGCGTGGTGATGCCCGGTCATACTTGGCTCATGATTGTTGCCTCATTGTTAGAAATTATGATTCCCATCCCGATTCCTCTTCCGTAATAGGTATTACTTTCTGTGTATTTAAAAATTTCTTTTCTTAACTTAGTATTCATTATACTTGAAAAATGTTCTGCCTTTTTCAATATAATGGAATTATAAGCATCATATTGTTCATCTTCATAAAAATATAGATCAACAGATAATCTTTTTAATACTAAGGTATCTTTTAGAATCATTGTCGGATTATTTAGATAACAATCATTGCCCAAAGGAAGGAAGGATACTCAGCTGATAAGCTCAGGAATAATCATACTTTAGAGGCATGAGTTTGGGCTGTCATTGAGTTTGCGCTGTTTTAATGTTTCTGGTCGTGTTGGCCGTTGGGTTTTGGTGTGGATACTGTGTCTTTAGAGTTTGAATTTGGTTTTCAAGTTGAGTAAAGTCACTTGAAAGCAGCTATATTCGCTTTGTGATGGTTCGTCATGGTGAACTTGACTTAGGTCATTAGGCTTTGTGTGCTTTTTGATAGTCAAGGATTGTTTTTAGGTCCCTCGGTTTTGTACTAAACCTTATATTTTCTTATTTTTATTCTATAAATTTTTCTACTGATTTATCACCAAAAAGAAATCTTTACCCCCTTCTTGAATCTATCTCAGAAGTAATAATTTCTTAAGAAACTCTGAGTTAGTCAAGTATATAGTATTTATTATTCCAAAATCGTACTAATCTTGAATAGTTTAAGGATGAACGCCTTGTAAAAAGTTTAGTCTAGGATATATTCTAGAAAAATCAATATATTAGGTATCGTTATTTTGTAGAGAATATGAAGTCTTCATTACCCATTTGAGGAAATCCATCACAAAATATCTTAATCAGGAGAATAAATAAAAGATTTAGGCTACTCGTAATATCAAAGATTAAAGATGTTTGAAACAAATCATCAATATCTAATTTATCACTATTTTTTATAATATTACTAACTTCTTCAAAAAGTGATGCAATTATCTCATTTATAGATTTTATAAAATTTAAATATATTTCAATCAATCCATATATAAATTTTTTCATAAAATAAGAAGTCATTATATAATTGTTTGCATAATAGTTTCAATTTTCCAAATTAAAAGATACATTACACTTCCACACTTGTATCTTTAGTGTTTTAATGTAGCTTTACCGAATTTTTGGTCGAGTCTTTACCGAATGTTTCAAATCTAACCTTAGAGTAAGGTAACTACCCTTGACGCTCATTCAATAAAGTCCAACACAACCTTAATTCGTTTCCTATCTTAAGACGTATACCAAAGATTTTAGGAGAAGAACATAGTTTTAAAATGGAAGTTATAAAATGTACTTTGCAGAAATGAGAATTTTTTATTCATAATAAAAGTTAGTACAAAAACAAGATATACAAAGATTGTTCGATTCCCCTGTTACTACCCTAAAGGGCTTATTTATATAAGCAAACTTAAAGTCCAAATTCAAATCTTAGAAAAAAATTACATCTTATCATCCTTTTCAAAAAGTAGATTCTATCTTTATTGATAGTGAATTCTCTTTTTTCTTATTGGTTGGAGAGATTTCCATATTATCTTCTTATCTTTTTGATTTAGAATCATCATTTGTATAGACACCAGATGCTACATCTTTATCTTTTACTTTAAATGTCTTCCAACCTAAAAGAAGGACAAATATTTTCTATATGTTTGCAGAGATGAAATAATAAAGATCTTATCTTGTCTCTTTTAATTATGATTATTTTCATTTTTACAAAGTTTTTAGTAGCCAATGATGTCTTTTTAGGTGGGAGTATCATTAGAAAAGAAAATTTGCTTTTTTCAACATAGGTTCAAAATCTCTTTTTAAATGTTGCCTCTATGTTAAAAATAACGATTCTCATTCTAATTCCTCTTCTGTAATGGATATCACTTTTGGTGTATTTAGAAAAATTTTTGTTAACTTAATCCACTGTAATGAGAAAATGTTTTGCCTCTCCCAAAGTAATGAAATAATAAGCATCATATCATTCATCTTCATAAAAATCTAAACGAGCAGATAATATCTTTAATATTAAGGTATCTTTCAAAGTCATTGTAGGCTTATTTTGGTAACAATCACTAACCCCTTCTTGAATCCATCTAGTAAGTAATGAAATCTCAGGAAACTCTAAGTTAGTCAAGTATATAATTATTATCATCCCAACATCATACCAATCTCAAATAGTTTGAGGATGAGCGCCTTGTAAAAAGCTCAGTCTAGGACATATCGCAGAAAAATCAATATAGCAAGTGTCGCTATTTTGTAGAGAGTATAAATCTCTCGTTATCTCATTATGCAATTGAACAGTTTGGAAGCTATCAACCATGATATTTCTTTATATCCTCAATTTGTGCATAGTATCAGACCTTAAATAGATATTATCAAGAGTAACCTCTTTTGGCTTAATCTACCGACTAATATATTCCTTTATTGGGGAACAAGAGCCTGTGGAAGATGAATTTCAACTATTTTAGCCTTTTTGACTAGGCTATAAAGTTTTTGTTCTAAGTAATTGTAATGGTTTATCTTAGCTTGCTATATATAGCAAAATGACAACTACTTTTGGTATCAAGTTGTAGTTAACAAATCTTTGATTTACACCCGGAAAGTATTGATATCTTCTGACATTTGTTCTAATAAATCAAATATCTCTTCTTTGAGGTTGACTATCTCTGGTTAAAAAATCTGCAAAGAACATTATTATTAGTTTGACAATATCAATATCAAAGGTATATTTTGCTAATAAAGTCTGTCATTTTATAAACCTTTTATAGTTAGATTAAGAAGATAAATTATTTTGAATAAAAGTCTTGTCTTGAGTATTATCAATTTTTAATAAAAATCTTTTAGGTAAAAAATAATAATTTTTTTTACAGTTTTTTACTACCGCAAAAAATTCTTTTTCATTTATATGATATCGTTGTTGAGTATCTATAAAAAGTTTCAAAAGTATAACTACAAAGAGACTCATTCATCTTAATATTAGAATCATCATAATCTATCTTTTTTAATACTCCACTCCAAATATGATCAAATGCATCAGTTTTAAGAATTAAATCATCCCCATCAGATGGTAACGAAAGTTTTGGTAGTGGTGTACACAAAAACTTAATTTTCTTTATCTGTTTAATCAAATTTGGTGAAAATTCAAATCTTGATTTTTTGTTTAAAGCATTTAAAAAGGTTTTCTTATTTCGGCTAACTTTTGAATAAAATTTGAAGCATAGTTTAATACTCCTAAAAACACTTTGAACTTGCTTTTATTTAGTAATTTATCAGGAAATTATGAGATTTTTTAAGGATATAAGGTTGAAGCTTAACTCCCCTGTCATCTATTTTCATGCCAAGAAATTCTATTTCACTCTAACATATCATAACTTTTTTCTCAGAAAGAGCTAAACCATGTTGTTCACATAAATCTGCAAATTTATTGAAATGTATAATATGATAAGCAATATTATCACTAGCTATTAAAATATCATCCACATAACAATGTATGCAATTATGATACTTGAAGGTATTATCCATTTTTCTTTGAAATATTTGTGAGGCAATTTTTAAACCAAAAGGCATAACTAACCATTTGGAAAGTCTATAATATCTTTGGAAAGTCTATAATATCTTTGTTCGCTAAACATTATATATGATAAGTATTGAATAAGGCATATGATATCCTGTAGGTAGTACAATATGGTCTATTTCTATCTCTAATTAAATCTTTTCTTTTAAAGTCTTGGATTAAAGTGAGTGTTCTATCAAAATCTTTATCTTGTATATTATAAGACATCGTAGGATAGATATTAATTTTTTTTAATATCTAAGATTGCCTATCGAAATTCCCATATAGGCTTTTCTATTATATGAATGCGATCATCTAATATTACTAAATTTACAGGACTATCTATTCCTTCTCTAAAAGTAGATCTAATTATCATTTGTACGGATATGCTATGCACTCATCTTTTTTTTTCCCTAATTTCTTTGGAAATGTGATCAAGTTTTTTAGAAATATCTTTTTTGGATACTAAAGGAATCATTACCTTATTAGAAGTGAAACTAATATTTAAGGTTTTCTTTAAGATCAATACTGTAGAACATATGGTATTTTTTTAAAATTTTGACCCTATTTTGTTATAGTAATGTCATATTAATTCCACTATAAGAGTTTATAGAAAACATAGTATTTTGAATCTTTTTAAGCATTTTTCTATTAATAAGATCTTCTTAACTATAATCTTCATGTTTTTAAGATGTTTCTACTATATTATCTATTATTGGTTATCAACTTGAGTGTTAAAAGATTCTCCCATTTCATTCATTGATTTCAGAATTTGAGGTTTCTTTATAATCTATTTCTAATATTATAAAAATACTTTCTTCATAAGAGTATTTTTCAAAAGTATTAATTCTAATAAAATCTTCTTTTTCTGTCATTTAATTTATTTCATCATCTATTTCAATTTTCTTGGCATTAAATCCTTTAGGACTTTCATTACATAATGTCCTTTTTCTTTACAACAATAACACTAACATTCAGTTATCTTTTTATTCCTTTTCTTATTTCTTCTAAACATAGGTATCTTTCTTTTTTTCTTATAGTATTTTGCTTTACATTTCTTAAAATATCTTTTCTTTTTATATTTCTTCTTTTTATCTTATTATAATAATAAGGACTATTACATCCAATCATAGTAGGGATTTTAAATTAAACAACACAATGAAGATTTTTTCTTTATTCCTTTACTTTTCTTTCCTAATATTGCATCATTGCACCATTCATCTTCTAAAAAGGATTTTTTTCCCCCTAAGGTGTCTAAAAGACTAGGAGTTTAAGTTGCCTCTGATTTACTTCCTTAAGGATCAGGCATCTTTAAGTAAACATCTTTAAAGCATACTTGCTTATAGTAGTAGTTGTATCTTTTAAAATATTTCCTTCTCTAACAAATTATAATCGAAAAGTTTCAGCTGCTTGATTTATTGGAATTGTTTATCCTGATTAAATATAGAGTTTTTATAGTTTTCATTTAAATTTTTCTAGATTTTGAGAGAGTTGTTGAATAAGGTTTTTTTTTTCTAAAAATTGTTCAATTATTTCATAATCCATTTTATTAATAGCAACATCTACTCGTAGAGCAGTTTCCCATTTATCTATTTCTTTTTTATATTTTGGATTTATTCTATATTTAAATATATTCCAAAAAGATTTATAGCTTTTATTCTCGTTTTATCTTTGAGAGTAAAATCATCTTTATCTTTGTTATCATATTAGTTCCCACATATTTGCAGTTTTTACATCTCTGATGAATTCTGTCTAATTCATCCGTCATTGCTTTAAAGACTTTTATAACCTTTTTATGACAATTTGTAAATAATATATAATTATTTCTATTTCTTTGATGATATAATTTAATCTTGGCCTCTTGTACACGAGTATCAATTTTATTTATTTTGAAAAGTAAATGATCATAACAAGGACATTCTTTCATAGTTAACAGAATAAGATGTAATATTTCTTCTAGGTGTAGTCTATAATGCTAAGAGAAGTTAGGAAGTAGAACTTTACATTCATTTTTACATTAATGATTATATAGTTATTCAAGAATTGTAGCTTTAAAATCGAATGATCTAATAAAACAACATTGTGAGTTCTCGTATGTAAATAACACTTTTGAATTTTCTTATGTGTCGTCTATTAAATATCCTTTTTCTCTAAATTTATTGGTGAAAATCTTCACAAGTTTTATACCAAATTGTCATGGCTCTAATACATTTTAGGAAATCCATCACAAAATATCTTAATCATGAGAAGAAATAAAATATTTTATCATATCTAAACTGTTAGAATATATTTTATATATTCCTTATTTAGTTTTGGCATTTTAAATTGGACATATAAGATTGCATTTATGATGAAAATTGAGAAGATATTTCGGTGGAATCTTGAAGTCTATCCAATAGGTATGCATATCTCCTTGTTTGGGTAAAAGTCT